>CAMZMU010000056.1:40392760-40760259 GCA_947311845.1 Poa pratensis | reverse complement strand
ACTACGGGTCCATGGCAGTAGCTAGATGGTTGTCTCTCCACTTTATGCTATCATGTTTAGATCTTGTGAGCTGCCTATCATGATCAAGATCATCTTATTGTAATGCTACATGTTCTGTTTGCTGGGATCTCGATGAATATTGAATACTATGTCAATTGATTATCAATCTATCCTATATGTTATTTATGACCTTGCATGCTTTCCGTTATTAGTAGATGCTTGTAACTCCAAGAGTGAGTATTTATGCTAGATAGTGGGTTCATGCCTCCGGTAATCTGGGAGTGACAACAACTTCTAGATTGTGGATGTGCTGTTGCCACTAGGGATAAAATAACCGATGCTTAGCTTAAGGGTGCGTCGTTAGGTCTAATGCATTTGTTTACATTACGCACATTACTTAATGCGATTATCCGTTGCTTGCAACTTAATACCAACGGGGAACTCGGATGACAACCTGGAGGTGGATTATTAGTCATAGACGCTGTTGGATACGGTCTATGTATTTTGTCGTAATGCCCACATGAATATCATAGTAATCATCATGTCATATATATGCATTGTCATGCTTTCAATATTTTGTCAATTGCCCGGCTGTAATTTGTTCACCCAGCATGTTAGTTATATTTTATGGAGAGACACCACTAGTGAATGTGGACCCCGGTCCATTCTTTCACACTGATAATACAACCAACTGCAAACATTGTTCTTTTCATTCTCTGCAATTTACTACTGTTTCCACACCATCGGTTAATCCTTTTTTCAGCAAGCCGGTGAGATTGACAACCTCACTGTTTCGTTGGGGCAAAGCAGTTTGATTGTGTTGTGTGCAGATTCCACGTTGGTGATCGAGTAAACGGCGCCACCAACAACCTTCAGAAGTGATTTCTTGCTCCTACTGGTTCGATTAAAACCTTGGTTTCATACTGAGGGAAACTGCTGCTACACTGGCTCATACCTTCCTCTTGGGGTCTCCCAACGAACGTGCGATCCACGTCATCAAGCACTTTTTCTCTGGCGCGTTGCGGGGAGCAAGAGGATTTCTGCAGGGGAGTTTCACGCTTCCAATCTCTTTACTTTGTTATTATCTTGCTTAGTTTATTTTTATCTAGTCTTGTTTGCTTTATTAATCAATAACACAAAAAAATTAGTTACTTGCATTTACCTTATTTCGGTTTACTTTCTTTTTATTTCATCATGCTTCTCCCTAAGTTTACTTTAAAAGATATACCGGTGGGAAGTGGGTCTATCATTGGAAGAGATAACATTGAATAATTCTTTAGTCATGTTAGTAGACTTAAAGATTTTGAAGACAGATCCTTGGTAGAACTTGCCACTAATTATGAAATTGCTGCTGCCTCTTTGGTTCACATGTTGGAATCTAGGTTTGTTAATCTTAATCTATAATGCAGCAAATGTTTATTAAACTTCATGATATGAAAGAGGGTGAAAGAAAGATTTTGTTTTAGAAACTCTTCTTAAAGAATTTGGTGATGTTGCTGGGGAGGCTATAAAAGTTTTCATTCGTTATAAGATGCTTGGCTATTTTATTGATATTGCTAATACACTTGAGAAGCTTGAAAAAGATAGGCTTAAGTACACTAATGAACCCAATTATGAGGGAGAATTCAAATACCAATACCTTTTAAGCTTGTAGGAATGCATGAGGCACTAGAAAAGATTTTTGATTGGATTATTCCTGAAAATTATTTGATGAGGATAGTGTGCCTAAAAGTAATGAAAGAGGAGTTTTTGAAACTTATATAGATAAATACAATGCATTGTTGAGAAAAACTTTCAACCTTTCTTTTGATGCTTCTTCACTTGGAAACACTTGATTCTTACTTTCTAGCCTAACTGAAAGACGTTAAAGAAAAGCGCTTATGGGAGACAACCCATTATTTTATTTCTGCAATTTTTCTTTTCTTTTGAGTCAAGGATTTGTTTACTTCTGTAACAATTCCTTTGTATCTTTATTTTATCGCATTGTTGTGCCAAGTATTGCCTCTAATAGGAAGATGATGCTAGATTTGGATTTCTGCGCAGAACAGATTTCTTCTGTTCACGTTTTACTTCTGTAAAATCACAGAAAAATTATTTAAATCTGCAAATTTTTGTGCGTGATCCTCAGATATGTACGCATCTTTCGTTAGTTCAAAGTTTTTCGATCTGTGCAACGTAAGTGCCTCGAACAAATTCGTCTTTACAGACTGTTCTGTTTAGACAGATTCTGTCTTTTATTTTTCGCATTCTCTCTTTTACTAGTGTTGAGTGGAATCTTTTTTTAGGGTGAAGGGCTTCACATAACATCAGTGGCAGTAGTTAATGTTAAAAGTAACTGTCATGTTTGTGTCCTTATACAACATGTGAGTTTTTGATTGTGCACTAACCCTCTAATGAGAATTACTCTGAGTTTGGTGTGGCGGAAGTTTTCAACGGTCAAGAGAGAAGGATGATATATGTGATCAAGAAGAGTGAAACAGCTTAATCTTGGGGATGCTCCAATGGATCACCCCAGCATATTTCAAGAAGACTCAAGCGTCTAAGCTTGGGGATGCTCAAGGCATCCCCTTCTTCATCAGCAACTTATCAGGTCATCTCTAGTGAAACTATATTTTAATTCTTTCACATCATATGTGCTTTACTTGGAGCGTCTGTGTGCTTTTTATTTTCAGTATTTTATTTTTCTTATGGTCAACTTGATTGGACCCTAGCATTCTGATTGGGAGAGAGACACGCTCCGCTTTTTCATATGAATACTCCTATTCTTCACTTATACTTGTTGAGTATTCTTATCTAGCTATTGCTATGCTTTTAGCTCCTGTTTTGCAGCATCTCTTATTCAGAGTTGTTAGTTCTTTTAAAGAAAGTACTCCCTTGCTTCACTTATAATTGTTTGGAGAGTTTATGTTGAAATAAATTGATCGGTGTTTGGTTGGAACAGAAAATGTTGCATGTAGTAGATGGTATATGGAAAAAGCTTACATATTCTTGTAGATCACTGTATTGGATAATTTGATACTTGTCAATTGTTTTGAGTTATCAAGTAGTTCATGTTTAAGTTTTTGTATCATGTAGTTAAAACCTATTAACGAGAAGAACTACCGTAAAGCTCGTTGAAATTTGGTTTGCATGATTGGTATCTCTAAGGTCTAGATATTTTCTAGTAAAAGAGTTTGGTTAACAAGGAAGACAGTGTAGAGTCTTATAATGTTTGCAATATGTTTTCATATAAGTCTTGCTGTGTCGGTTGATATCCTGTGTTTGCTTCAAATAACCTTGCTAGCCTAAACTCTGTACTGAGAGGGAATGCTTCCCGTGCATCCAAAACCTTGATCCAAAATCCATGCCATCTGTGTCCACCATAACTACCTATATGTGGTATTTTCTTGCCATTCCAAGTAAATTTTTAATTTGCTACCTTTAAACTATTCAAAAATTATTACTCCTATTTTGTGTCAATGTTTACCAAGCTCATGAGGACGGGGTGGATGTCTTTATGTCAACTGTCAAACAGACTTTACCACCGGACCGGCATATACATCTGCTTATCCATTAATTTTGCAAAAAGAGCTGGCAAATGGGTGCCCAGTCTCAATTAATTACAACTTTAAACCGCTTAATTCTCTTCACATTTTTGCCCTGATTTATCAGTCAAGCAATGACAAACAGTGAAATATCTGCATGTGTAAACAAAATAGAAGAGGGATGATCTGCCTTACTGTTAGAAATAACGTCCTTCATGGGAGCCGCTCTTAAAAGTCTGGTTGGCCGAGGTCATATTGTACTTTCCATTTTTCTGATTCGTTGACAATTAACAAACACATCACAAAACTTATTTTTACTCTCTTTATGATTTCAAAAACTTAAAAAGCTCAGCACATGATTTAATCCCTGCTTCCCTCTGCGAAGGGCCTTTCTTTTACTTTTATGTTGAGTCAGTTTTCCTACTTCTTTATCTCAGAAGCAAACACTAGTGTCAACTTTGGTGCTACAATTTTTATATGCTTGTATATTGCACTTATTATATTGCTTTGTGTTGACAAATATCCATGAGATATATATGTTGAAAGTTAAAAGCAATTGCTGAAGCTAAAATCTTCCTTTGTGTTGGTTAAATACCTTTTACTTAGAACCTATTGCTTTATGAGTTAACTCTTATGCAAAACTCTTTGATGCTTGTCTCGAAAGTACTATTCATGACAAGTTTTTGCTTATATGATTCAGTTGTTTGCTCATTATCTACTTGCTAGCAAACTATAGACCATTGACCTGGATCACTTCATTCATAACATGTGCTTTACAATACTATTTGATCAAGATTATGATTGTAGCATGTCACCTCAGAAATTATTTGTTTTTATCGTTTTACCTAATCGAGGACGAGTAGAACTAAGCTTGGGGATGCTTGATACGTCTCAAACGTTTTGTAGCATGCCGCCGCCCTTTCGCCTATTTATTCATCTTCACGGGAAAACCTTAGACACCCGAGCCATTATCCACGAAAAGTTCCAGAGACACCGCCGCCGTCAACCCTATCTCGGGAGAGTTCAGAAGCTCTTCCCGGCGCCCTGCCGGAGAGGGGAATCATCACCGGAGGGCTCTACATCACCATGCCTGCCTCCGGAGTGATGTGTGAGTAGTTCATCCTTGGACTACGGATCCATAGCAGTAGCTAGATGGTTGTCTCTCCACTTTATGCTATCATGTTTAGATCTTGTGAGCTGCCTATCATGATCAAGATCATCTTATTGTAATGCTACATGTTCTGTTTGCTGGGATCCGATGAATATTGAATACTATACATGTTGATTATCAATCTATCCTATATGTTTTTTATGATCTTGCATGCTTTCCGTTACTAGTAGATGCTTTGGCCAAGTAGATGCTTGTAACTCCAAGAGTGAGTATTTATGCTAGATAGTGGGTTCATGCCTCCGGTAATCTGGAGAGTGACAACAACTTCTAAGATTATGGATGTGCTGTTGCCACTAGGGATAAAATAACCGATGCTTAGCTTAAGGGTGCGCCGTTAGGTCTAATACATTTGTTTACATTACGCACATTACTTAATGCGATTATCCGTTGCTTGCAACTTAATACCAACGGGGAACTCGGATGACAACCTGGAGGTGGATTATTAGTCATAGACGCTGTTGGATAACGGTCTATGTATTTTGTCGTAATGCCCACATGAATATCATAGTAATCATCATGTCATATATATGCATTGTCATGCGCTCAATATTTTGTCAATTGCCCAGTAATTTGTTACCCAGCATGTTAGTTATCTTTTATGGAGAGACACCACTAGTGAACTGTGGACCCCGGTCCATTATTTCACACTGATAATACAACCAACTGTAAACATTGTTCCTTTTCATTCTCTGCAATTTACTACTGTTTTCCACACCATACGTTTAATCCTTTGTTTTCAGCAAGCCGGTGAGATTGACAATCTCACTATTTCGTTGGGGCAAAGTAGTTTGATTGTATTGTGTGCAGATTCCACGTTGGTGATCGAGTAAACGGCGCCACCAACAACCTTCAGAAGTGATTTCTTGCTCCTACTGGTTCGATTAAACCTTGGTTTCATACTGAGGGAAACTGCTGCTACACTGCTTCATACCTTCCTCTTGGGGTCTCCCAACGAACGTGCGATCCACGTCATCATGTAGCACTTCGTTGAAGTCGCCGATGCACATCCACGGCAGATCAGACGATGATTTGACGTACTTGAGCATATCCCAAGTCTTATGCCTCTCCGATGCTCTAGCCTCGCCATAGACGCACGTAAACCTCCAGGGATCAAAACCCCTCTCAGTTATAATCGCATCCAGGTGGTACTGAGAATACGGCAAAATCTCCATTTTTATTTCATTATTCCAGAAGATTCCTATACCGCCGCTGCGGCCCGAACTGCTTACAGCAAAACTCCTGTCATAACCTAGCCTCCTAGCTAGCCCCAACCCGATCTTTATGTAATTGAGTCTCTAAAACACAAAGAACGGTAGGTTTAAACCGCTTAGCAAGATCACTAAGCTCTCTAACTGTCGCGTCGCCTCCAGCCTCGCGACAGTTGTAACTTAGAGCACTCATTGCTCCTGGTGGCGCTCCTGGTCGGAGCCCACCTCAACAGTATCTTCACCCGTCTTCTTTTGCTTCTTCTGGACCGGCGGCTTCACAGGTGAAACAGTCGCCACCATCCCCCCTCCTTCGTTCTGCAGCACATCATCCAGACTCCTCCTAGCAGTCCGGGACGTCCCCTCGTCGCGCCCGTTTGTGAGCTGCAACAGGCTCGGGTTAACGGCAGTTGCCGCTTTGTTCTTCCCATCTTTTGGCGGGGCACCTCCAGACGGGCGCTTGCGCGAGTCATTGTTGTGCCGCCCATCCCCACGGCCTTTAGTAACTCCTTCTCCCTGCTTTGGCGCCGCCCGCACACCCGTGGTCTGCGGGTGCCAATCATCCACTGCGGCTATCATCCAAATGTCATATTGCTTAGCACTTTCATCATGATCACCATCTCCACACTCCTGATCGGTGTGGCCAAGCAAACCACACACATCGCAGAACCTTGGAGCTTCTTGTACAAGACTTGAAAAGACACCCTCGCCTGTCCCTCAGGGTGTAGACCAACCACCCTTGTCAATGGCTTGTTCACGTCGAGCTTCAGACGCACGCGGACAAAGCTAGTGCCGCTGGCTCCAAGGGCATACAGATCCACGCTCTTCACCTCTCCAATGCGCGACGCCATGTCCCGCATGATTGTCTCCCTCCGAAACACCGGGGGAACTCCTCGCACTTGCACCCAAACGTGGAGGCGATCCATCACCACGGACTTAGGGTCCGAGATCCCGTCGTACGGCTCGACCATGACTCCCATCTGGCGGAAGATCCATGGTCCCTCAAACATAGCCCTGTTCCAGTCCCCCAGGCATGAAACTTGCAAGATGAACAGGTTCTCCTCGATCGGGCGGATCGTCCACTTCTTGGCAAAGCCCCAAGCAATATCCATCTTCTGAAAAAACGGCTGGTTTCCGAAGTGCTTTGAGGCATGCACTTTAACCACCGCCATCCATCGCGCTTCCTCGCGCAGATTGACGAACTCCTCCCTCAAGAGAACGACGTCGTCCAGCTCCTCATCCTTCAGGACGAGCTTCTTCAACAGCTCTTGCAGATCAGCAGGAGCCACAGGGGTAGAGGACCCCCCCCCCCCCTCCTTCGGGATCTTGGCCGCCATGGTCTTAGGTTTACGCAGGAACCGAGCCGAGCCTCCACCGGTGCCTCTCTTTCCTCTACCGCCAAGGCTGGGCAGACGTGCAAGGACGTCCCCGTAGTCAGCCCGAGCAGATCGAGGCGAGAGAGACGTACACGAGGAAGGATCGGAGCCGGGCAAAGCCTCTCGCCGCCGGAGTCGCCGCCGAGAGTCAAGGCCGCCGGAGTCGCCGCCAAGATCGCCTCAAACCCTAATCGCGAGAGAGCGAAGAGGTCATGCTCCCGTTCAGACTTCAGATTGTCCGAAAACGAATAGGTTGTTATCGCTGGCTTCCGATGGGTTGCCTCGATCGCTAGCGCGTACGTACGTGTGGGTGGGCCGAGCCGGACTGTTGGGCCAACGCTAGCTGTGTTTCTTTTGCCAGGTCGTTGCGTGCTACTACAATTTCTCTCTATTTCAAATAGGCCTGCTAGCTAGCACGTGTATGTATGTAACTTGTAACTTTTTTTCTTTTTAAACTAGCTTGCGTGCAATGTTAGACAGAGGTGAGGACTAATAAAGTAATAATACACCCCACATAGCAACATTTCTAAGTCACTAGCTGAGTGCCCGTGCGTTGCTACAGATAACAAAAGCGTACATAATCTACAATAAAAGTTCTAGTTTATTTTCTCTGCTTAAAACAATTGGCCACATAGGTGAAACATATGTGCTGCAAAGCTAATCAATGTGTGCTTTCGTGTGTGCTAGACAACAAGTTCCCAGGACAACATACTTCTCAAGCAAATTACCCAATAAAGAAACCGCAATGAAGTAAATTTAATGTATACTTATGTAAAAACTGGTTTAAATGAACATATTACACATTAATGAAATCAACTCTGCAAATGGAAGGACAGCAAATCCTACAAGAACGGCAACATAACAGAGAAAACAACAAGGTATTGACATCCTCTACGACAATGCTTAATCAAATCCCGGTAGCTTCCAAAAACAACAAATTCCTCTTCATCTTCAGATTTTTCCTGGGCTCGAAAAGGCCAAGAGCTAGAGTCACACATGAAATCAAATAGTGCATGCCCATCAAATATGCACATGAATAGAATGGAGATCAACTTTCTTGCTCTTAACATGGTTTAACAGCTCACAGATGATACATACCTGTTAATAAAAATAAATACGTTTTTCCCATTCCATGGTAAAAACTTCAATCAGAGCTACAGGTTAGCCCATGTTATTGCAATAATGTTCAACAAAATTTGAACTGAACCTACTTTGGTAGTCCTCACAAACATGCCAGATGAATTGCTTAGGGTCCTTTAACACATTAGACAGATATAAGAACACATAAACATCTCCACTTACAACACTCCAACAAGCCCAGCAACTGCTATATTTGGTTCAGGCACAAGCAGATATATCTTCATGACACAAGTACACAACTCGTAGTGAATGCACTAATGCTGCCGAGATTTAAGTTCATTTGGATGAACACATATTATTTGTGTAATCAGTGGCTAGAGTTTCAGATAAAACCAAATGAAATGCTTTGAAAAATGATATCAGGTATGATAATCTTGTGGACCTATTACTCATGACACGATCATGCTCATGAGATCAATATATGCTGCTAACTGTCGACATCAAGCATTCAGGCAGAACCAACATCGTATTCACGAAGTTCCCAGATAAAAAGAGAGAGCAGCATGAAGTTCTATGTTGCTGATAAATAAAACATATTATCTCGGTGCATCAAACTATTTTAGCTGGGCTGGACGCGGACCATACACCACGCCACCTTGGGCAAGCTCAATTGCAGCCTGAACCACACCTCAAACACCATTTTTGTTGTCTTTTAAACAAAAACAACTCCCCAAGTTCATTTCACTACTGCATACGCATATTCCATATGTGCACAAACATTCCAGGAAAACCGTCGTTTGCATCTCTTTGCCCAAAAACTAATTAGAAATTCCATTACCGAACAAAAATATATTGATGTGTTACATTTCTAACTTGAGTCTTAAATTTACAATGGAAGGTACTTATCTCTGGCTCTATAATTTACTACTGAAATATCTAAACAAGCAAGGAGAAACGATTGTAATAGCTTGTAATCATGTATATATGCTATTTAGAAACAACAACTTCATCTATCAGTAAAGTACAATTGGCTATTTAAACAACATGAATTATCTACTTAAACATATCTTGTCAAAAACATTTGCTTAATGCCTCGAAATACAGTTGTGCTATATCAGCTTCGGGAAACAATATAGACATAGGTTTAGAAGAACAACAAGATAATATCCAAATGCAACTGTACTGTACCAATACTATTCTCAAGTAGAGAGGATACTGAAAACGAGCTAGATGACAAAAGAAGATTGGGTCGCAAACAAATTCAGCACTTGCAATATAAAAACTTTATCAATTATTATCGCACAGATTTCACAGAGAATATATCAGTCAGCACAAATTCCCAAAGAAATTCTACTGTAACTGCAAACGCGTCTAGAAAAGGTAGGAGCAAACAAATCATCTCCCCGTTCCAAACCTAAAACAACATGACAAAGTCGTTGTTCAAACACATCAATCTGGATGGAACTAAAAAAACAGAGTTTCAGTTCTCGTCATGGAGATTATATCCTGTCATTGCGGTGGCACATGCTTTGATCTCGGAGGAGAAGTCAGAAGCCAAGCAACCATCCATCTCCTTCTTGATCTGAGTATCTGACTTATTCTGTCCATGTCACACAAACACCTCTGTTAAAATTAATTCAGCTAAATATGAGGCTTATGACATCCTTTGCAATATAGTTGTACAAAAATTGGTTGGAGACTTCAAGCTCACTTCTTTAACCTAAGATCCAACAAGTAACCTAAGAGAGATAGTAGAAATTAGGAGAATAGAGAGTACCATTGAGGTCTGTTCGCAGGAACATAGAGGAATTGGGGAAGAATAGTAGTCGGTCCAGCTCCATTGCTACCACATCAACCAGCCTAGCTTATTCCGTTTGCCATTCAGGACCGTAAGGTATTCAGTGGTGCACATACATCTGCTCCAACTTTTACACTCACCAAACTCGGTATTATAGCATTATTAAGCTGCAAGAACAGGTGCAAATAAGAGTGGTCCCTGAAATAGAAAGGTAACACGAATACAAAAACTGAAAGGGAATGCATAGCTGCACAATCTTTTAATATGCATAATCTTGAGGTTCCTTACATATCCAATCCAAAAATTCACAATGGCCTGCTTTGGCCACCGATACGAACAATCTATACTGCTACTTCACAGGGTAAAAAAAAGGATTTAGAAATCAAACACGCATCTAACAGCTAGGGTGGGAATCAGACCTTCGAGCTAGCACCTACCAGGCAGGTGTCAATGATGAGGGGAGCGCAATTGCACACGTCGACGGGGCACAGAACGGTGACGCGGCTACCAGGCATCGATCAAGGATGAGGGAGCCGATGCCGCCAGACGCTTCACGGCCACGACAAGCCTGCAGACGCCGAACTCTTTTTAGGTTTGCGTGGAGGAGGAGTCTGAGCTCACCGGGGTCACGCGGAAGACGCCCAGCTCGTCTGGGATGCGCAGAGGAAGACGCCGATCTCGCCGGGGTGGCGCGAAGGACGCTGCCCGGCATGGACGGTCGCTCGGAGGAGGAGTCTGGCAACCTCAGCCTGTCGGGGTCACGCGGAGAACGCCCAGCTCGTCGATGAAGGAGGTAGGGGCGGCGACGCTGGTGAAGGTCGGCAGGGGCAGCCACGCCGTGTGGCTGAGGCCGGGAGGCGGCCGCTAGGGATCGAAGAGGGAGAGCGGGCGTCGGAGACTCGATTTCGTTGGGCTTTGGCCCATTTGATCGCGCGGGGGGCGACGTACAAGGATGTTGGACGAAGCCAAGCGACGTAAACGTGGGAAAGGAAACACTTCTTTTAGATAGGAGAGATTTGATATTTTTAAGAGATGTACTGGCGGTTGATGGCCGGCAACGACGGATCACCCAGACCAGACCTAGAGGCGGATCACCACGCACTACTGCACGCTGCCCTCTTCCCGGTGCCCTTATTCTCTCCCATCCTATGCCTCCATCTCAAACTCAAGAATAGCCATTGCCATGGAAGCTTTAGTGACTTCTACTGTCCCAAGTCCGAAAAGATGTTGAACTAGTCGGAACGGGACCGTGGTTGCTCGATCTAGCACCAAGGGCTCTGCCTAGCCAGATTCGTGGTCGGCGACGCCAAATCGGGGAAATCAGGTCCGCCATGGAAGATGATTCAGCCAAGTTTTTGGGTGTTTTTTCAATGTTGCGGATATTCAATAATTTTGAAACAAACGTATGTGAGTTTTGTAACGAAAGCACACACGGGATGTTGCAATGTTTATCTGGTCGTTTGCCACAAATGTGTTTCCCCCAGATTTTCGATGTCGCATAAGTTATTTTAAAATGTAACAAACACGTATGAATTTTGTTGGGAAAGCAGAAAGCAGATGTTGTAGTGTTTATCTCGGCGTTTGCCACAAGTTTGTGTTTCCCCATATTTTTTATGTTGCATAAGTTATTTCAAAATGTAAGAAACTCGTATTATTTTTGTTGGAAAAGCAGGAAGCAGATATTGCAATATTTATTTTGGCGTTTGCCACAAGATTCTTCCCCATATTTTCGATGTCGCATAAGTAATTTCAAAATGTAAGAAACTCGCATTATTTTCCACGTGCCTCAGTTACTGTTGTTATATTTGTGATAGTCTTCGTGCTTGAACTATTGTATTGCATCATATAGGGTGTTTCACTTAGTTGTTAGGCACACTTTATTTATCCACATGGCCTAAAATAAAATAAAATTTCTAGAAACCTATTCACCTCCCTCTAGGTTACCATATCTACCCTTTCACCGATGATTAAAACGAGGCACCACTTCTATGTAAGGAGTAATTCCTTACTACCTTGTGCAATGTACAATAGAATTTGTTGTACATAGGTCTTGGTAGTGTGGATTGTGAGCGGAAACTGTCGCAAGAGTGGAACATGGGATTCCCCTAGTACTGCCAAAGTGGGTCCACCCCATGTGGGCCCAAGATGAAGATGGACAAGACCAAGACTCAAGTCAAGCTGGCGGGTTCACCGTCAAGACACGCAAGGCCTGCATCGACAAAGGGCTCCGGTCCTGGGGACCTTCCGGGTCCCCGAACCAAGCGAGAAGACCAGGAAGAACCCGAGAGTCTGAGTTCCCGGCAGGAGGCCAGGCTCCCTCTCGGGTACTCCCCCACGTCCCTGTGGATAAGCACTCCACCTCACCACGGAAGACTTGGGAAGCAAGGCGAAGGCAGCGCGGGCGGGAAGCACGTCCTGCGGAGGTGTCAGCTCCTGTCCACCCCAAGGCGGACTCTCCCACCTAACCCAAGGGAGACGCTAGGCTGAGGAGAGGCCACGTCTCCCCCTAAACTAGATGAGGAGGGTCCTTCACCCCGAAGGACCCTCACGCCCCTCACGTGACCCTGTGGCAACCCCTTAGCCTATAAAAGGAGGACCAAGGCACGGAAGGAGGGGAGGACAAGATAGAGCAAGGACGAACACAAGCTAGACCCAGAGCAAGACTAGTCTAGGGCTGCGAAGGTAGAGAGGAAGGTGATCTCCTCCGGGTCAGGATCTGTCCTTCTTCTACCTCCAGCCAAAACCCTTCCGGTACCCTGTCCGGGAGGTTCCATTGTAAGCCACACTATGAAGAACTCATCAATCCAGACATGCAGGAGTAGGGCTTTTAGCCTCCGGGCGGCCTGAACCTGGGTAGCTCCTTGTGTCCCTTTGGTTGCATGCTTTGATCGTGGAGAGGAGAGCTTGATCTAGACCCCGCCCAAGAAGACGATTCTCAGCCTCCTTCGCGCCCCGTGCCGAACCTAAAAGGGGGTATCCTATACTCCCGGTGTCCGTGCAACGAGACACGACATCTGACGCGCCAGGTAGGGGCGCAAGTGCTGGATTCATCTTCATCAAGTTCATCGGCAAGTTCTCCGTCAAGCATGCCTCCAAGGAAGAAGGGAGATCCTGCGGCGTCCAAGCCGGTCTCTCCCTCACGCACTCAAGCTTCAGCTGAACGCCGTGCTGCTGGCGCAAGGCGGAGCGTCTCTCCGTCCCCGCCTCCCATGGAGAGGGGGGCGCCGGACGAGGCGGACGGCCGCGACAAGGACAACGGCCCTGACGGAGCGGCGGCTCCAAAGGGCGCCACCATGCCTCCTCCTCGCTCAGGGAGAAGAGCGTCTGCAACGGCACCGGCAAGGAGCCCACCGCTGGAGGAGGGAACCACGGCGTTCGTCCCAGCGGGGATCCACGAGCATCCAAGAGCAAGACCTCCGCGCACTCGCCTTCGGACGTGCAAGCTCGCCATGATGCTCTAGTCGCTGCCAAGGCCTTGATGCAGTTCCCCCCGAGCAGCGGCGATCCCAAGGTCTACCAAGAATGGAGGACTCGCGTCGAGAGGCTCCTCGACTTCGCCGTTGGTGGTCCGTGGGTCGAACCCACTCAAGCCCCCACCGTCGACAACCCCGGAGCAGCACAAGACAAAACACGTGATCCGCGAGGCCAGCCTCGTGGTGAACGTCAAGCCAAGACGGCGCCTCCTCGCACCGCGCCGCCGATGGCTGATCGGCTAAACTGCGATCGCGGCGAGGCCATCTCCATCGGGTCATCTACCTCGCGTAACCCAGATCTTCGTGACGAGCTCAACAGCCGTCAGAACGAGGACATGCGCACCCGCATCGAGCGTCGCCGGAATGTCACCGCCGGGAAGATCGGGGCATCGACCTCGCCGAAGGATGCCTCGCCCTCGCTCCCGAGTTCCGCCACTTCAACTGGCCCAAGAAATTCAAGATCGACGTTCTCCGCTACGACGGCACCACGAACCCCCGGGACTTTCTGCAGATCTACTCTCTTGCTGCGATGGTTGCCGGGCCGACGAGGTCATCATGGCCAACTGGTTCCCGTTGGCCCTGAAGGGAGATGCCCAGACTTGGCTTCTCAACCTTCCCAAGTGCTCCATCCGTTCCTGGCGGGCACTGAAGGAGCAGTTTCTGGGGGCTTTCCAAGCGGGTACGAGCGCCCGGGGGCTCCCAGTGATCTCCACGACTTCAGGCAGTTGCCGGGTGAAACTCTCCGCAAGTTCATCCAGCGCTTCACCCAGAAGATGAACACCATCCCGTGCATCAAGGAGGAGTTGGTGATCCAATCCTTCCACGCCATCGTCCCCACCCCAAGACGTCGACGTGGAGGAAGCCGAGCCCTCTCTGGACTCGGCGACCCGCAAGGTGCAGCACCCGGTCTACTTCGTCAGCGCAGTGCTGCGCGACGCCGGGAGCGGTACCCCATGATGCAGAAGCTGCTGCTGGCAATCCTCATTGCCTCCCGCAAGATGAGGCCGTACTTCCAAAGCCATCCCATCACGGTGGTGTCCAAGTACAACCTAAGAAGCCCCTGGAGAACCCACTTGCCACTGGTCGCATATCATGGTGGGCCATGGAGCTTCAAGGTTTCGGTCTCAAGTTCGAGCACACGGACAACATCAAGAGTCAGGCGCTGGCGGATTTCACGGCCGAGTGGACCGAGACGGCGTTCGACGACCCGGAAGAGGAAACCTGCCTCCCCGGGAAGGAAGATCCTAGCGCCTGGACCATGCACTTCGACGGCTCCTACACCAAGGGGAAAGGAGGTGCTGGGGTTGTCCTAACCTCACCAACCGGGGACCGGCTGAAGTACGTCGTCCAGATGCACTACCAAGGGAACATCTCCAACAACACGGCGGAGTACGAGGGCCTGCTCGCAGGACTTCGTGCTGCCGTCGGCCTCGGCATCAACAAGATCGTCGTCAAGGGTGACTCTCAGTTAGTCATCAAACAAGTGAACAAGGAGTACGCGTGCCCTCAGATGGCACCATACGTTGAAGAGGTCTGGAAGCTGCAGCGGCGCTTCGACAACTTCCGGGCTGTGTACGTCCCACGGGGAGAAAACACGGCCGCGGATGAGCTATCGCAGGTGGCGTCCAAGCAAGAACCAGTGCCTCCCGGGATCTACATCGAGGTCCTCAGGCGACCTTCGATCCCGCCCGAGAGGCTCGCGACAAGATCTGCGCCGGGGGCTGGCGACCCTTCTACCTCGACAACACGGGTAGCCAGCCCAGAAGCTCAAGACCCGGCAGCCCCTCCAGCGGAGGAAGCTATGCTTTCTTTCCGTCGGATGGTGCTACCGGTGGAAGGAGCCCACCCACCCTGGGCCCGGGACATCGTCAAGTACATCATGGAGCACGCCCTCCCGGAGGACGATCACGACGCCGAGCGGGTGGCTCGTCAAGCCAAGCTCTACGTCATGATCGACGGCGAGCTCTACCGGCGACGGGACAACGGAGTCAAGCTCCGCTGCATCCCTCAAGAACAAGGCCAAGTACTGCTACGGGACATCCACGAAGGCACATGTTCAAGTCATGTGGCATCAAGATCACTGGCGGGTAAAGTTTTTCGTCACGGGTTCTACTGGCCAACAGTCCTCAGTGATGCGGAGCAGCTAGTCAAGACCTGTGAAGCCTGCCAATACTATGCGAAGAACATACATCAGCCGGCGCAAGCTCTGCAGCCAATTCCAATCTCCTGGCCGTTCGCGGTCTGGGGGCTGGACATCGTGGGAAAGATACCGAAGTCTGTCGGGGGCCATGAATACCTTTTCGTGGCCATCGACAAGTTCACAAAGTGGGTGGAAGTGATGCCAGTACCAAGACAGACAGCTCAAGCAGCCATCAAGTTCATTGAAGGGATCGTGTACCGCTTCGGAGTACCCAACAGAATCATAACGGACAATGGCTCTCAGTTCACAAGCCGATCCTTCCTCAACTTCTGTGAAGAGCTGGGAATCAAGGTGTGTTTTGCCTCGGTGTCCTACCCAAGGTGCAATGGGCAAGTGGAGCGAGCCAATGCGGAGGTCCTAAAGGGTTTGAAGACCAAGGCCTTTGACAAGTTAGAAGACAAGGGCAAGAACTGGATTGAGCATCTACCAAGTGTCTTGTGGTCCCTCAGAACCACACCAAGCAGAGCCACTCAAGAAACACCATTCTTCCTTGTCTATGGAGCAGAAGCCGTCTTGCCAACAGAGCTCAGGCATGGATCCCCCCGGGTACTTGCCTATGATGAAGACGCACAAGCTGAGAGGAGGATTGATGACATCAACTTCCTGGAAGAGGTGCGGTGCCGAGCTTCCTTACGATCTGCTCGATACCAGCAAGGGCTCCGCCGCTATCATGATCGCCATATCCGTTCACGGGTACTGGAACCCGGAGACCTGGTTCTCCGCAAGAAGCAGAAGCTTGATAACATGAACAAGCTGTCCTCCAAGTGGGAAGGACCTTATCGGGTGACGCATACCCTGAGACCCGGAGCTGTTTATCTGGAGGACGAGAAAGGCAGGCCGGAGGGCAACGCCTGGAACATCGAGAATCTCCGGAAATTCTACCCCTGAATACGAACATGAATCGCAGATAGTTCGAGTCAACTAAGCACGCCCAAGGGGCTAGTGTTCTGTATAAGGGTGTAAGAATCGTCGCCAAGGAATAAAAGATAAGTTTTTCAATTCCGTGAGCCTCTCTTGTTGTCGTGAAGTGTGTTATCCGTAACAACCCCCAAGCAGGGGGCTGACATGGTGCCGGTGGCTGACAGGTCGAGCGCGAGCAGCCTATCAGTAGGCGCTGCCACCTGATCGTGCCGTACTGCCGCGGTAAGAAGTGGAACGGGCAGTGCTGTGTTTTAAAGAACCTAAACACAGAAATGCACATTCAACTTTGCTTGCGGGTTGCTCCGGATGAAACACTTTCACGACATGTAAGGGAGGGTCCATTCTTTTCCTACTGAAAGTGTGTTGTGTGTAGCGCCTCTCCCGGGACAGGAATGGATGCTGAAGAGCGGCTCAGGAGCTGGATACCCGGGAAGGACAGAGTAGATCAAGGGCACGGCAAAAACCAGCTAAGTCTTTGCATGTGCATCTGGCATTCTAGGCATAATATCTCGCTCGGAGTCAATATACCACCAACCTGCGCATGCTTGACAGTTGATGAGAACCTTTGCGGGGGTAATGCGTCCTCCCCGGCGAACGGTCAGATTTCCCTTCTGGCCTAGTACCCGTGGCTGTGGAGTGGACTCCCGGAAGGCATAGTGCTCTTAGGGGTGCTGCTACCGGTGCGGGCGGTCAGAGCACTTGTCACCTAAGAGATCTCCTCAGAAAACTTGACGGCGCGTTAGTGCAAAGGGAGGTTTGGGAAATGACCCCGGGAGTTGAGCCCTAGGATTGCATTCATCTGAACTTACATTCTGAATTTACAATTCTGGATTACATTCAGTCGAAGCTTTTCCTGGATACATATCTAGCCTATGCTACTAAGGCCAGCTCAGGGCTCCTGGCTGTGCAGCTCTGTCTTTCTGTTTTATTGCCTGCCGGGTGCACTCTTTTCTCCGGGGACGCCTGGGTGAAAAGATGACACGCGTGCAGAATCTTGTCAGGCGCGTCGAAGAGCTCGACCCCTTCTGCCGACCAGGGCGCTCCAGGGCCAAAGAGACGGAAGATTCCGTCCGCCAGTTCGCCTACGGACTGACTCTCGGCCTGCAAAAAGTCCAGATCAAGATCAAGGTCATCCAAGAAGAAAAGGCGGAATCATGGAGAAAGCAAGCAGTGAACCTGCTCAATGGCCTCGAGTTCAGCCACAACCAAGGACAGCTCCGGAATACCGGCAGTCCTTTCCTTCAGGATGGACCACAGGTGCGTCCTCCTTACTGCCCTAATCCTTGCCTCTTCTTGGGCAACAGGACCAGAGACGGCCGCCAGGCGAGCAACATTCTGGGCAGCAGAAGAACGGGACGCAACCTCGCCGTCAGTGGCTCGGGCTCCAGCTTCGCTGGGTGCCTCCGCCGCTCCTCGAAAGACGGACTCCGCCGTCGACACATCGGACAAGGCCCTCTCTGCTTCGCCGGACATTGTTCTGCGGGACGAGGGGAGGCAAAGGAAGAAGAGGAGCGGAGCAAGGCGAGAAGATGTGGCGAAGGGGTGGAGTTGGATGGTCTTTTATAGGCCTCCCTGCTCCACCTACCCCTTGACGCTACGGCTGCTGCAGTAATGGGAGCGCGTTTTGCAAAAAACTCGTTCTCATTCACACGGACGCGACACGAAGACAAGGAGGAAAACAAGATCTTCTTCATTTACAAGGACTACAAGGGGACGATCTTTTTTACAACAAAAAGGTTGGCTCCCGCCGAACAAGGAGCACCGCCGTACAATGGAAGACGCTACTTCCAGAAATACGACGTCAAGGCCGCCAAGGAGGAGGTCAACGAGATCTCCATGGCGCCCGTCCGAAGCTCCTCGCCTTCAGGAAGACGAGCTCCCCTCGACCTTGATGTCAGATGAGTTTTCCTCATCTTCATCCTCGTCGTAGGAGCTCGAGCTGCCGCTGCTGCTCTCCATGCAGCACTCCACGCGTCCGCCATCGACACCGAAGATCTTCACGGAGAGCGTAGCATCTCCGTCGTACCGGAACACCAAGCACTGCCCCCTGGACAGGCGGCGGGCACGGGAGAACGACTTCCACCCCGGACCCAGAAGCATGGCGCCTTCAGTGGTGCGCTCCGCCATGGCCCAGGAGGGGCCATTGGGGCAGCCTTCCACCTGCAGCCAGAAGCCGGAGGGTCCGATGTCCTCCGTCGCCATCGCGAAGGAATCCGGCAGAGAAGCCGGCTGCGAGGCCTGCGGTTCAGATCCACGGCGAACTCGAACGGCGCGAAGCTGGTATGAACCATGCTCCTAGGAAGAGGGGCAGCGGTGCCGCGGCCTCCACGGCCGCCGCGACCGCGAATCCCACGACCTCGCGGAACAGCTCGACCACGAGTGGAGGGGCCACTCTCCGCAGCAGCTGAAGAAGTACGAGGGCGCCCAACTCCTCTCTCGCTCTCGCCATTGGCGCTGGCAGCTTGTGGGGAGGCCTGGAGTTGGACCAAGGAAGAAGATGACCGAAAAGGCCAGGGGTGCGCCTCGCTTTTATAGCCACGGCGTGCCTCTGCCAAGCGTCTCCTCGGTTCTTCCGTTAGTGGGAATCGAGGGGGCCCTCGCAGTTATTCCCCCGAGCGGAGTAACTCCAAGACCTTCAAGGCCATCAGTGAAGCGAAGCTGAGAAGACCAGGTACCCGGGACCCACTTTGACCTATCTTTAGGCCATGGCCCCGGCAGCTGGAGCAAGAGCCGCCGGGACCATGCCCGGGGGCTACTGTCGCAACAGTGGAACATGGGGTTCCCCTAGTACTGCCAAAGTGGGTCCACCCCATGTGGGCCCAAGATGAAGATGGACAAGACCAAGACTCAAGTCAAGCTGGCGGGTTCACCGTCAAGACACGCATGGCCTGCATCGACTAAGGGCTCCGGTCCTGGGGACCTTCCGGGTCCCCGAACAAGCAAGAAGGCCAGGAAGGACCCGAGAGCCCGAGTTCCCGGCAGGAGGCCAGGCTCCCTCTCGGGTACTTCCCCACGTCCCTGTGGATAAGCACTCCACCTCACCACGGAAGACTTGGGAAGCAAGGCGAAGGCAGCGCGGGCGGGAAGCACGTCCTGGTGGTGTCAGCTCCTGTCCACCCCAAGGCGGACGCTCCCACCTAACCCAAGGAGACGCTAGGCTGAGGAGAGGCCACGTCTCCCCCTAAACTAGATGAGGAGGGTCCTTCACCCCGAAGGACCCTCACGCCCCTCACGTGACCCTGTGGCAACCCCTTAGCCTATAAAAGGAGGACCAAGGCACGGAGGAGGGGAGGACAAGATAGAGCAAGGACGAACACAAGCTAGAACCAGAGCAAGACTAGACTAGGGCTGCGAAGGTAGAGAGGAAGGTGATCTCCTCCGGGTCAGGATCTGTCCTTCTTCTACCTCCAGCCAAAACCCTTCCGGGTACCCTGTCCGGGAGGTTCCATTGTAAGCCACACTATGAAGAACTCATCAATCCAGACATGCAGGAGTAGGGCTTTTAGCCTCCGGGCGGCCTGAACCTGGGTAGCTCCTTGTGTCCCTTTGGTTGCATGCTTTGATCATGGAGAGGAGAGCTTGATCTAGACTCCGCCCAAGAAGACGATTCTCAGCCTCCTTCGCGCCCCGTGCCGAACCTAAAAGGGGGTATCCTATACTCCCGGTGTCCGTGCAACGAGACACGACAGAAACGATAGCCCGTTAGGGCTTCGTGTTACGTGTTATATAGAGGTGAGAACAGCCCTCACCGTGGCGTACATAGGAGGGTAGCGTATGGGTGGTGTACTACACCGTACCGTACAATACCAAGCATATTACATGTCTAACACCCACCCTTAATCTGAACTACACAGTAGATTTAGATTACGTCTAAACTCATTAAGACCTTTGACAGGAAGTGCTTTAGTGAAGCCATCAGCAAGCTGATCTTTGCTGGAAATAAATTTGATGTCTAATTTCTTCAGGGCAACTCTTTCGCGAACAAAATGAAAGTCTATCTCAATGTGTTTGGTGCGAGCATGAAATACCGGATTGGCCGATAAGTATGTGGCACCCAAATTATCACGCCATAAGCATGGACATTGTTGGAGATGAACACCAAGTTCTTTGAGCAAGGCTTCAACCCATATGAGTTCAGAAGTGGCATTGGCAAGGGATTTGTATTCGGCTTCAGTACTTGAGCGAGACACATTGGCTTGTTTACGAGCACTCCAAGAAATAAGATTAGGACCAAGAAAGATAGCAAAACCACCAGTGGAGCGTCTATCATCAGGACATCCGGCCCAATCCGCATCAGAGAAAGCACTCAACAATGTAGAGGGAGACTGCTGAAACGAAATCCCAATATGTGATGTACCATGAACATACCGTAGTATTCTTTTAACTGCAGACCAGTGTGAGGTTGTAGGAGCATATAGATATTGACAAACTTTGTTCACAGAAAAAGACAAATCAGGGCGTGTGAGAGTAAGATATTGAAGAGCACCCACAATGCTGCGATATCTAGTATTGTCTTCAGAATCAAGCGGCTCTCCATCAGCAAGAGACAACGATTCAGTAGAAGACAAGGGTGTGGGTGTGATGACGTGGATCGCACGTTCATTGGGAGACCCCAAGAGGAAGGTATGAAGCAGTGTAGCAGCAGTTTCCCTCAGTATGAAACCAAGGTTTAATCAAACCAGTAGGAGCAAGAAATCACTTCTGAAGGTTGTTGGTGGCGCCGTTTACTCGATCACCAACGTGGAATCTGCACACAACACAATCAAACTACTTTGCCCCAATGAAACAGTGAGGTTGTCAATCTCACCGGCTTGCTGAAAACAAAGGATTAAACGTATGGTGTGGAAAACAGTAGTAAATTGCAGAGAATGAAAAGGAACAATGTTTACAGTTGGTTGTATTATCAGTGTAAAAGAATGGACCGGGGTCCATAGTTCACTAGTGGTGTCTCTCCATAAAAGATAACTAACATGCTGGGTGAACAAATTACAGCTGGGCAATTGACAAAATATTGAGCGCATGACAATGCATATATATGACATGATGATTACTATGATATTCATGTGGGCATTACGACAAAATACATAGACCGTTATCCAACAGCGTCTATGACTAATAATCCACCTCCAGGTTGTCATCCGAGTTCCCCGTTGGTATTAAGTTGCAAGCAACGGATAATCGCATTAAATAATGTGCGTAATGTAAACAAATGTATTAGACCTAACGGCGCACCCTTAAGCTAAGCATCGGTTATTTTATCCCTAGTGGCAACAGCACATCCACAATCTTAGATGTTGTTGTCACTCTCCCAGATTACCGGAGGCATGAACCCACTATCTAGCATAAATACTCACTCTTGGAGTTACAAGCATCTACTTGGCCAAAGCATATACTAGTAACGGAAAGCATGCAAGATCATAAATAACATATAGGATAGATTGATAATCAACTTGACATAGTATTCAATATAGGATAGATCATAAATATCATAATCTTGATCAAATAGTATTGTAAAGCACATGTTATGAATGAAACGATCCAGGTCAATGGTCTATAGTTTGCTAGCAAGTAGATAATGAGCAAACAACTGAATCATATAAGCAAAAACTTTTCATGAATAGTACTTTCGAGACAAGCATCAAAGAGTTTTGCATAAGAGTTAACTCATAAAGCAATAGATTCTAAGTAAAAGGTATTTAACCAACACAAAGGAAGATTTAAGCTTCAGCAATTGCTTTCAACTTTCAACATATATATCTCATGGATATTTGTCAACACAAAGTAATATAATAAGTGCAATATACAAGCATATAAAAATTGTTGCACCAAAGTTGACACTAGTGTTTGCTTCTGAGATAGAAAGAAGTAGGAAAACTGACTCAACATAAAAGTAAAAGAAAGGCCCTTCGCAGAGGGAAGCAGGGATTAAATCATGTGCTAGAGCTTTTTAAGTTTTTGAAATCATAAAAGAGTAAAAATAAGTTTTGGGAGGTGTTTGTTAATTGTCAACGAATCAGAAAATGGAAAGTACAATATGACCCCTGCCAACCAGACTTTTAAGAGCGGCTCCCATGAAGGACGTTATTTCTACCAGCAAGGCAGATCATCCCTCTTGTCTTTTGTTTACACATGCAGATATTTCACTGTTTGTCATTGCTTGACTGATAAATCAGGGCAAAAATGTGAAGAGAATTAAGCGGTTAAAGTTGTAATTAATTGGGACTGGGCACCCCATTTGCCAGCTCTTTTTGCAAAATTAATGGATAAGCGGATGTATATGCCGCTAGTCCGGTGGTAAAGTCTGTTTGACAGTTGACATAAAGACATCCACCCCGTCCTCATGAGCTTGGTAAACATTGACACAAAAAGGAGTAATAATTTTTGAATAGTTTAAAGGTAGCACATGAAAAATTTACTTGGAATGGCAAGGAAATACCACATATAGGTAGTTCTGGTGGACACAGATGGCATGGATTTTGGCTCAAGGTTTTGGATGCACGAGAAGCATTCCCTCTCAGTACAGAGTTTAGGCTAGCAAGGTTATTTGAAGCAAACACAGGATATCAACCGACACAGCAAGACTTATATGAAAACATATTGCAAGCATTATAAGATTCTACACTGTCTTCCTTGTTAACCAAACCCTTTTACTAGAAAATATCTAGACCTTAGAGATACCAATCATGCAAACCAAATTTCAACGAGCTTTACGGTAGTTCTTCATTAATAGGTTTTAACTACATGATACAAAAGCTTAAACATGAACTACTTGATAACTCAAAACAATTGACAAGTATCAAATTATCCAATACAGTGATCTACAAGAATATGTAAGCTTTTTCCATTATACCATCTACCACATGCAACATTTTCTGTTCCAACCAAACACCAATCAATTTATTTCAACATAAACTCTCCAAACAATTATAAGTGAAGCAAGAGAGTACTTTCTTTAAAAGAACTAACAGCTCTGAATAAGAGATGCATGCAAAACAGGAGCTAAAAGCATAGCAATAGCTAGATAAGAATACTCAACAAGTATAAGTGAAGAATAGGAGTATTCATATGAAAAAGCGGAGCGTGTCTCTCTCCCAATCAAGAATGCTAGGGTCCAATCAAGTTGACCATAAGAAAAATAAAATACTGAAAATAAAAGCACACAGACGCTCCAAGTAAAGCACATATGATGTGAAAGAATTAAAATATAGTTTCACTAGAGATGACCTGATAAGTTGCTGATGAAGAAGGGGAGGCATCCCCAAGCTTAGACGCTTGAGTCTTCTTGAAATATGCTGGGGTGATCCATGGGAGCATCCCCAAGCTTAAGCTCTTCACTCTTCTTGATCACATTATATCATCCTTCTCTCTTGACCCTTGAAAACTTCCGCCAAACCAAACTCAGAGTAATTCTCATTAGAGGGTTAGTGCACAATCAAAAACTCACATGTTCTATAAGGACACAAACATGACCGTTACTTTTAACATTAACTACTGCCACTGATGTTATGTGAAGCTCTTCACCCTAAAAAAGAATTCCACTCAACACTAGTAAAAGAGAGAATGCGAAAAATAAAAGACAGAATCTGTCTAAACAGAACAGTCTGTAAAGACGAATTTTTTCGAGGCACTTACGTTGCTCAGATCGAAAAACTTTGAACTAACGAAAGATGCGTACATATCTGAGGATCACGCACAAAAATTTGCAGATTTAAATAATTTTTCTGTGATTTTACAGAAGTAAAACGGTGAACAGCAGAAATCTGTTCCTGCGCAGAAATCCAAATCTAGCATCATCTTCCTATTAGAGGCAATACTTGGCACAACAATGCGATAAAATAAATATACAAAGGAATTGTTACAGAAGTAAACAACTCCTTGACTCAAAAAAGAAAATAAAAATTGCAGAATTAAAATAATGGGTTGTCTCCCATAAGCGTTTTTCTTTAACGCCTTTTAGCTAGGCATAGTGTTTTTTATGATGCTCACATAAAGATGAGAGTTGAAACATAAAGCGAGCATCAAGAAGCATATATAAAACATGTTTAAATCTAACACTCTTCCTATGCATAGGAATCTTGTAAGAAAATAAATCAATAAAGCACAAAGTGACTAGCATAGGAAGGCAAAACAAGTGCAACTTCAAAATTTCAACATAAAGAGAGAAGACTTAATATTATTGAGATATATGAAACCGTGTCTCCATCTCTCATAAGGACCAATAGGTCTTAAAGTACCCAGCAAATAAAAGCCAATCAAGAGAAAGCTCAAAACTTCATCATAAAGAGAAGAAATTTAGTAACATGAAGATTTCTATAACCATATTTTCCTCTCTCAAAATAATTTTCAGTAGCATCATGAATAGACTCAACAATATAGCTATCACATAAAGCATTCTTATCATGATCCACATACATAAAAGTATCATTACTCTCCACACAAGCATAATAAATTTCATTAGTAATAGTGGGAGTAAAACTAGCACATCCATCATTATAATCATCATAAATTGCATGCATAGTATAATTATAATAAACTTTATCCTCAATAGTAGGTGGAACTAAAATATCACAATTATTATAATCAGCATAAATTGGAGGCAAAGTATCATCAACGCCAATTTCCTCCTCCAAAGCTAGGGGACTAAAGATAATATTTTCATCAAAACCAGCTTCCCCAAGCTTAGAGCTTTCCATGGCATTAGCAATAATGGTGTTCAAAGAATGTATGCTAATAACATTGCTACTATCATGATTGCTATGCAAATAATGTTCCATAGGCTTTTTAATTTTCTCTTCAAACTCCTCATGTCCCAACTCAAGATAAATTTCATAAAGCTCTCTCATGTTGTTTTCAGCCATAGGACTAGTTTCAAGGAAAGTAACCATTGATAGCAAGTCAAGAGCTAGACATAATAACTCAGCAAGACAATAACAAAGTAATGAGATTGGAAGCGTGAGACTCCCCTTGCAGAAATCCTCTTGCTCCCCGGCAACGGCGCCAGAAAAAAGTGCTGGCGTGTGGAAGGGAAGTAAGGAGATTTCTGAACCGAAGTGCTTCCACTCCCCGGCAACGGCGCCAGAAAAAGTGCTTGATGACGTGGATCGCACGTTCGTTGGGAGACCCCAAGAGAAAGGTATGAAGCAGTGTAGCAGCAGTTTCCCTCAGTATGAAACCAAGGTTTAATCGAACCAGTAGGAGCAAGAAATCACTTCTGAAGGTTGTTGGTGGCGCCGTTTACTCGATCACCAACATGGAATCTGCACACAACACAATCAAACTACTTTGCCCCAACGAAACAGTGAGGTTGTCAATCTCACCGGCTTGCTGAGAACAAAGGATTAAACGTATGGTGTGGAAAACAGTAGTAAATTGCAGAGAATGAAAAGGAACAATGTTTGCAGTTGGTTGTATTATCAGTGTAAAAGAATGGACCGGGTCCACAGTTCACTAGTGGTGTCTCTCCATAAAAGATAACTAACATGCTGGGTGAACAAATTACAGCTGGGCAATTGACAAAATATTGAGCGCATGACAATGCATATATATGACATGATGATTACTATGATATTCATGTGGGCATTACGACAAAATACATAGACCGTTATCCAGCAACGTCTATGACTAATAATCCACCTCCAGGTTGTCATCTGAGTTCCCCGTTGGAATTAAGTTGCAAGCAACGGATAATTTCATTAAGTAATGTGCGTAATGTAAACAAATGTATTAGACCTAACGACGCACCCTTAAGCTAAGCATCGGTTATTTTATCCCTAGTGGCAACAGCACATCCACAATCTTAGAAGTTGTTGTCACTCTCCCAGATTACCGGAGGCGTGAACCCACTATCTAGCATAAATACTCACTCTTGGAGTTACAAGCATCTACTTAGCCAAAGCATCTACTAGTAACGGAAAGCATGCAAGATCATAAATAACATATAGGATAGATTGATAATCAACTTGACATAGTATTCAATATTCATCGGATCCCAACAAACAGAACATGTAGCATTACAATAAGATGATCTTGATCATGATAGGCAGCTCACAAGATCTAAACATGATAGCATAAAGTGGAGAGACAACCATCTAGCTACTGCTATGGACCCGTAGTCCAAGGATAAATTACTCACGCATCACTCCGGAGGCAGGCATGGTGATGTAGAGCCCTCCGGTGATGATTCCCCTCTCCGGCAGGGTGCCGGGAAAAGCTTCTGAACCCTCCGAGCTAGGGTTGATGGCGGCGGCGTCTCTGGAACTTTTCGTGGATAATGACTCGGGTGTCTAGGGTTTTCCCGTGAAGATGAATAAATAGGCGAAAGGGCGGCGGCTGGAGACGCCCGTGGGGCCCACACCACCCCACGGCGCGGCAGAGGGGGGTCCGCGCCGCCCCATGGTGTGGCTGGCTCGTGGCTCCCCTCCGTCTCTACTTTGGACTCCGTGTACATGTTGGAAAAATAGGAGGTTCTGTCCAAGTTTCGTCCAATTCCGAGAATATTTCCAGACTAGCTTTTCTGGAATACAAAAACAGCAGAAAACAGGAACTGGCACTGTGGCATCTTGTTAATAGGTTAGTCCCAGAAAATGCATAAAAATGCTATGAAGTGTATATAAAACATGTAACAATTGGTATAATATCAACATGGAACATCAGAAATTATAGATACGTTTGAGACGTATCAGGGTGCAGGCTTACAGTGAGTCATACCAACTTTCCGAAGCAGATCTGTAGCATATTTTTCTTGGGTTAAAAGAAGACCATCCAAAATACTTTTGACCTCAAGACCCAGAAAATAGTGGAGATCACCGAGGTCCTTGATAGCAAAGTCATCATTTAAATCCGGAAGCAAAACCGTGATGACATCATTGGAGGAACTTGTAACAATTATGTCATCAACATAAATCAGCAGAAATATAGTGATACCTGATCTGTTGTACAGAAATAAAGATGTATCAGACTTGGAGGAATGAAACCAAGTGTAAGCAGTTTGGAGCTGAGACGAGAAAACCATGCTCGAGGTGCTTGCTTAAGTCCATACAAAGCCTTGTCAAGTTTGCAAACGTGGTTAGGGAAGCGAGAGTCCTCAAAACCAGGAGGCTGTTTCATGTAAACCTGCTCTTCCAGAACACCATGTAAAAATGCGTTCTTGACATATAGCTGCCGCAAACTCCATCCTCGTGAAACTGAAACAGCTAATACAGCGCGAATAGTAGCTGCTTTAACAACTGGACTAAATGTGTCTTCATAGTCGATGCCATACCTTTGTTTGAAGCCTTTAGCAACAAGCCGAGCCTTATATTTGTCAATAGTACCATCAGCACGCTTCTTGATATGATACACCCATTTGCAATCAATGAGATTTGTTTTGGAGCTAGGAGGAACAAGGTGCCATGTTTTATTTTTTAGCAAAGCATCATATTCTTCTTGCATGGCACCACGCCATTTGGTGTCATCTAGGGCTTCAGAAAGATTTTGAGGTTCTCCTGTAGCAGACAATAGACCATACTTAATTTCACCTCGTTTTACCTCGTAACGGACTGTACCATCTTTGTAGACATGGGGTTTTCGAATTCCTTTTTGAAGGCGTGTACGGACTCCAGGCGGTGAAGCACCGGAGAGCACAGCAGTGTTGGGCGCAGATGATCCAGAGGCAGCAGGTCGTTTGGAGCGACGTGCTGGCGCAGGCGAATCAGGAGGCGCCACATGGCGGGGCAGCTCGGGGGACGCGGAGCGATGCCGAGCGGAGGAGCCTGGGGACGCGTAGCGAGAGAAGCCGCGTGGGGACAGGGACAGCGACCGCGTGCGTCCTCTGCCGCGTGTTGGTGGAGAGGGCGCCAGGGGAATCTTCACGGGAATCAGCGCCGACAGGATCATCTTCGGGATTAGCACCGGCAGGATCAGAAGCTGGATCAACCTGGGATCCAGTGTTGATGTTGTCCTCAGGTGCATGTTCTTCTTGCTCATTGTCAGTCATTTGGGCATCATTTTCAGCAGAATTTTTTTCTGGAGCTTCGTCATCTGAAGAGCTGTCATCTGAAACAACAACATCTGTAACTTGGAGTGTAGTATTAGTAGGCATGGGCATTAATGGCACAGTCATAGGATCATCAATATAAGCATCCGCAACATGTGATGATGTAGAGGAAGTGTGATGTGGTAAAAGAAGAATGTCTTGTTTGAGACGTGCACCAGCATTAGGATTTAAAGAAGCAAATGGAAACACATTTTCATCGAAGACAACATCACGAGACACATAAACACGACCAGTTTTAGTGTCAAGACATTTAACTCCTTTGTGACGAGGACTATATCCTAGGAAAACACATTGTGTGGAACGAAAAGCAAGTTTTCGTTTGTTGTATGGACGGAGATTAGGCCAACATGCACACCCGAAAATACGTAGAGATTCATAGTTCGGTTTGATATGAAGAAGTCGTTCAACGGGTGATTCAAAATCAAGCACTTTACTAGGGAGCATATTAATAAGAAAGGTGGCAGTGAGAAAGGCTTCATCCTAGAATTTTAGAGGCATGGATGCGTGTGCAAGTAAAGAGAGGCCTACTTCAACAATGTGTCGATGTTTGCGTTCTGCCGAGCCATTTTGTTGATGGGCATGGGGACAAGAGACATGATGAGTGATTCCTACTCGTTGAAAGAAAGCATGGAGTTTTTCATATTCACCACCCCAATCAGTTTGCATAGTGATGATTTTCCTATCGAACTTGCGTTCAACAAGTTGTTGGAAGTTTAGAAAGACTTGATACACATCAGAACGCTTTTTTAGCAAATAAATCCAAGTAAACTTGCTAAAATCATCAATGAAGCTTACATAATAAGAATGTTTGTTGACTGAATCAGGTGCTGGACCCCATACATCGGAAAACACTTGTTCCAAAGGAACAGTGGAAACACTTGTAGAAATAGGATATGGCAACTGGTGGCTCTTTGCTAACTGACAAGAGTCACATACATATGGATTTATTTCAGGAGTAAACGAAATATTGTGCTTTCTAAGAACTCTTTGCACCACAAACGATGAAGGATGCCCTAAACGACGATGCCAAGTAGAGGAAGATGGCTTTATTGTGACGAAGGCGTGCTTGGAGGACCCAGTGGAGATAGGCACTAAGGGGTAGAGACCACCACGGCAGGGACCTTTAAACAGTGTTCTTCTTGTGACCCGATCCTTTATAAAAAAAAGAAAAACGGGTGAAACTCAAGGAAGACATCATTATCAAGGGCAAGTTTGTGGACAGATAAAAGATTCATGGATGCATTAGGAATATGAAGGACTTTGTTAAGTTGTAGGGAATCATGTGGGGTGCGAATAATTGAATGACCAATGCGATTAATGTGCATACCATTGTCGTCGGTGGTGTGGACACGATCACGACCCTTGTACTTGTCGTGGACGGTGAGCTTGTTCAGTTCTCCAGTGAGATGGTGTGTCGCCCCGGAGTCGGCATACCAATTGGTATCGACGCCGTAGGCAGCAACATTGGCACCCTTATCATCGTCATCATCATCACTGTCACTTTGATTTTTCCTGTCTTCACGATCGCGATCTTGATAACGCCACCAACATGCGTCGGCGGGGTGTCCATGGATCTTGTAGATCTGGCACGTAATGTCAACGTAGGACGTGGGTGCACGACCATGGCGATGACGTCCTCCATCGTCGCGACGCCGATCAACGTCACGTCGTCCTTGATCATCACGGCCGCAGGCGCGACCATCATGGCTGTAGCGATCACCACGGCGGTCGCCACGATCGCGGCCTCCATCTCGGTCACCGCGATAGTCACCATGGTGATCAGCATTGCGGTAGTCACCGCGGTAGTCACCACGGGGATCATCATATCGGTAGTCACTGATACGTCTCCAACGTATCTATAATTTCTTATGTTCCATGCTTATATTATATCAATTGCTACATGTTTTATTCACACTTTATAGCATTTTATGCATTTTCTAGGACTAACCTATTAACAAGATGCCACAGTGCCAGTTCCTGTTTTCTGCTGTTTTTGATTCCAGGAAAGCTGTTCTGGAAATATTCTCGGAATTGGACAAAACAAAAAGCCAAGGTCCTATTTTTCTGTCACGTACACGGAGTCCGAAGGAGAGACGAAGGGGGCACCGAGGCGCCCTCACCATGTGGTGGCGCGGGTCCCACCCCTGGCACGCCGCCACATGGTGAGGAGCCCTCGGGCCTCCACCGACATCGCCCCTTCGCCTATAAATTGCCTTTCTCGGGAAAACCCTAAACAACCCGAGCCTCCATCCACGAAAAGTTCCAGAGACGCCGCCGCCGTAAACCCTAGCTCGGGAGGGTTCAGAAGCTCTTCCCGGCACCCTGCCGGAGAGGGGAATCATCACCGGAGGGCTCTACATCGCCATGCCTTCCTCCGGAGTGATGTGTGAGTAGTCCACCCCTGGACTATGGGTCCATAGCAGTAGCTAGATGGTTGTCTTCTCCTCTTGTGCCATCATGTTTAGATCTTGTGAGCTGCCTATCATGATCAAGATCATCTTATTGTAATGCTACATGTTGTGTTTGCTGGGATCCGATGAATATTGAATACTATGTCAAGTTGATTATTGATTTATCATGCCTATGTTGTTTATGATCTTGCATGCTCTCCGTTATTAGTGTAGGCTTTGGCCAAGTTTATGCTTGTAACTCCAAGAGGGAGTATTTATGCTAGATAGTGGGTTCATGCCTCCATTTAATCTGGGACAGTGACAGAAAGTTCTAAGGTTGTGGATGTGCTGTTGCTACTAGGGGTAAAACAACAATGCTTTGTCTAACGATATTTGTATTGTTTACATTATGCACCATACTTAATGCAATTGTCTGTTGCTTGCAACTTAATACTGGAAGGGGTGCTGATGCTAACCTGAAGGTGGACTATTTAGGCACAGATGCATGCTGGATAGCGGTCTGTGTACTTTGTCGTAATGCCCAAGTAAATCTCATAGTGATCATCATGACTTGTATATGCATTGTTATGCACTCTCTATTTTGTCAATTGCCCAGCTGTAATTTGTTTACCCAGCATGTTAGTATTTTATTATGGAGAGACACCACTAGTGAACTGTGGACCCCGGTCCATTCTTTTACATCTGAAATACAACCAACTGCAATCATTGTTCTCTTTAATTCTCTGCAAGCAAACATCATTTTCCACGCCACACTTTTAATCCTTTGTTTTCAGCAAGCCGGTGAGATTGACAACCTCATTGTTTCGTTGGGGCAAAGTAGTTTGATTGTCTTGTGTGCAGGTTCCACGTTGCTGCTGATTCCCTGGTGTTGCGCCGTGCCACATTCAGACACCAACAACCTTCAGAAGACCCTTGACTTCCTACTGGTTCGATTAAACCTTGGTTTCTTACTGAGGGAAAACTTGCTGATGCACTCATCATACCTTCCTCTTGGGGTTCCCAACGGACGTGTAACTTAACACGCATCAGTCACCACGATCACCGCGGTCACCGCGATCACCACGACCTCCATCTGTTCGGCCTCCTCGGCCACGACCACCTCCATCACCACGCCGAGCAGTGTTGGCAGAGGAAGAGAAGGCAGTATCCTGTCCTATCTGGGCAAGCATGTCGCGACGGAGATCATGTGCACAGATTTGACTAAAAAGGTCATCAAGAGAAGTACCGGGATTTCCATTAACCGAGGCTACGAGGTCGTTGTAGGAGGCATCGAGGCCATTCAGGATGTAGCCGATCATCTCATCTTCTTCTACTAGTTTTCCGGCGGCAGCAAGCTCCGACGAGAAGCCCTTGAGCTTGGCGAAGTATTGCGTGGCCGTCATGTCATCAGTCTTTCTGGTGCTGTTGAGGGCCCCTCGCAGATGATTGATCCACGTTCGGGAGGGGTGGAGAACATCTTTGTCACGACCGTCCACACCTCGGCAGAGGTGCCCAGATCGACGACGTGGGTCATGATTTCAGGTGACAACGAGTTCACTAGGAACCCGAGCGCCTGCTGATCCCTCGTGACCCATGCGGCGTACGCAGGGTTGGGGATTGTGATCTTATTCTTGTCTTCATCTTCTGCCTCCAAGGTTTTTGCCGGCGCGGGTTCGGTACCATCAAGGAGACCGAAGGCATGAGCACCGCGGATCGGCGGGAGGACTAAGGTCTTCCAGAAAAGGAAGTTGGTCCTTGTGAGCTTCGTTGTTGGAGGAGATCCTAGTCCGGCAGGGGCGACGGGGGTGGCCGAGGACGACGCCATGGCGCTGCGGGAGAGGTGTGTAGGGTTTTGGTTTTTAGGGTTTGTAGATCGTTGCGGCGGCGGCTAGGGGAAGAGCATTTGCTCTGATACCATGTGAGCGGAAACGATAGCCCGTTAGGGCTTCGTGTTACGTGTTATATAGAGGTGAGAACAGCCCTCACCGTGGCATACATAGGAGGGTAGCGTACGGGCGGTGTACTACACCGTACCGTACCAAGCATATTACATGTCTAACATGGATCACTTATTAGATAAACATGTGTGTGTTTTTTAGTATGAGGCATTACCAGTTCTTCGTACATTGATGTCATGTTATAAGGATCACGCATTGTTAAACATGTGTTCATGGTCTTATTCTTTGTAGGTTCAAGGAACATGTGTTGAAGGAAGTTCCAGCAGAAGGAATGCGAACGTTGGCTAGATCAAGGAAGAGGTGTTCCTACGTTATTTAAATCGGGAAATCTAATTGTAAGGCGCCTGCTACGGGGCATATCTCGACGCACGCCCTCTGACCGTCGGATCGCGAATAGACGGCAGATCGCGCGTTTGCCCTCCAGACCCAGCGCGTTTTCCCCTCGCTCCTCGCTCCCCGCTCGACCCAGCCCCCCGCTCGACCCAGCGCCGCCGGCCTCCGCCCGCCGCCTCAACCTTGCCTCGCCGCCCAGGGCCGCCGGCCTCCGCCGTCATCAACCTGGCCGCGCCCTCCGCCGTACGCCCTCTCTTCGGCCGCTGCTCCGCCCTCCGCCGGCCGCGCTTGCTCTCCGTTGTGCCGTCCGCTCCGCCCTCCGCCGGCGCGTGGAGGAGAAGAACCGCTGCTCCGACCTTCGCTCCACCCTCCGCCGGCTCGACGGAAGCTCTCCCTGGCGCTGGCGCGTGGAGGAGGAGAGGATCTCCGGCGAGCTGCTCCGGCCAGCGCGTGGAGGAACATGAGGACCTGATTGCATTTTTTTTGTCAAGGACCTTTCTGTAAAACTTTGGACCTTTTTTGTAATTTCGAATTCATGAAGTATATGCCCAGCTTGTATTGACTAGGAAAGCCATGCCAGGGCTACCAAAAACACCCTAAATGTTGGTGGGAACGGCAGGGTGGTGACATCGAGGCCGTCGGTGGGGACTAGGATGGCGGCGACACGATGCGGCAAATGTTGTAGCGCACGATGAGCGGGCGAATGCGGGCGATGTATGCGAGCGGGTCCGCGAACTCTGACTCCGTCGGGCGGAACACCGACGCCTCTGGGACAGGGATGGTGGAAGTTGAGAGTCGGGGTTGCAGCTGGTGGGGGAGGCGGTGGTGGCCGGGAAAGGCCGGCCCTTTCCCATCGGCCGGCGGCAGCCTGGTGCAAGATAGGGTTTCGGTGAGGAATTGGGTGGGGAATTCTTCGTCGCGGTTCCACAGACAAGATGGAGTGATATAATCATCCACCACGAAATTCATATGGTTATCATACTCTATCAGTAATAGTTATCCACCATGTAATGATAAAGTTACCCATGTGTTCATGATATAGTTATCTATCACGAAATCGATTTAATTACCCTACTCGGTAATACTTACCCACCAAGTACTGATAAAATTATCAACCTGTTACTGATAAAGTTACCCACCTATTACGGATGGAGTTACCCACCCAGTACCCATGGAGTTTACCCAACTTGTACTGATAAAGTTATCCATGTGTTTATGATATAGTTACCCACTCTGTACTGATAAAGTTATCCACTATGTACCGATAGAGTTACCCATGTGTTCATGATATAGTTATCATACTCCATATTTACCATACTCTCTCTGTAATAGTTACCACCCAATACTGATAGAGTTACACATCCAGTACTGATAAAGTCACCCATATGCTTTCATGGTGTAGTTATCCACCACAAAATCAATTTAGTTACCGTACTCTGTCGGTAATAGTTACCACCCCAATACTGATAAAGTTACCACCCAGTACTCATATAAGTTACTCATGTTTATCATGATCCTCTTGGTAGTAGTTACCACTCAGTACTAATGGAGTTACCCACCTAATACTGATAAAGTTACCCATGTGTTTTCATGTGTAGTTATCCACCAAAAAATCGTTATAGTTAACCTACTCTATCGGTAATAGTTACCACCAATACTGATGGATTTATCCACCCAGTACTGATAAAATTACTCACGTGTTTTCATGGTGTAGTTATCCAGCACGAAATCAATGTAGTTATCATACTCTCTCGATAGTAGTTAACTACCCAATACTGATGGAGTTACCCACTCAGTACTTATGAAGTTATCCATGTGTTCATGATGTAGTTATCCACCACGAAATCGATATAGTTATCATGACATCTAAATAATAGTTACGAACACAATGCCATCTTTTTTAAGGTGTAGTTGTCACTATGAAATCGACAGTTATCATCCTAATACTTATGCATGATAAATTTACCATCTCAAAGTGATGTGGTAACTTTAAAACTCGTAAAGATCTAAAAGAACAACACAAAATGGTTCTATTTCAACTTGAAAACTAATTGCTAATATGGTGGGTAAATTTAGTATTCAAGCCTTGGTAACTTTTATGTTACGGGGTGGTAACTTTCGGGCAAAAAAAAAAAGTTGTCGGAACATATCAACATGGGATCTAGTTTCGAAGATCTCGTCGCGACTAGTCCAACGGTGAAAACGGATTCTCAATCGGATAAACGGTTAGGGCTACAAAACATTTTGAATTTGTGAATTTCGCATTTAATACAGGATGACATCAGCTTTTTTGTCTGTTTGTGCATGCATGCAAATAAGGCATTTTTCTAACCACGCGCGCACGTAGCTAGTTGTCGCTGTCGCTCTCATTGTCCGAATTGAACTTGTTTGGATGCGTAACAAAAATTATCCTAACACCTTACGGTTATGCCAAATGTAAGGCGCCTTACACATAGTCGTTCCCTATTTAAATTTATGAATCAAACATGCCCTGGTGGTTAGGGTGATCAAAGAAGAAGGAAAGAGGCAACAATGCCAGCAGCCACAAAGTCACTCAAGGGATGAAACTTTGGCTCCAAGTCCGGATGTATTTCGCAAGAATAATTCGTTCCTCCAAATCAAAAATTGTTTTGCAGACTCGAGTATTATTCTATGCGACGCATATAAGCGTGTTATCTTCTCATCATATCGCTTCTTGATTTGTTCCGATCTCTTAGGGCATCTCCAGTCGTTCGGCCCCCCCAGGGTCCAAAACTGCGTTTTTTTGGGCCGCCGTGGCGCCAAACGGCGCGAATCAGGATCCTGGGGGGGCGCGTTTTCCAGCCGTGAACCCAGGCCGCCCCCCAGCCGGCGATTCGGCCGTATTTCGGCATAAACAAAGGCCGGCCCTTTTTGGCATAAAATTCACACATATAAATAGTTTAACATACAAATCCACACACAAATAAATAGTTTAATATACAAATTCACACACAAATAAATAGTTCAACAATGCAAGCAAATAGAACAAATCGTACTAGGCATTGGCATCGCCATTATCGGCATTGCCATTGCCCTTGCGCGCCCACAAGTGCTGCACCAGATCATTCTGTAGAGCTTGATGTGTTGCAACGTCTCGAATCTCCCGGCGCGTGGTGAGGAAGGCTGTCCATGATGCCGGCACCTGGTGATCAACCTCTGCAAGAGGACCCTGACGGTAGTATGGTGCACTTGCCTCACTGTCAGGCACCGGGTGATCCCGCTCACTCTCAATGATCATGTTGTGCAAGATCACACAACACTGCATCACCTCCTACATGTTGGACTTCGACCAAGTCATAGCTGGGTACCGGACAACAGCGAATCGAGACTGCAGCGCGCCAAATGCCCGCTCAACATCCTTTCTGCAAGCCTCTTGGCACTTGGAAAACCAAGCCTTCGCGCTTCCTGGCACAGAGTTGGAGATGCTCTTCACAAATGTTGCCCACTTCGGGTAGATGCCATCTGCAAGATAGTAGCCATTTGTGTACTGGTGCCCATTGATCTCGTAGTTCACAGGGGAGCATGGCCTTCGACAAGCTCGGCAAAGACATCCGAGCACTGCAAGACATTGATGTCGTTGTGAGTTCCTGGCATACCAAAGAATGAATGCCAAATCCATAGATCATATGAAGCCACGGCCTCAAGAATCACCGAGCACTCTCCTTCCTTTCCCTTGTACATCCCCTGCCAATCAAATGGGCAGTTCTTCCATGCCCAATGCATGCAGTCGATACTACCAAGCATCTCAGGAAAGCCTCTTGCTTCATTCTCTGCGAGAAGGCGAGCAGTGTCTTGCTCATTGGGTGATCGCAAGTATTTTGGCCCAAACACTGCCACCACTGCCCGGCAGAACTTGTTCAAGCACTCAAGGGCCGTGGACTCGCTCATGCGCAGATAGTCATCCTGTGCATCAGCGGGAGCACCGTACGCAAGCAACCTCATGGCCATCGTGCACTTCTGAATTGACGTAAAGCCTAACGTGCCGGTGCAGTCCTTCTTCAATTTGAAGTAGGTGTCGAACTCCCGGATGGCATGCATGATCTGGAGGAAGAGCTTGCGGTTCATCCTGAAACGGCGCCGGAACACCTTCTCGTCCTGCGTAGTATCATCAGCGAAGTAGTCGGAGTAGAGGATGCAGTACCCCTCGTACCGCTGCCTCGGCTTGCTCTTGCGGCGACCGCGCGTCGATCCAACACGCCGCGGCCCCGCCTCGTTGCCGAGCAAGCCGGCGAGGCAGGCCAAGATCAGCATGTGTTCTTCGTCGTCGATGGCGGCCTGATCTTCCTCGTCGAAGAGCTCGGCGAGCATCTCCTCGGTGTCGGAGTCCATGGCTGGGTCGGGCGGAACGCCGAACACCTTGCGGGCAGGGTGGACGGGTTTCGCCTCGAGAATCTCCCCGGTGGCTAGATCGCGGCGGAGGGAGTGGGCGGCGCCGGCGGCGTGGCGGGGCTGGACGGCGGGTTTCCTAGCTGCTTGTGTGCGGCGGCGCAAGGAGGGGTGGTGGCGGCGACGGGATGGCGACGGCGAGACGGGGCAGAGGGAAAGGCGAGCCGGGGTGGGGACAATGCGTTGTCTCGCCGACAGCACTGTCCCACGCGTGTTTTTCCTTCCGCCGGCCTCCCCAGGCCGAACCCAGTGGGCTGGCTGGGTTTCGCCTGGGGGCGCCGACGCTAATTTCCGCCGAAACGGCGGTATTTGGGCTTCTGGGGGGGCCGGCTGGTAGAAAAACGGCGCTATTCGACCAAAACGGCGCTATTTAGCGTCCTGGGGGGGGGGGGGGGGGGGGGGGCGCTGGGGACGGCTGGAGATGCCCTTACATGCAGAGCTACGTGCATTGTATGGAGAGAATGAAAACGGCCCCCGGACATGTCAGTTACCCATCATCATGGCAAGGATTGCACCCGTTTGGTTTCGGTAGAGATTGTACCCTTGATCTCTCTCTACACATGTACTTAGTCTCAGAGATGAAATTTTAGCTCCTCAAAGTCGATTACGTAAGTTTGTAATCGTGGATATCTCACAAGTTAGAGTTAGTCATCGTCGCGTGAATTTTGCGAGGACAGAACGGCAAACTGAAGTACGGCTTGACTCTGGTCACGACATTATGTTAGGTGAACTAGTTCTTGAGATTCATGTAGCCATACCTATTTAATGAAACCCATTTTACCCCTGAAAAATTAGGGATGTCCATCCTTTCTTTGCGTTTTTAATCATTTATTTATTTTATCTAGGTTAAATATTTATGTACCAGTGCGAATTTCTCGTGTTCAGAAAGTAGATTTTTTGACCAACAACGAGTTCTGTTGAAAAAAAGAGGAGTGCTGTAAAAAAACAGACCAACACCAAGTTGAAGGGTCAGAGAAATGTGCCGAACCCAAGAATTCTGGCCTAATTATAGCCCAGTTTTGCACAGCCAAACGGGCCATTACAGTATGACAAAGCCCAGAGAGGCCTAGTTACACGCTTCATCTCTGACGCGATCCGAAAAACCCTAGACGGCTACCGCTCGCTGAAACTCTGCGCGCCAAATGCTCGAACACCTTCCCGCCAAAGGCACGCCCGCATTTTCACAATAGATCTCCGCCGGCCGCCGGGCACGCGCTTGTTACCGAGTTAGAGAGAGAGAGAAGGTTAGCAGAGAGGAGAGAGAGAGAGAGAGAGCGAGAGCGAGAGCGAGAGCGAGGAGGAAGAGGGGAAGCCATGGAGGACGCGCCCGCCGACGCCGCCGCCGCATCGGCCGCCGCCTGCGCGCCCGTGGCACCGAGGCGGCGGCGCGCTCCTCCGCGCTCGACCGCCTGCGGGCCATCCGCAGCGGCGGCGCCCGCGCCGCCGCCGCCGTCCAGGTGAGGATGGAGGACCCGATCTACGACACGTCGCCGAGGACGACTACGCCGCCCTCGTGGCCCGCCGCCGCAAGGACGCCGGCGCCTTCATCATCGACGACGACGGCCTCGGCTACGTCGACGACGGCCGCGAAGAGGACTGGACCCACCGCGCCCTCCCCTCCTCCTCCGACGAGGGATCCGGCGACGAGGACGGCGCTGGAGCGCGCCGCAAGCGAAGGAGCCGCGCCCTCCCCGCCCCCGCAGCAGTCCGCCGCGGCGGCGTCCCTCTCCGCCGCCGCCGCCATGATGGGCAAGCAGCGCCTCTCCTCCATGTTCACCTCCTCCGTGTTTAAGAAGCCGGGCGGCGACCGCGCCAAGGGCTCGTCGGCGGCCGCGGACAGCATCGTGGACGATGTCATCGCCGAGTTTGCGCCCGACGAGAACGACCGCGAGGAGCGCCGTCGTCGTGTCGGCAGGATTTCCGCCCCGGCACCACCGCTGCCTCCACCAATTGCTCAAATCAAGGCCGTAAAAGCAGCCGTACGTGCTGAAATGGAGGTTGGATCGGACAATTGGTTCGAGCCTGATGTCGTTTCCGACCATGGAAATGATATGGATGTGGAACTGAACCCAGAGGTGGAGCTGAAGCCCGATGTGGAAATGCAGCTGAAATTAGAAGCAACTCCAGGTTCTATTGCTGCATTGGCGGATAAGAACTTGGAGGAACTGAAGCAGGAGGCTAATGGGGAATTGAAGATAGAGAAGGTGCACCGTCTAAACGCAAAGATTAAGGCGGAGGGCACCATGAATAGCGATATGTCTAGTGCAACAGCAGGTTGGATGAAGATATGCGGGGATGGGGAGAATTCAGGAGGTGAGGGGGAGGTGGCTGTTGATGGTAGAGTTGATGTGGATGAAAGCTCAGAGTTTGAGCTCAAGGATGGAGCACTGCCGTTCTATATACTGGATGCATATGAGGAGCCCTTTGGCATCAATTCAGGCACAGTGTATTTGTTTGGGAAGGTAAATATCATTCGTACTTTGTTTATGTTGAAATTTTCTGGTAAATTGTCCCTAGAAGAGACATCTGGTTAGTTCCTGACATCTGTTGAAGTGTTCTTTTGTTTACAGAATATTATACTTAATAGCCAACGATTCATCAAAGCACCATACTAAGTGATTCTTTAGCTTAAATATGATAACCAATTTACCATGGATGTGGTGCTTAAATTATTTTAGTATCCAAACACATGATTGCATTCCATAGAAACACAGTAATTATTACTTTCATAAAATTGTCATTGTTTAAAAATAGCTCTATGTATGGCTATGGTCAAGTATGTAAAACATAGCTATCAGCTTTGCTGAATAGTTGGTGTGTTCTTTGGAATAATCAGCTATCACATGTTTGCAGTTCTAGGTTAATTATACACTCTTTTTTGACCGTCTGCTTTCCTTTTCTAGGTGCAAATAGGCAAGGGGTTCCATAGCTGCTGCGTCGTTGTAAAAAATATGCAAAGGTGCATATATGCAATCCCAAGCAGTTCAGTATTTCCAAGGGACATCATATCAAGGACAGAGAAGAACTCTACAAGTTCTGATGCTTTGCCATCACTTCGAGCAACTCTACATGTAAGATATTCTTTATTTCACGCTAAACTTTATGCTAATTGCAGCACATTTATCTTATATGCATACTGCATATCTCTTGCAGGAGTTGGCATCTGGACTAAAGAGTGAAGTAGCTGACAAGTTGTCTGACCTCAATATTTCAAATTTTGTGATGACTCCAGTCAAGGTATGTAGGTGGAGCCTCCTTAGGAAGCACACCCTGTAACTCCCACTCCTGTATTTTTGTTTATCTGAGCTAATTGGTCATATTTGACATGCCATAGCGGAACTATGCTTTCGAGAGGACGGATATACCAACTGGTGAGCAGTATGTCCTGAAAATCAATTACCCATACAAGGTATGTTTGTTGAATAATACAATTTTTGTCTCATAGATTTGTACTTCTTATTCTCTTATACCATATGTATTTTCTTAGGATACTGCGGTACCATCAGACCTTAGAGGTGAACATTTCCATGCGTTGCTTGGGACAAACAATAGGTATGATCCATAAAATGTGGACCATGGTGGACACAACAATTTCCATGTGTACTCTTCATGCCATATCCCTTCATTGCACACATTAACCATCATACCCTTTCAGTGCTCTGGAGCTGTTTCTTGTCAAAAGGAAGATCAAGGGTCCTTCATGGCTATCAATTTCTAAATTTGTGACATGTCCATCTGCTCAGCGGGTATATCCTTGACTTCATACTGTCCTCTTATCCCAGGCTGTGCCCTTGTCTGATTTTTTTGTTGCATGCTATTGGTGGTTATGGTTTTTGATTTTTCACAGGTCAGCTGGTGTAAATTTGAAGTTACAGTTGATTGTCCAAAAGACATTTCTGTTTTGATGACAAGTGCCACACTGGAAGTTCCTCCAGCTGTAGTTGCGGCTGTTAATCTTAAAACAATCATAAATGAGAAACACAACGTACATGAGATTGTGTCAGCATCGGTCATATGCTGTCACCGGGTGAAAGTAAGTGTGCTAAACTGGAGTTAGAGTATTTTATTCTAGTATTTACTTGTACAAACATAGGCAGTTAGGTGTCAGATAAATGGTTATCCTTACCTCTCAAACAAAGTTTTCTAGATAAGCTGACACATATTTTGTCAATGAGGTGTCAAGCAAATGGGACCTCCCATATCTCTAAATTTCTGAAACAGTTTGTTTTAGACTAACTGACACACTTTGGTTTTATTTCAAACAATCATCAAGTTACATATGTGTTTTTAATAAGATAAAAACACTTTATACCAAATAAATGTTTTCCCTTTTGGGGTCATTTCAGATTGATAGTCCAATGCGTTCTGAAGATTGGCAGAAACGGGGAATGATCAGCCATTTTACTGTTATGCGCAAGCTTGAAGGTAGCATATTTCCTATAGGCCTCGCCAAGGAAGCTTCTGATAGGAACCAAAAAGCTGGTAGCAACGTGCTGGCACTAGAAAGCAGGTGAGCAATGTTTTTTGCTTATGCATTTTACATGTTCCTTTGAGTAAAGGGGTCTTAAGCTTGCATTTATTAATCTTTTTGTTCCATTTTCAGTGAACGTGCTTTGTTAAACCGCTTGATGATTGAGCTTAGTAAACTTGACTGCGACGTACTTGTGGGGCACAACATCTCGGATTCGACTTGGATGTCCTTCTGCACCGTGCTCAGGTTCTTTAAAATTATATTTGTGGTTCATCTTGGTACCTCTATGTAATCCATAGTAGTAGCCCTATGTTCTCTTTGAAGTAGACAGGAAAGCTTCTATTAATAATTTAATTTAATGTTCTGGACAAGTTGATCGGCAACATATTAGAAAACTTACACACCTATTATGCTAATGTCTAATCATGTTTTAATTCAATCCAATAAGAAACACGTCTTCTTTTGCTAGACCTGCAAAGTACCGAGCAGCATGTGGTCCAAAATTGGTCGTCTTAGAAGGTCAATAATGCCCAGGCTTACCAAAGGAAACACACTATATGGTTCTGGGGCAAGTCCAGGAATTATGTCCTGTATTGCTGGTCGTCTCCTCTGTGACACCTACTTATGCTCTCGTGATCTTCTGAAGGAGGTAACAAGCATTTTAATTGCTTGGTGCAATTTTAAAACCGAATTCGGCAATTCTAACCAATTTGTTCTATGCAGGTTAGTTATTCCTTGACACAACTTGCAGAGACACAGCTGAAAAAGGACAGAAGGGAGGTTTCTCCGCATGATATACCCCCGATGTTCCAATCATCGGGAACTCTTCTAAAGCTGGTGTGGTTTCTTTGAAATAAATAAACCATGTTTACCTCTTTCAAGAGAATGTCATGACTTCGAAATTATGAACTGAAGCAATGCTTTACCGTGCTCATGTAGGTTGAATACGGTGAGACTGATGCATGGCTTTCTTTGGAGCTCATGTTCCACTTAAGTGTTCTCCCGCTTACACGTCAATTGACAAATATTAGTGGCAATTTGTGGGGAAAAACTCTCCAGGTAAACCATCTTTATTATGCCTAGTCTACATCTGCAACAATGCAGTATACCTCTTAAAAAGACAATAAACAATGCCAGTCTTGACATTATCTCACTCGAAATGGATGCAGGGTGCTAGAGCTCAGAGGGTAGAATATCTACTATTGCATTCATTCCATGCAAAAAAATTCATTGTACCAGATAAGTTTGCACGCAATAAGGAGGTGAACTCTGCAAAACGAAAAATGAATGCTGATACTGAAGGTGCAAATGCTGCCGATGGTGCTGCTGATCCTTCCATTGATGACGAGGTGCATCATGGTGATCAAGGTAAAGCAAGAAAAGGTCCTTCATATGCTGGTGGCTTGGTCTTGGAGCCTAAAAAAGGTCTATATGACAAGTATATTCTACTTCTGGACTTCAACAGTCTTTATCCTTCCATAATTCAGGTAATAGTCCTTTTATAACAGATTCTGTAAGTTTTGGCCTTATTTGCTGTAAGTCATCTGTTAAGTGATGCCCTATATTCACTGTTGGCTTTATTCTCTTTCTCCCAAAGGAATTCAATATCTGTTTCACTACTGTTGAGCGATCTTCTGATGGCAATCTCCCTAACTTACCAACTTCAAAGGCTACTGGTGTTTTGCCTGAGGTACTTGCTTACTGATGTGCTTTATATGGATTTGGAGTTTTGGGGGACTTGGACAATCACTATGTAAAATTTCTAGTTGTGAGCTGTGTAACATACTAACATGCCATAGGTGGGGCACCTGTATTGTGTGGAACTTTGTCACAAAGAATATATAACAACTAAAAAGTTTGTTTTCAGTTCATTTTTTGTGAGTAACTCTAATTAATAATTACAGAAATAAAATAATCTTAATCCTACTTGGTCACGTGACATTGAAAATTCCTAGTCATGTTCAGTGTGATTCTAGCTTCTTGACGATTTAAAGGACTTTTCTTAACTGGATCAGTATTTGTAACTAAACTGGACTAAAATTTCAACTTTTTTTGTTTCCTACTGATTTTGAATGCTATGATGATTCAGAAACCTTAGTTTTGGAATAGACTATCAAGACATAATTTCTTCTGTTCATTTTGTTCTACAAGTAATACAAACACACCTGATCAACATCCAAATATTCTTACATGTATTAGGTCTCCAGCAAGTTTAGTCATTTCATTTGTTAGTTCTTGCCCTCAAACACAATCATTTTTGTATGGACACAAAAGAAGTATACACTTGAGAATCTAAAGTAACCAGCCCAAACACAACTCTCACGTACGTTATCGATGTAATATAACTTTTTGTCAGGGCATATTTTTGTTCTAATGCGTGTTTGCAATCATGACTCAGTTGCTTAAGAGTCTGGTGGAGAGGAGAAGAATGGTTAAATCGTGGCTAAAGACTGCTTCTGGTCTTAAAAGGCAGCAATTCGATATTCAACAGCAAGCTTTAAAGCTTACTGCAAATAGGTAAACCGCATCTGTGGCAAACATAAGTAATTCCTTTTGCATGCTCCCAATATGGTTGATGGGCTCTAACTTACCCTTTTAACACTTATTCTCCAGCATGTACGGTTGCTTGGGCTTCTCCAATTCTAGGTTCTTTGCAAAGCCACTTGCTGAGCTTATCACACTACAAGTGAGAATGTTTTTTTCTCCTGCAGAAGTAAATTTACAAACGTGCACAACTATATTTTTGTGATTAATATATGCTATGATGCCGCTTACAGGGAAGAGAGATCTTGCAAAACACTGTCGATCTGGTTCAGAATAATTTAAACTTGGAGGTATGTATAGTAACTAACTTATGCTTATTATATCTCTGGTAAACAACCTTCCTAAGATATCCAAAGAATCTTGTTTTTGACAAGCTTCAAGACCAACTTTCTTTATGAATAAATTGTATTAATATTCTGTTTATTGTACTGGATAGGTTATTTATGGTGACACGGATTCCATAATGATACTTACTGGACTGGATGACATCTCCAGGGCAAAAGCAATTGCAGGAAAGGTCATTCAGGAGGTAGGATTCTGATCTTAAAGTTGCATTTTTTATGTTAGTTTATCACTTCTGAAATGCCATTACGAAAACATCTTGGATGTGTATGGTGGGTGCTCCCACCTCCCCCTGCAATAGTTTATGGTGAAAAGTGTGCAGAGTGTCAAGGCACTCCCAGGATTGAGATCATTAGCACCTGCTTTGTTTGTCTTTAGGCTTCTCTAAACGATGATATATGCGCAGCACAAAACATCATCTTGCCATAATTCTTCATGCAGGTGAACAAGAAGTACCGTTGTCTGGAGATTGATCTTGATGGTGTATACAAAAGAATGTTGCTTCTCAAAAAGAAGAAATATGCTGCCATTAAAGTGGCACTAGATGGTAGTTTACGAGAGGTGCGTGCTTATTCTGATTTATATTTATCTAGTAAAACTAGGAGAGCTATTCTAACATGCTTGATGCAGAACATTGAGCGCAAGGGACTTGATATGGTCAGACGTGATTGGAGTTTGCTGTCAAAAGAAATTGGAGATTTCTGCCTAAACCAAATTTTGTCTGGAGGGTGAGCATTCTAGTTGTTATTACGATTTTGCTTGAGATGTTTTCTTTTGTCTCATCCGTGTTAAAACTGTCTCTACAGGACATGCGATGATGTTGTTGAGGCGATACATAATTCTCTTGTCCAGGTTAGTAGTCTACATTTGATTCTTCATCTTTTAAGTTTTCTTCATTCCATCTGTTTTTGAGAGCATTAATTTTGGAAGCTACTGCTCTGCAATAAATTTTGACTGAACATGAATTAGTGCCATATTATATGTCTAATAATGTATGATCGACTGAACATGAGTATTTTTGCAGGTGCAAGAGCAAATGAGAAATGGTCAAATAGAGCTTGAAAAATATATCATCACAAAGAGCCTAACGAAAGCGCCAGAAGATTATCCAGATTCTAAAAATCAGCCTCATGTCCAGGTAATATTTACCTTTTTTTATTTTCTTTGGTCTTGGTTTGTTAAACAAATGGGTAACCAATGATATGAGTGATGTCTTACCTTTGGTTGTGTTCTATATTTTCAGGTTGCTTTAAGACTGAAGCAAAATGGATTCTCTGGGTGCTCCGCAGGTGATACAGTTCCTTATATTATTTGCTCGCAACAGGTATTACAAGGTGTTCCTTTTCTATTTCGTGATGCGCACCTAATTTACTATTTTGTGTTTGGTTCTCTTACCGTACTGTTCTCTGCTTTGACACTTGATGCTACTAGCTCATAAGGGGACATATTTTCCATTTGTCTGAAATTGTTGTAATTTAAAGAAAAGAGCCACCAGGAATGTTTTGGACATATCTGTTTTTAGCTATGTTTGAAGCTTAATTTATCAGGCTTTAAAATTTAGTTTACTATTTTAAGAAGACAACTTTAACTTTATTGACTATTCCAAACAGGATTCAGATAATACACATTCTGGGGGAATAGCTCAAAGGGCCAGACATCCTGATGAGCTAAAAAGAGACCCTAACAAGTGGATGATTGACATTGACTACTATTTGTCACAGCAGGTCCTCCTTTACATATAAAAACCTACAGTTCTCTTATGCCACATTGGTATATACTGCATTTCTGATTCTAATTGCTTATGCAGATTCATCCTGTTGTTTCTCGTCTGTGCGCTTCAATCGAGGGTACTAGCCCGGCCCGACTGGCTGAATGTCTTGGACTTGATTCATCCAAGGTGTGCATCTACTCTTGATTCATTGCTAACTATCTAACTGAATTAGTTTATTTCTACGACTATTTTTTGATCCTTCTAATTCCTTGGAATCAGTTCCAATCAAGATCTATCGGATCTAGCGACCAAGATACGTCTAGCACACTCTTATCCGTAATTGATGATGAAGATGAGAGGTAAACATATAAAACTTATAATTTCGTTTGATGTCTGCAATCCATAACTTCAACTAAAGTAACATGGACAATACCTCCAGATATCATGGCTGTGAGCCACTGCGCTTATCATGTCCAAGCTGTTCCAGTGCCTTCGAGTGCCCGGCTGTATCTAGTCTGATTGCTATTCCATCCGATCCAACCGAAGGAAAAGACGCTAATGTGAATTTCTGGCGTCGGATGCGTTGCCCAAGATGTCCAGATGACACTGACGAGTGCAGAGTTTCTCCTGCCGTGCTTGCCAACCAGGTAATATCAATTACTCCCTCCTTTTCGTAATTCTTGCTGTGGTTGAGTTCCAACAATAATCATGGAACGGAGGGAGTACTATAGTATGATCTAGCATCAGATTGCTGAAGTGAAATTGGTTTTTGTCCATGTCAGATAAAAAGACAGGCTGATAATTTCATCAATCAATATTATAAAGGTTTACTGGTGGTAAGTATAATTTCTACTTCCAGTTGACACTTCACATTTCTCTGGCCCTTGGGTACCTGTCTACATTGTAACGAACCTCTTTCTCGGTATCTTTGACCTATTTTTTTCAGTGCGATGATGAGGGTTGCAAACATTCAACTCACATCGTGAACCTTAGAGTGATGGGGGATTCTGAGAGAGGAGCCATCTGCCCAAACTATCCACAGTGCAATGGCCGTCTAGTAAGACAGGTTTGTTGACATGGGCTTAAGTTTACATTGTGCCTATTTGTACTTTGATGGCGACTAATACTGATTCTGTGTGCTGGCAGTACACAGAGGCAGATCTGTACAGACAATTGTCCTACTTCTGCTATGTACTTGATGCAACCCGGTGTCTTGAGAAGGTTACACATAACCTAATTGCTGTTTTTTCTTTTCCCTTTCTTGTCTTGTGAATGATGGTTGTTAATGTAAATATTTTGGATGCAGTTGGACCTGAAGACGCGACTTCCTTTCGAGAAAGAGTTTGCAGTACTAAACCAAACCATAAATTTGGCATTTATGGAGATTCAGAAAATCCGAGACAGATGTGCATTTGGATGGGTTCAGTTGACAGATCTAGCGGTTTCAATCTGATCAGTTTTCTGCTCGCTCTAATCTTGAGCATTTGCTGAACTGAACTGAGCAAGAAGCTCCTTCGTTGAAGCTAGATTTCTTGTTGAGTTCGAAAAGGAACAAGAAACAAAATGGTGACCTGGGCCACTGTCCTCTCTGGGGTTTCTCAGCCTTCAAAAGATTGGTTTTCCCACGTATAGAGGTTCTAGCCAGTTGTTTTAGATAAGTGTATATTGTACCCCGGTTGTAGATATTGCAAGAACACAAACCCGTGATTTGTGTGGCAACAGACTTTGTATATTAAATAAATTCACCAGCAATCAAGTTGTTCTTTTACCGATTGTTGTACTAAATTTATCATCATCAATCCAGTTCTTTTACTGATTGTGATATCTGTAACAAGGTTTATGTTTTAGAAAAGAAGTTTCATGATCCAGGTTTACGATAGATTACAAATGCTCTCATTTTTACGATCTCTGATTCAGTTGCTCGAACTGGAAAAATTCTCCAGTCTTCTGCCTTAAGAAAGTAATTACTTATGTACTTTAGAGTTTAGAGTATGTACTACTAGATGTTAATTCACATATTTTAAATAAACTATAGTTTTGAAGATCTTGTTACGAGAAATAAGAGCAAACAATATGGGCAGTACAACAACTTGTCCTTGCGGGTGATAATTTGCCATACCTTATTTTTTATTTTTTATAGTTTAATAATTTGCCACTGGCTGTATCACTGAAATGTGGGTTCAAAGTGGCAAATGATCAAATGATTTTTGATCATTTGCGGATGACACGCACAAATCGAAAAAAAGTGGCAAATGATCAAAAATCAAAGTAAAGTGTGGCAAATGATCAAAAATCCCCCTCTGGTGACAAACACTTTGTTGATAAGTTTATATTTGTTTACAAAAACCTAGGGTTCCTTTTACAAAAGAACCTTTCTTGTTTCTTCTCCTGCTTCGTAGGGTCGTCTTGTTCCGATTTCCATTCCTCCAACTGCAACAAATTCTAAAAAAGTCGTCTTTTGGGCTCTTCCTGGCAACAACCGCTTTCTTTTCGCCTTCAGTTCCCGTCTACTCCAATTCTTCGCGTCCAGTCACTTTCTCGCTTGCCATTTCTTCTCCCAGTATGCCGGCGGGAGGACTCGATGAGCTGCTCATCGTTGTCCCGGTTGTGGTCTTCTGTGTGTTTGTCGGACGGCATCTCCGTCATCAGTTTCCTGCCTACAATGCAGGATACACAATTATTTCTGTAGCAGTAGTCTTCACAGTCTATGTAAGTATGTTGGTGATGTTTCTTGCAGGTATATTTCACTGAATATTTTTAAATTTTCGTGACGCACTGAACTTGTATTTGCTTGCCTGAAACTCTTCGTTGTAGGTGCTTTCGTTACTCTTGATCACCGCATCTCGGGATCCTGGTATTGTACCTCGTGCGCATCATCCCCCAGAAGAAGATTTTCCTCGTGTAAAACAAGTTATAGTAAATCGAATGCCTGTGAAAGTAAAGTACTGCGAAACTTGCATGGTTTATCGGCCTCCTCGGTGTTCACACTGTTCCATTTGCAACAACTGTGTGGAACGCTTTGATCATCACTGTCCCTGGGTAGGGCAATGTGTTGGAAAGGTAGGTTGTTACTATTACACTTCAGAAAACTCTGCAACGGATTGAGTTTGTGTCTTCTGTCCCGCTACAAAAAAGTTGTTTCTTCTGGACATACTTATATTCATTGGAAGATTAGTGGTACAAGGCATAGAATGGAGTTATGCTCACAAATATCCTATAACACACTTTTCCTTTTCTTCGTTAAACGTGATAATGTCTCCTTGCTGTTAAGTGAAGTTGCTTATGCACATGCTAGAGTTCATTATGTGATTGTGTGCTTTTACATATCCAACACAGTGGCCAATAGTCGCTAAGAAATATTTGTGGAACTAAAGAATTTGAACCAAATCGATCTCTCCTATCCTATTAGGTTACTGGCTGACATGTGCCATCTAAGAGTAGGGCTGCCATTACTGCAACTTTCCTTAAATCGTCATGGTTTCAGTTACATGTCTTTGCTTTTATTTGTTGACATGAAAAACAATATCACTACAGTACTTATGTCGCATTACAAGGTAGTGAATGCATTTATGCTTGGAATTGATGTCAGTATTTAATTCTTTTACCTTGTTTGGAATTTATGATCAAAGAGAAAATGTTGTTTTCTTGTTAATATAGGGATAACTGAAAGATTTAGAAAAAAATTGCTCTGAATTCTGTCCATATTCTTTCCTCTGTTCATTTAGTCATGGAATTTTCTTATCAAAGACAAAATGTTGTTTTCTTGTTAATATAGGGATCACCTGAGAGATTTAGGAAAAAAATGCTCTGATTTCTGTCCATATTCTTTCCTTTGTTCATTTAGTCATGCAGTGTCTGTCAGTACGCTTCCTCCAACCTAACCAGAATCCAAATAGCTCAGATGCAGCAGCTGTGTTTTTTTGTAAGGGTAACTTGTTTCTCAAATAAATAGATAGCAGAGCCTGCAAAACGCGAACCCGCAAAACAAGTTTGAGGGTCGCGGAACGCGCGTTTTTTGGCTCGAAACGCGGCGCGGCGGAGCAGAAACCGCAAAGCCGAACCTCAAAACAGAATATTCTGTTTTGAGGTTCGGCTTTGCGGTTTCTGCTCCGCTGCGCCGCGTTCAGAAACTGTATATGCAAAACATGAAGTAGGCATGAATATCGTAAAGTATGTCAAATTGCTCACAAATTCGACATTAATTTAGCAAATAATATAGTTTCTTGAATCTAAAGACGGCAATTAACATAGTTTCCCATCCGTATGACCAAAAATTGCTTCCAAAAGACCATCCGCATCATCGAAAGACCCTACACCAAGACATCACCATCACCTCCACCACCGCCGGCTGCATCACCACCTCCACCGCTGGCTGCCACAGCAGCACCACCACCACCATTGGCCGCTGCGTCAACACCACCACCACCACCACCACCACCGCCGGCACCACCACCACCGCTAGCTTTTAGCATCGCTTGTTTCCGTCGATGCAATATCTCCTTCCTTGCGATGTCATGCCACTCCAAGGTGACTTCATCCATTTCATTTCGGTTCATCATCATGATCTTGTTCTCCTCGGCCAAGAGCTTGGCCACGGACTAGTTCTCCTCCGCCGAGGCTCTTGTAGCCTCAATCTCGGCCTTGCGCTTCCCTTCTTCACGGAGTAGTTCCCACTTTTCTTTCTTCTCTTGAGCTTTCTTCTCGGCCAATTGGTGCTTTGCCTCCAATGTCTTGGCCACCATGGTCTCATTGGATTTCACCATTTCATCAAACTTCTCTCTCAAGCTTTGTGCCTCAAGTTGCTTCGCCACTCTTTCCTTGACTTTCTTGTTGCCTTCGGGCTTGTTCTTGTTCCTCCCACCTTGATCATCATCGGAGTCATTCTCAACACGTATTTCCCCTTTTTTGGCTCTTGGTCCCTCAACTTCCATTTCTCGCTATGTTGGAGAATTTTCCAACAATGATCAAGGACAAATGGCTTCTTCTTGGATGCGGGCATGTCCTTGAACCTTTCTCTTGCAATGCGCTCCTACAATGGTTACATGTACCAATGGTGAACAATAGCAATGGTTACATATATCAACGGTGAACAGTAGCAATGGTTATTTAACTCACCCAATCAGCCTCTACGGTACCACTCGGAGGAGCATTCATCACTTGTTGCAAACATCCACTCCACCGGGAACATGTTTATTTGATCATTTCCCAACGGCCTGATCAGAAGAGTTTTAGGGGGGTTTGTTTGTTATCGTCTCCACAGGGATCAACAAGTTTATGCTGGTTCTAAGTTTTGGCAGAAGCTAGGACAAGTTCATAAAAGGTTGTGTTTTTACTTCAGAAAAGAAAGGGTTTTGGAAAGGGGTTTGAGTAGAACAAATTCAGAATTTAACTTGCAGCCTCCTGGTTGTCAATCAAGAGTCTAGCAAGGATCCAAGCAAGGTTTAGACAGGGAACAAGAATTACTTCAACACTAGCAGAGACTTGTCTTGCTAGCAAAGGGTTTTTAGCAGGTTTTAAGCAGAGAAGTAAAAGTAAGCACAAAGATCACTCCTTTCTGGGTTGTCAGGCCAGATCAAAGTGAGTTAACAAGCAAAGGGAGGCTAGGGAAAGAATTGCAACACAAAGTATGCAGGGACTTGCCTTACACACACAGATCAAACCAAACAACAAGCAGATCATGCAAATATTCAGTAAAAAGACAGAGAACTGTGTCACTCAATTCACTACAGTAGCCAAATATCACAAGCCCTACTTAAAGATGGATGATTTGCTCAGTTCAACACAAGATTACACAGAAAAATGGAGAGAGTTCCTTGGCTGTGGCTCACTGAAACCTTAGTCGAAGCAGGGGAAGCAGAGATGAAGGCAAGGGTGGAAATAGAGTTGCAGATCATGAGCTTCAGGTCACCAAGGCCTTGGGCTTCTTCTCCTGGTCACCATGTTCATCTTGTTCTTGGTCTTGTTCTTGCTCTGTTCTTGCTGTTCTTTTGGTGTTCTTGGTGGTTTGTGGAGATGGTGGCCGAAAAGGTGGTTTGGTGGTGGCTGTGGATGGAGATGAATGAGGTGGATGGATGGGAATGGAATGGGGTTGTTGGATGAGATGTGGTCTGTGTTGGTGTGGTGGTGGCTTTATACTCCTTTTTTCCATATGTGGAGGGGGTGTGACCCGGAGTGGAGAGGTGGTGAGCTTCCCTTCCTTTCTTGCACATGAGCTGTTCCCTCCTTTTGCACTTTTATGCCATTTTGGGTTTCTTGACCTCCAAGCTGCTCCTTTCCCTCTCTCTGGTTCAAACAAGTTTGAATTGCTTCTAATCTTCTCCTGAGACTTTGTGCTGCCACACTAGTGCACTGCTTCATTTTGGTTTGAAGAGTTTGAGTTAACTGACAGACTTTGTCAGTTACTGTTCACTTTCTGGCACAGAGAAGATTTTCCTCTTTTGGATTGATTTCTTCTTCTTCTGATGCTCCAATCTTGCTCAAATATTTTCCTTTGTACTCCGTACTTCCTACTGATAGCACTTGGTTGCATTTGCACTTGAGCTTCAACAGCTACACTGACAAGAATTTGCATTTCTTTGTCAGTGCACTGTTCACAATCTGACAACAAGTGTTCTTCTGGATTTCTGGCTTGATTCATTCTTGATGAGCATGGCCATCTTCTCTGCTGCATTGGGTTCACTTGTGTGCTGCTTCTTGCTTCACTTTTGCACTGGATCTTCTGAAGATAATGTGCCTTTGCGCACTGAACTGCAATTAGGGTGAAAAGTGCTGTAAAATGCAGTTAAATGGTTCACTAGGTACTGATGTAGTGAGGTTTTTAGGGTTTTAAGGCTCTGAATATTGCATAAAAATGATGATGATCACGGCCTTGTAGTGATCAGAAGGTCCGAGGCACCGTTCGGCCATTGCGTGGCATGAGTTGGAAGAACTTGTCCTCCACTCTTTGCCAATACCGATCCTTGGTTTGATCATTGCCGTGAGTTGCATCGAGAGAAATACTCTCCCAAGCACGGATCAATGTTTGGTCCTCCAAAACTGTGTAATTCGTACCTCTCCGGGAAAGTGTTGCCCCGTCCACCTCCTCGACCTCGTTGTCTTCTTCGCCCGCACCACCATCGACGCCACCGTCGGCCTCGTTGTACCCGAAATTGCCAAGCGGAGGGTTGTTGATCTCAACCGACCCAAGCATGTCCATGAAAGATTGCGTGTTGCAATTTGGAAGAACAATTTCGATAGTAGCAAGCATAATTTCACAAATAGGCGGCGGAGGGTGGTTTGTTCATACCTTTCGGTCCCGGCGACTTTCGCGGGCGTAGGTTCGGCGACGGGCACGGGCGCGTTGGCTGCAGCAGCGGCGGCGCTGACCCTGACCTTCCGCACGGACGCCCTCTTCTTCGGAGCCGCATCGGCGGGAGTGCCCGCGGCAGCGGCAGCGGCGGCGGCGCCGGTAGCCGCAACTAAGATTTGGGCCACGCCTGCGGTCCCCAGTCTTCTCCGCTTCGTCTGCGCCAATGGAGCAGCAGCGACGGCGGCGGTGCCGAGCTCTGCCCGGCCAGCTGGATCTGTCGATGGCGTCGCCCCGACCAGGATGGTCACCAGGGACGGGTCGGAGGAGCTCATGGCAACGATGGGGCAGGGCGCGCGATGGCCGGAGTGGGGGAAGAGAAAGCGGTGGTGGTTCGGGGGCTGAATCTTCCCTCGCGCCAACGATAGAATAGGATGAGGTTCCGTCTGTGGGCCGGGGATGGAAACCTAGCTTTCTCGCTTTCGAGGGCCGGATTCACGGGGCCCCTCAAAATCATTTACGGGTCGAGGAGTTTTGAGGGTTCTGCTCTTTGTGTTTTTAAGATTTCGAATCCGTATCCGGCGGTTATTTTGCGGGTTTGCGCGTTTTGCGGGCTCTGCTAGAGATGCTCTAACTAGTAGAAAGTTTGTGATCAACTCTTTTCACTGTAGGTACTAGTTTATCAGCCACAGCCCATATGCGCTGTTCCATTGAAAGTGAGTATGGCCTCTACAATGAATTCATACATATGTTACAACTAAATAAAACAAATCAAGTAGTCAAATTTACTGAATCTCAACAAACTCAATACAGAAAAATAAGTTTTGCTATGCAACCGTAATGGAATCAAAGTGATCTAGTGCTCCATATTGTAGGCGGAAAACTGCAAAAGGCAAACTGACAGTTTTCTTGTTTGCTGAGGTATTGAAAATCCTTGCAAAATCAGAAGAGTAGAGTTTGCTCCTATTCATCTACTTAGATATCCCAGATTTTGGTTTGTTAATTTCTTATTTACAAAATATAAAAGGCTTACACATCTATAATATGGATTGAGGTACAATGGGAAATGGCTCATTTTGATTTCTTCACATCTTTAAAATTCATGAGTGAATTCCACATTTTACCTTGCTGATCTTGATTTACTTGTCCATTGTGCAGCGCAATTACCGGTACTTTTTCCTTTTTGTTTCTTCCTCAAGTATCCTCTGCACTTATGTATTTCCTATGACGGCACTATACATCAAGTTTCTCATGAATGAAGACTATCCTACAGTGTGGAAGGCTTTCAAACACTCCTGCTTCTCTGGCTCTATTGATATACTGTTTCATCTCATTCTGGTTCGTTGGTGGGCTCACAGGATTTCATGCTTATCTCATCAGCATAAACCAGGTTGAAAATTGTCTTGTTTATTTTGCATTACAATTTAAACTGGGCTTTTCAATCCCTGTCGTATACCTTCATGATTGCTAGTTGTGTGTTTCATGGGAGAAAAGTGTCTCTGTTTTCCATTCTCATGGTAACACGTCTCCTTAGTTAGATGAGTTCAGTTCTGAGGTTTAGTTATTCTGAGACATTGTTTGTTTTACTTGTCTCAACTCTCAAGCTAATGCTTGAAAAATCTTCAAAGAAAATATACTATATTTTAGTTATCCGGGGGTGCGACTAGAGGTCTTTAGCATATGCCCATTTGATTATCTTGGTAAACATTAGATAGAGTGCTAGAGAATTACTAAATAGTTCCACTCCTAAATCCTAATGTCTGATATAGGTCCTTTGGTATTTCAGACCACAAATGAAAATCTCCGCTACAGACCAGATAGCAGCCCAAATGTGTATGATCAAGGATGCTTGGGTAACTTTCAGGAAGTCTTCTGCACCAAGGTACAGGCTTCCAAACACAAATTCCGGGCACATATACAAGAGGAAGCCATAGCTCCACCAGATAACGGCATTAAGGAGGTAGAAGAGGATTCAACTGGCGCTCGCCGTGCAAAAGTGGAAGACGGCCTCGATATCAGCGGTGATCCCTTGAACATGTCACGGCGGCATAATTATGCGGACATTGATATCGAAACGGGAGGATTGTGCAGCAATGAGAAGGAAGGGAAGAGATAGTACCACACTTGAGTAGCGGCCAGAGCTGATGAACTCATCGGATGTCGTCAGTAGGACATCATTTTCGTAAACCACTGAATTCCTCACCCTTGCATCCTTCCGAGAACGTCAAATTTGTCTCGGACGCGATGGAATATGTACAAATACTGGTTCTGAATACTGTACCACTGAATTTTCATTGTTCACAGAGTGTTACAAATTATCCAAGCTACTGAAGTTTTCTGTACCTCGACTTGCCACAAGCAGAGATCATACTGTTACTGTTGGCTCATGGTGCCGACATCATTAGCATCCCTGTTGCGCTTGCCGATCGTGGCACTGTTTTACAGTGGACCTGCTTTCAGTTTTCAGCATGTCAACGTTCCTAGTTGGCTCTGCATTCGGAATCCTGCGTTGGACTTTATGTTCCGGTAAACGCCAAGCTCTTTGAAAACCTCAAAATTGTCTGCACTCTGATCTGATGTGAGTGGATTTGCATTGCCCGGAGAAAACGCAGTGCTGTATGATCTCAGCATTTTCCATGGTTATCTGCATTTCTTTTTTGGGGGCCTGAAGATTGCTAGGATGTACTATATATACAATCTGAAAATCAGTATCCAGTCATACAGTGACACTCTCGGTTCCACTCTCTGACCTTCCTGGTCTTCCCGCCGCTACCGAACAACAAGACGCGCCGAACAGCAAAACCATGTCCTGCCACTGGAAGCCATGTCTACTGTACGTCACCACGACTCAACAACGGCTTGCATGATGTGCCTACAACGACAGCACCAAGATTTCTGGGAGTGGCAGCTTTGACCCATCCGTGACCGGAGTCGGGTGAAGTGTGAACTGGTTGACTCCATCGATCGTCCTGATTCTTCCCCCTCAGGACAACTTGCATGCGTGCGGTGATCGATCCACCTTGTCTTTTACTGTAACGTCTTGTGCGCGCTGTAACAATGCTGTTCATGCGTTTGGGTCAACCCCGGACCGTTGACAATGGAAGATGCCATTTCCGGCGGTGTTGAGCGTGAACTCGCCAGCCAGTCGTTCTTCACAAATGACAGGTCGATTTCCATGCATGCATGGTCACTCTGGCCTCCGTACCCGGTTCGTTTTCAGGCAATATTATTAGTTCGATCGGACGTCTCCAAGTTGCACCTAGCTTTCCATAGGGGAATTGTAGGGATCAGTTAGCTGATGGCTCCAGCTTCGTCGAGCGTGCCGACTCCGGATAAATCCCATGCTATGCTATGAATGTTTACAAAGAAACATGTAACTTTATATGTGGGTAGTACGATTTTTTCTTAGGTTAGTGACTAATTCTCGGTTGAACTTAGTTCTCAATCAGATGACGTCACCCAATTTCAGTTTTAACCCGTGTGTAACCCAACTGTAACTAGGCTTGAAATTCAGGCCGAGCAGAGCCAGCTCGGCTCGACTCGTTAAAACTCGGTCAACTAACGAGTTAGAACTGAAACTCGCGAGCTACTCGTTTAGCTTGGTAAAGGTAATATCACAGCTTGTATATACATTTTGTTCTTATTATTTGTGCATGTATGATGCAATAATCACGAGAATCAATGACAATATGATATCATCTACTAATTTGCAGTCGATAAACTACTATAGCAAAGAACAATTGTTCAAATAGACAAGAATGTCAGTTGGTGACTCTTTTTACCGAGTTAAACGAGTACTCGGTAACTCGAACTCGTTTACCGTAAAAAATAAAAAAAAAGTCGGCTCGGCTAGTTTGACAGCGAGTTTGAGTCAAGACGAGTCAAGTTGCGAGCTACTCGTTTAACTCGCGAGTTTCAAGTTAACCCATGTGCAAGTCAAAAATTTCGGTTGCAACTCATGTGCAACCCACCTACGACTAGGAAAATCTCAGTTGTAATCCATGTACAACTAGGAGTATATACTCTCTCCATTTCTATTTATATCGCGTTCTGAGTTTTTTCAAAGTCAAATTTGACCAAGTATTTACGAAAAAATATCAACATATGTAATTAAATGCATATAATAATAAAAATATATTTTATAATGATTCCAATAATATTAAATTTATATATAGATGTTAATAATTTTTACTATATATTTGGTCAAATTATAGAGTTAAATTTTGACTAAACTCAAAACGCAATATAATTGTGAACGAAAAAGAGTACAAGGTATTTTGGAACATATGGAGTATTTAATCCTTGGTGGATTGGAGGTACTCCCTCCGTTTTTATTTACTTTGCGTTCTGGGTTTAGTCAAACTCAAACTTTGTCAAGTTTGACCAAGAATATATGAAAAAATATCAACATCCATAATACCAAATGCATAAAATTAATATGAAAATATACCTTGCTTCAAATGTTATAGACTTTACATTGTAGATGTTGATATTTTTATGAAATATTTGATCAAACTTAACAAAGTTTGACTTTGACTAAACCCATATCGCAAAGTAAATAGAAACAAGAGAGTACGACCATCTTCACCTGCCGCCCAACCTAGGACCTACACCGTCATCTATTGGTACGTACTCCCACCTGTTTGAATCAATGCTTGTAACTGGTTTCGTACTTCTCCATATTGTGGATCACATACATCGAATGCTGATCCACATATTATTCCGACTGCCGTGCGTTGATCAAACTGTAGCTAGTCGTGCATTGACCACGAACTTGCATGCACGCATGCAAATAGACTACGGTGGTAGCTAGGGCGGATAATTTCGTCGGACGAGAGAATATTTTTTCGTTTCTTTTGAGTCAATCTTGTGGGTAAGTCCAATGTTTCGTTTTGCGCCTTTGACATGGCCTTCCATGATCAGACCATTCTTTGCCAAGCATAAAAAGCCACAACTAGAGATCTTGGCATTTGATTTAACATTGGTGATATTTTTTATCCCGAAACAGAGATAGTATGTTTAAACATATGTGACACATACAATGATGGGATGATTCTCTCTAGTAACAATTATCTCGCAACAAAAGTATTTTCATCCAATTTTTTTTTACGAAAATGACCCTGGCATTAAAAGAAACACATCGAACGGTACAAAGCACCTCAACAAAAATGAAAAATACAACGTAATCCTTGAGATGCCCTTTGTTTTCAATCTCTAGACCGTGTCGACAGCGCGTCGCCGCTGACGCTCCTCCCAAAGCCGGCCTGACGTTGTTGATTGCGGACGGAAAGTCACTCGGGACGAAGGGTACGCGCGTCAGTTTTTTCATCCAATTAATGCAAAAGTGTCGCTGTGGGGACCCAAACTAGCAGTCTGAAACCTCCAGTATGCATACATTCACGATCCCATGATCAGTCAGTCGTGAACAACATACTCGAGTTGGCATTGCAGATTACAACATCCATTACACGTCTCACAAGTCTTACAAATAAATGGTCACATGACCAAGTCTCAAATAGCTGCCACGCAGGGCAGGAATATCATAACACATCGGAAGTCTTAGCAAAACGCGATAAAGCCCATGTCAACGCCTTAAGAACCTACAGGCTGCTGACCGGGAGACGTCCCAGTTCGAATAGTCGTCGATGAAGCTTTCGTCTTCTGCAGCCTCCTCCTGAAGCTCCACAGGGTAGTAGTCTGGCTAGGACAACAGCCAGGGACGAAACCAATATGAGTACGTTTCAATGTACTCGCAAGCTCTATCAAAAAACAAGCTACTAGATGCAAGTATGCTTTTTGTGGCTGTGGTAGGTAGGCTATAGTTAGGGCTCACTACCCATGGTGGATGGAAGATTCACCATGGTTGCTCTACATCTCTATATCTTTATTGAAAAAGATACTTCAAAAGAGACATATAGTAGTTTATCTCTCATAGATAACAAGGATCTTCGAGGTTTTAGTAAAACTTTTCTAGAAATAGTTTTCTTTGCAGAACTTCTTGGGACTAAGGCCCCTCCGAAGTTTTTCTCCTTTAACACACTGTACCTCTACGGTACGATCATTCCTGGTCCATACAGTACTTCCAAGTACTCATTTTCTTTCCAACTCACTCTAGTTTTGAAAACATCCGACACAATGCTAGCTACATGGCCTTTCAACTGTCCATGACCGTGGACGCGGCTATTCGAATAGTTTTGACTCTGCAGAGTATGTACACTTTCACCACAAGATTAGGTTCATCCTCCGTGATTCAATCACGAACTGTCCGAGACATCATGCACTCATCAGATGACCGATCCTAACCTCCACCATGTCGATGCTAGTTTAAGACTACCTCTGCGATTGGGTTTGTTCTCCCCGACACCGAGTGAGTTGGCCGTAACGATCCGGTTACCCTCAACAACACACCGCCATGACAGGAGACCCTGTTGTCGTATTGAACAACAGATGCCTAGGGGTAGGCTTAAGTTTGGGGCCGATGGACGCTAGAGGATTCGGGGAGGGATAGCGAGCAGAATTGCTCACACAGACAAACAGATGGACACAAGGATTTACCCTGCTTCGGGGCTCTCGTGAGAGATAAAACCCCTACTGCAGCATCTAGCCTATTTTGTGTATTCTCCTCTCTTATGTGAATGGTACAAATGCTCCTTGAGCTGTGTAGAGCGAGCTATGGCAGCTCTAGAACATAGGGAGGAAGAATGCTCCCGTGAGCAATGGAGAGAAAATGAGCCTCAGGGGCCTCCTGGAGCGTTCCCCCTGGTGCTCCTTATATAGAGGGAGCCCAGGGGACAAGGGGTGGCCCGCAGGTCACTATGCACAACACAGCACAACACTGTAGGTGAAATGACCACTGGGGTCTTGTCAACACTATACATGCGTCACGGTGCGCACTATTAGCCTGTCATGCGCATGGGCATAGCATGCTTGGTCTTGTCTCCGTCCTTGCATCTCGTCTTCTAGCGCTTGTCTTCGGGATCACCTGGCAGAGCATCTGTACTTGTCGAGGAAGTGCTTGATAGGAGGTGCTGGTCGATGGAGCATGTCGGTCGATGGAGTGACCTGGTGGTTTCGGTCGAAGTAGACTCGGGTCGTGGGAGATCTCGGTCTGCGTAGCGCTGGAGGTAGCGATCAGAGCTGTGTAGCGATTCCGCTTCTGCCATCGTTAACCCGGTCTGCGGAGAGTCACCGACGCGGCCCGTCCTTGGAGGAAGTGATGCCGGCCTGCTTTACCTCGACCTGAGAACAGTGACTCGAAACGGTAACGCCGAACGGGGCGGCCTGCTGGTGGATCTCGGTTCGATCCGAGATAACAGGATCTCGGCGGCCCGCCGGGGAGGGCAACGAGCGCGGCCTGCTCGGAGTGGAGATGCCGGTCCAGCCGGGCGCGGGCGATGTCGGCCCAGCGGCCCATCTGGGGTGTGCGCTGAGGCTATCTCGGTCCAACCGAGGTATGCGCTCACTCAGCCCGCCCGGAGCAGCGACGGATAACTCGGCCCAGCCGAGGTATATGTTAGCTCGGTCCGCCCGGCGCGGTGGATAACTCGGCCCAACCAAGTGGAGGGAGCCTCGGCCCAGCCGAGCTTGGAGATGTCGGCCCGAGCCGGGGCGCGGATTGTTGGCCCAGCCGAGACTGGGGAGCGTCGGCCCAGCCGAGGCAATTGGATCTCGGCCCAGCAGAGGTAGTTGCTGGATGATTCGGTCCAGTCTGCCTTTTTTCCCTTTTTCTTTATCTTATAATTATTTCTTTGCTGCCTCTTCCAATAACTCAATAAAACCACCAACTCTGGGGTACCCGGGGTTACATCCCTGACACTATTCCCCGAGGCTGTGGGGGACTCGTAGAGTCGTGCACAGACTTTCAAAAACAAATAGCCATATCAGAATCTCCATATAAATAACAACCTGCCTGTACGGGAAGCATCATTTTTTATATTGCCCACACGAGCATACCGACATATAGCCTGCTTGGGCATTTGTCATATGTCGGGTTTTAGCCGCTCTGGGCGCTACCGAAGTCGCATGTCACCAGCACGAGCTGGATTGACATATAGCCTGCATGGGCGGTATCATGTGTCGGTTTTTAGCCACTTTGGGCGTTACCGAAGTCGAATGTCAACAGCATGAGCTGAACCGACATATAGCCTGCTTGGGCTAAATCTGACATTTTGTGCGGCGCCCTGACCTGACTGTTATACAGTGATGTTGTGTGTCACCGGTTAAGCGATACAACCGGAGGTTACGGGTTTACCAATCCCTGGCCAAAACCTTTGGCAGGCGTTGCTCGGAATGGATCATCGGCAATGCAACACCCCGATTGATGCCTTAACACAGGCACAATCCTCAATGCATAATAGAGAGACCAAGACTTGTGGAACAACTGGCACATCACAGACTCTACGGCACAAATCATATAGTTCAACTCTTATAATAGAGAAAGATAGCAAATGACATCCAGAGGTCACAGACCCAACATTACATCAAGCGGAAGCAAATTAGGTTGTTCTAAACAACAAGATCCAGCATATGGCCTAAGAGGCCTACAGATAAACATCACAGCGCCAGCTGTTCCGGGATGTCCCAAGCTGCCACCTGGGAACCCCAGACTACTCGTCGACGTCCACAAAGAACCCACCTTCGAGGTCGGTGAAGTCCTCCTCTGAAACAAAACAAACGACGTTGAGTTCGACGAACTCGCAAGATTATATATAGAGCTTTAGCTCGATGAGGCTTTCAAAGTTATATGGCTGTTTTGCATAAAGCTGATTTTATTTATGAAAAACATAACTCGAAGGCATCGACTATACAGAGTATTTTCAAAAGAGGTAAGAAGTACTCTTTCTTTCATCACCTTACTCATCATCAACCAGTGTACCTGTTCATCAAAGGCACCTCCCCGAATCACCCTCGAGGAAGCTCACCTTGCATTTGTGAGTGGTACCTCTAGTACCCAGTTTTTAATCATTCCGTTAAAGTTATTCTATGATCTTACCTTCACTTCCCAAGTCGTCCATAACCGCGGACACGGCTTTTCGAAAAGATTTAACTCTGCAGGGGTGTACAAATGTTTGCCACACGTACCGTCCGGCCCATTACCTGCGCATTAGCTCTCTTCCTTGGAAAGCCGGCTGGGTGGGAGCGGTGTCGACTTCTCCCTCGTTAAGGACTTTCCAGGATCATCAGTGGCGGTAGGACTGCCAGGATCACAACACCCCACCCCACGGCCACTTATTTTCCTAACACCACAATCCTCATCCCAGTTCATACCACCATCATCACGCACGCGCAAATGGAAGCCCGAACTAGAGGACCCTGGCTAGCCCCGCCCGAGTTATTTAGTCTATGAGGGTTCCTGCAAATGCATAGGCCTCACGCATGGTTGCACGCTCAGTCTTGGTTCAAGAGGTAAAGAACTCGCACCTAGGCGGCGAGAACGAGACAAAACACCACAACCACAGTGGCCTCTCATCCCCACCTTTAAGCATTTTATTACCCGTCTCCACAATTCTCCACCATCAACCACACATCTCAACACCTGTTTCCAACACCACCCATCCATCGTACCGATAAACATTTACTAAGCATGGCTAAGCATCAACATAGCATAGTTAAGTAGCTCAGTCCAACATTACAAACCTATGGTTAATAGGAGGGAATAGGTATTGGCATCGGAAACTTAATGCAACTATAGGATACTCTAATCCAATAAATTGACATTTGGAACCGCATGCAATATTATAGTGGAGAAAATACTTGCGAAAAAATAGGTTAAGATATGCTCAGAGGGGGGATTACGCTTGCCTTGATCAAGGTGCTGGTAGTACGGCTCTTCGGGTATTGTGGAGTAACCCCGGCTGCTTGATCTATCGAGGCACAAAACATAGAAGCCACAATCAATCACCACACATGTTCAACAAATGCAATGCGCAAACACATGATGGCATGACATTTTTAATGCACTGGAATTATTATAACAAGTTCCACCCACTTTAGAGGGGGTGCGAGATAATTACTCAACAAGAGAGAGAAATCAAGCTCCTTCTTTGTTTTTATGCTTTCCTGTGCTATAGATCATTTAAACATACATGAAGATGATGCTACGGATTAACGTACATTTTTCTGAGCATTTTGATATGAAGAACACATTTTTCGGAGGTCCCGTTAAAAAGTTACTCATTTTATAAATCCTCTTTTTAAACATTTACTTTTAATTATTTTAAGTAAACTCCACAACATTAATAACAATGTTCACTCGAGTTCGAGGGAAAGAGGTGGAACACTAAGGGAACATCGAGGTTCGATACTCTAAACGCGAGAGGGGAGCGGGACATGTGCTAACGAGAGGGAAAAAGAAAAAGGAGCAGCGCAGGAAAAAAAACTGCTTAGCCGGTTTGTGGCCCGGCTGGGCCGGCTAGCAGGCCGGCCTGGCTCCTGAGAGCTCCGGCTCGCGGCCCGGTTAGGGCCGGGCCCAAGGCCGGTTAGTGGCCCGAGCCAACCGGCACACAGCCCGGCTAAGCCGGCTCTGCGACCGGTCGAGCACGGTCACGAACGGCGACGACGGCGCGCGGCTACGGCGGGGTGGAGCGGGAACCCGTGCGGGAGAGGGAGAGGGAGGAGGGGCGTTGGCACGGTGAGCTCACCAGGAACACGAGCACGGCAACGGCGAGGCAGGGGATGGCGTGGCGGCGACAAAATCGTCCGGCGAAGCGGCGTCGGGGACGGGGACGGAATCGAACGGCGGCGACGATTCTCTGCGTTTCCGACCGATTCCTTCTACTTGGAGAATCAGCACGACGAGGCGGAGCGGGTGGCGGTGCTCGATTTACGCGGGGGCTACTCAGACGGCAGGGACGAGCACGGCGAGCTCGGGCGGTGCGCCGGCCATGGCGTGTGGAGACAGAGGGAGATGCAGGGGAAGAAAGGAGCAGGTGGGGGCTCGCGTGCTTGCTCTTCTTCTCCTCCTTGCAGGCAGAGGAGAGCAGGGGGCCCGGGCGCGCGCGTCGGGTGCGGCGCGAGCACGGCCATGGCGCCAGTGCGCCTCGGTCGCTACAGTGGGGAAGAAGGGGAAAACGCAAGGAGGTCCCTGGAAGTTTTCAAACCATCACAGATTGGTCCTTCTGCTGTTTTTTTTTAAATCCAGCAGCTGTATTTGAATTTTATTAGGGCACCACATCATTTTATAAAAATTTGAGAAAAATTGGGGAGCCTCCCCATATTGAATAGAAGCTACCCAAAAATTAGGGCTTCAAAATAAAATAGTCTGGTACCACTTTGTTCATAGGTTCCAATTCGGGCAATTTCCTAAATTGAAAATGTTGCTCCGTTGTAAAATTTAGAGCAATTGCAAATTATTACTTTTGAACACTTGGAACTTCCTTGACAAATATGAATTGTCAAAGTACTTTTGTTTTGCAAGTTTGAGTGTCTTCTTTGTGGTGAGATTTTGTTGAAGCAAGTTGGGCATTTTGTTTTTCCAATGTTGCCAACCCAACTTAGTGTGTTGTTTAGCAATTGAAAGAGGGATGCAATGATGCAGGTATGGGATGCAAAAAGTGAAAATTTTACCCATAATTTGCATTACCAGAAGTGGGCTGTTACAACTCTACCCTCCTTACAGGAATCTCGTCCCGAGATTCTAAGGTTGCGGAAAGAAGTCGGGATACTCCTCACGTAGACTAGACTCTCGTTCACAGGTTGCTTCTTCCTCGGAATGATGAGACCACTGAATTTTGAGAAACTTGGTGGTCTTGTTACGAGTCTTTCTTTCGGCTTCATCCAGAACACGGATAGGATGCTCGCGATAAGTGAGGTCTTCCTGGAGATCTAGTTCTTCATGATTGACTCCATGGATAGGATCCTTGAAGCACCGGCGAAGTTGGGATACATGAAACACATCATGCACACTCGGGAAGATGGACGGTAACTCCAACTTGTAAGAAAGATCTCCTCGCTTAGCCAGAACGGTGAAAGGGCCAACATAGCGAGGTGCCAATTTCCCTTTGATTCCGAAGCGGCGAACGCCACGAAGGGGAGAGACACGGAGGTAGGCTTTATCACCAATTTTATAGTGAACCTCCTGATGATGCTTGTCATAGTAGCTTTTCTGCCTAGACTGAGCAATTTTCAGATTTTCTCGTATGATTCTAACCTTCTCCTCAGCTTCATTGATGATATCTGGACCAAAGAGTGCCCTCTCTCCGGTCTCAGACCAATTGAGAGGAGTGCGGCATTTTCTTCCATAGAGAACCTCAAATGGAGCCATGCCCAGACTAGCTTGATAGCTATTGTTGTAAGAGAATTCCGCGAAAGGGAGATACTTTTCCCAATCTTTGCCGAAGAGATCACATGCCCGAAGCATGTCTTCCAGAACTTGGTTCACTCTTTCGGTCTGACCATCAGTTTGGGGATGGAAAGCGGTGCTGAAGTTAAGACGAGTTCCCATAGCAGTTTGGAAACTAGTCCAAAACTTGGAGGTGAATAGCTTCCACGATCAGAAATTATCTTCTTGGGAACGCCGTGAAGGACAACAATCCGAGAAGCATACAGGTCTGCCAACTTGGCAGCTGTAATGTCAACACGAACTGGGAGGAAGTGAGCCACTTTTGATAGTCGATCAATGATGACCCAGATGGCATCATGTCCCTTTGGAGACTTCGGAAGACCAGTAATGAAATCCATACCAATTTCATCCCATTTCCACTCGGGAATAGCAATAGGGTGAAGAGTGCCGGCAGGCCTTTGATGTTCAGCCTTTACCCGTCGACAGGTGTCACATTCAGCAACATACTTGGCAATTTCTCGTTTCATCGAGTCCACCAGAATAGCGGTCGAAGGTCTTGGTACATCTTGGTACTACCGGGATGAATAGAGAGAGGAGATTCATGAGCTTCTTGGAGGATCAACTCCCTCAATTTTCGTTTCTTTGGCACCACCAAGCGGTCACCAAAATAAACAACTCCGGATTCATTGACAGAAAAACATTTGGCCTTCCCGCTAGCAATGTTCTCCTTGATTTTTAGAATACCCTTGTCACGAGTTTGAGCATCCTTAATCTGGTCTACAAGAGTAGATTTGATCTCCAGATTTGCAAGGTAGCCGGAGGGAACCATTTCTAAGTTCAAACGAGAGAACTCTTCATGGGGCAGGTTGGGCCTTTCAATCATCAGATTGTTGCAATAGGACTTCCGACTTAGCGCGTCAGCCACGACGTTTGCTTTGCCGGGTTGATAGTTCAGACTCACATTGTAGTCCGTGATTAACTCCAACCAACGCCTTTGCCTGAGATTTAAATCCGGCTGGGTGAAGAGGTACTTCAGACTCTTGTGATCCGAGAAGATCTCGCAACGGTTACCAAACAGGTATGGTCTCCATTGCTTCAAAGCATAGACCACTGCGGCAAGTTCTAGATCATGAGTTGGGTAATTGAGCTCATGCGGCTTAAGTTGGCGAGAAGCATATGCCACCACATGGCCATCTTGCATCAATACACAACCCAAGCCTTGTAGAGAGGCGTCACAGAAGACGACGAAATCCTTGCTTGTGTCCGGCAGGACAAGCACAGGAGCGGACGTGAGCTTGGCTTTCAGTGTTTGAAACTCTCTTCAGCTTCGGCCGACCATACAAACTTTTTATCCTTCTTGAGAAGGTCAGTCAGGGCCTTGGCTATCTTGGAGAAACCTTCGATGAATCGGCGGTAGTAACCCGCCAATCCGAGAAAGCTTCGAATGTCCTTGACTGACATTGGAGTTTTCCAATCCAAATGGACTGAATCTTGTCGGAATGACAGCCACACCATCGCGGATATCACATGACCAAGGAAGATGAGATTATCCAACCAAAACTCACACTTGGAGAACTTGGCATAGAGGCGGTGTTCTCGAAGTCTTGTCAGAACCAAACGAAGATGTTCCTCATGCTCTTCATTGGTTTGGAATAGATGAGGATGTCATCGATGTAAATGACGACAAACTTATCAAGATAATCCATGAAGATGGAGTTCATGAGCCTCATGAAAGTAGCTGGGCATTTGTGAGACCAAAGGACATGACGGTATACTCATATGAGCCATAACGAGTAACAAATGCCGTCTTTGGAATATCCTCCTTTCTGATTTTTATCTGATGGTAGCCTGACCTCAGATCCATCTTGGAGAATACCGTTGCACCAGCTAACTGATCCAACAGATCATTGATGCGAGGAATAGGATACTTGTTCTTGATTGTCACCGCATTCAACGGTCGATAGTCAGAGACTAGACGAGGCACGGTAGAATCCCTCTTCTTGACAAAGAGTACCGGACAACCCCAAGGTGAACTGCTAGGCTGGATGAACTCCTTTGCTAACAGCTGATCAATTTGCTCTTTCAACAGAGCCAACTCTTCCACCGGCATACGGTAGGGCTTCTTGGAAATTGGAGCGGTACCGGGAGTAGCTCTATGACAAACTCCACACTTCGGTCAGGAGGCATGCCAGGCAATTCTTCCGGGAACACATCCGGGAAGTCACACACCACGTGTATGTCCTGGATTTCAGGAGGGGATTCGCCTTCCATAAAGCAAAGGAGAATCTCAGGTGAGTTGGGTACGATGGCGGACGGAGGTATTGATGTTGCAGGCCAATACTTCACAATGTCACCGGAAGGAGCGGTCACGTAATGGTCTTGGCAGCACAGTCGAGATTAGCCTGGTATTTGCTAGCCAGTTCATGCCCAGTATGACATCAATGCCTTTGGACTTCAGAGCTACCAAGGCATAAGGAAAAGACAAGGAACCTATATTAATCTGGACCTCAGGAGTAACCCCATCGGTTTGCCATTTGGAACCAGGAGTAGCGATCACCAAGGGAGGCTCATTTTCTCGAACGGTATTTGTGGTCTTTTGCAAACGCTATGGATATGAATGAATGCGATGCTCCAGAGTCAAACAAAACTGTAGCTGTATTGCCGTTGATTCGTAACTCACCCATAAGAACGCCGGGGTCTCTTCAGCTTCTTCAGCAGAGATGTGGTTCAGGCGACCACGCACATAGGTCCAGCCTTGCCAGTTGGAGTGGCAGGGGCTCGTGCAGGAGTTATCGCGAGAGGTGCCTTCTGGGGGCACTCCCTGGAGTAGTGGCCAGCCTGGCCACAGGTGTAGCAAGTGACTCCAGGTGGAGCAGGTAGCATAGGACGGTACCCACTTCCGCCTATCCCAAGTGTCGAAGTAGTGGGGCGCGGAGGAGGTGGCCTATATCCTGCTGCCTCGGCATGAAGGGAGCACGAGGTACGGCGCTGTAGGGACAAACACCCTGCGCTTCTTGCTCTCAGAACCCGAGGAACTCTGGTGGTCCCCATGTGCGGGCCTCTTGGAAGCTTCAAGTTCCTTTCTTCCTTGCTCAAGAGTAAAGCCTGGTTGAACAGCTCCTGATAGGTCTGGAACCTGAAGGGCAACAACTCATAGCGGAGCTGCGGAGTCAGACCCTTGCGGAACAGCTCTTGCTTGTCAGCATCATTGGTCACGTCCCTTGGGGCGTAACGAGAAGATGGTTGAACTCACGACCATAAGTGCGGAGGTCCATCCGTCCCTGTTGCAAATCCAGGAACTCCCTCCTCTTCAAGTCCATGATCGGCTGGGAATGTACTCCGCACGGAAGGCAGTGCGGAATCAGCCCAGGTGAAGACATGGTTGGCTGGAAACAAAGCCACATGGCTTTCCCACCAACAGCCAGCAGCACCAACCAAGAGGTAGGTGGCAAAGTTGACTTGCTCCGCCAATGGGACATGAGCGCGGAGAACTTGCGCTCCAAAGCACGAAGCCAATCATCAGCTTCCAGTGGCTCCTTAGCATCAGCAAAGTGGGTGGCTGCGAGCGCAGGAACTCAGTGAGAGTGTTGCACTCGTTCCTCCGTGCATTCTGCTGCACCAACTGTCCAGCAAGCGCTCATTGCGCCCACGGTTCTCCTCAATGGCCATCAAGACCTCAGCCATCGAGGGTGGTGGCGGCAGATCATCCTCATCATCATTGTGGTTACCGCGACCACCACGGCCTCCACGACCTCCTCGAGCCATTCTGGAGATTTGACAATGACACAGTTAGTATCTTTCTCCGAATGGTCGAACAATAGCATTAGCGTCTACTCAAGTACACAGACTAGGGACGATAATACTTTGCGAGAAGGAAAACAACAAGATAGAACTTGGGTCAAAGATCAGCATCATGTGCTACTAGTGAGAGTTAAGAAATCACAACTTAACACACTCTAGTTGACACAATCCGGGACCTTATGTTCAAGTCCGTGGGTTAAAACCCAAAGAAAGGATCAAAAGATTAAACTCGGTAGAAACATCTGAGTTGATTTGGGATTGCAACGCAGCGGGAGCAACGTGACACATAACACTAAAGGTCGAACCCACCCCGTTTCTAATCATTTTGAAGTAACAGGTGAGAAGTAAAACCTTTAATCAAATGAGGTAAGATTGCTCCGAGATTAGAGGGTAACCAGATAAGGAGTAAAAAGAATCCTAAGATGGTTTTCACAACTCATTTTTAGGTTAAAATATTTTCACAAACACTAGACTCAACATCGACCAGTAGAAGGGTTTCCTACAGGCAGTACTGCTCTGATACCAACTTGTGGCGCCCTGACCCGACTGTTATACAGTGATGCTGTGTGTCACCGGTTAAGCGATACAACCGGAGGTTACGGGTTTACCAATCCCCGGCCAAAACCTTTGGCAGGCGTTGCTCGGAATGGATCATCGGCAACGCAACACCCCGATTGATGCCTTAACACAGGCACAACCCTCAATGCATAATAGAGAGATCAAGACTTGTGGAACAACTGGCACATCACAGACTCTACGACACAAATCATATAGTTCAACTCTTATAATAGAGAAAGATAGCAAATGACAACCAGAGGTCACAGACCCAACATTACATCAAGCGGAAGCAAATTAGGTTGTTCTAAACAACAAGATCCAATATGGCCTAAGAGGCCTACAGATAAACATCACAGCGCCAGCTGTTCCGGATGTCCCAAGCTGCCACCTGGGAACCCCAGACTACTCGTCGACGTCCACAAAGAACCCACCTTCGAGGTCGGTGAAGTCCTCCTCTGAAACAAAACAAACGACGTTGAGTTCGACGAACTCGCAAGATTATATATAGAGCTTTAGCTCGATGAGGCTTTCAAAGTTATATGGCTGTTTTGCATAAAGCTGATTTTATTTATGAAAACATAACTCAAGGCATCGACTATTCAGAGTATTTTCAAAAGAGGTAAGAAGTACTCTTTCTTTCATCACCTTACTCATCATCAACCATGTACCTGTTCATCAAAGGCACCTCCCCGAATCACCCTCGAGGAAGCTCACCTTGCATTTGTGAGTGGTACCTCTAGTACCCAGTTTTTAATCATTCCGTTAAAGTTATTCTATGATCTTACCTTCACTTCCCAAGTTCGTCCATAACCGCGGACACGGCTTTTCGAAAAGATTTAACCCTGCAGGGGTGTACAAATGTTTGCCACGCGTACCGTCCGGCCCATTACCTGCGCATTAGCTCTCTTCCTTGGAAAGCCGGCTGGGTGGGAGCGGTGTCGACTTCTCCCTCGTTAAGGACTTTCCAGGATCATCAGTGGCGGTAGGACTGCCAGGATCACAACACCCCGCCCCACGGCCACTTATTTTCCTAACACCACATCCTCATCCCAGTTCATACCACCATCATCACGCACGCGCAAATGGAAGCCCGAACTAGAGGACCCTGGCTAGCCCCGCCCGAGTTATTTAGTCTATGAGGGTTCCTGCAAATGCATAGGCCTCACGCATGGTTGCACGCTCAGTCTTGGTTCAAGAGGTAAAGAACTCGCACCTAGGCGGCGAGAACGAGACAAAACACCACAACCACAGTGGCCTCTCATCCCCACCTTTAAGCATTTTATTACCCGTCTCCACAATTCTCCACCATCAACCACACATCTCAACACCTGTTTCCAACACCACCATCCATCGTACCGATAAACATTTACTAAGCATGGCTAAGCATCAACATAGCATAGTTAAGTAGCTCAGTCCAACATACAAACCTATGGTTAATAGGAGGGGAATAGGTATTGGCATCGGAAACTTAATGCAACTATAGGATACTCTAATCCAATAAATTGACATTTGAAACCGCATGCAATATTATAGTGGAGAAAATACTTGCGAAAAAATAGGTTAAGATATGCTCAGAGGGGGGATTACGCTTGCCTTGATCAAGGTGCTGGTAGTACGGCTCTTCGGGGTATTGTGGAGTAACCCCGGCTGCTTGATCTATCGAGGCACAAAACATAGAAGCCACAATCAATCACCACACATGTTCAACAAATGCAATGCGCAAACACATGATGGCATGACATTTTTAATGCACTGGAATTATTATAACAAGTTCCACCCACTTTAGAGGGGGTGCGAGATAATTACTCAACAAGAGAGAGAAATCAAGCTCCTTCTTTGTTTTTATGCTTTCCTGTGCTATAGATCATTTAAACATACATGAAGATGATGCTACGGATTAACGTACATTTTTCTGAGCATTTTGATATGAAGAACACATTTTTCGGAGATCCCGTTAAAAAGTTACTCATTTTATAAATCCTCTTTTTAAACATTTACTTTTAATTATTTTAAGTAAACTCCACAACATTAATAACAATGTTCACTCGAGTTCGAGGGAAAGAGGTGGAACACTAAGGGAACGTCGAGGTTCGATACTCTAAACGCGAGAGGGGGAGCGGGGACATGTGCTAACGAGAGGGAAAAAGAAAAAGGAGCAGCGCAGGAAAAAAAACTGCTTAGCCGGTTTGTGGCCCGGCTGGGCCGGCTAGCAGGCCGGCCTGGCTCCAGAGAGCTCCGGCTCGCGGCCCGGTTAGGGCCGGGCCCAAGGCCGGTTAGTGGCCCGAGCCAACCGGCACACAGCCCGGCTAAGCCGGCTCTGCGACCGGTCGAGCACGTCACGAACGGCGACGACGGCGCGCGGCTACGGCGGGGTGGAGCGGGAACCCGTGCGGGAGAGGGAGAGGGAGGAGGGGCGTTGGCACGGTGAGCTCACCAGGAACACGAGCACGGCAACGGCGAGGCAGGGGATGGCGTGGCGGCGACAAAATCGTCCGGCGAAGCGGCGTCGAGGACGGGGACGGAATCGAACGGCGGCGGCGATTCTCTGCGTTTCCGACCGATTCCTTCTACGTGGAGAATCAGCACGACGAGGCGGAGCGGGTGGCGGTGCTCGATTTACGCGGGGGCTACTTAGACGGCGGGGACGAGCACGGCGAGCTCGGGCGGTGCGCCGGCCATGGCGTGTGAAGACAGAGGGAGATGCAGGGGAAGAAAGGGAGCAGGTGGGGCTCGCGTGCTTGCTCTTCTTCTCCTCCTTGCAGGCAGAGGAGAGCAGGGGGCCTGGGCGCGCGCTTCGGGTGCGGCGCGAGCACGGCCATGGCGCCAGTGCGCCTCGGTCGCTACAGTGGGGAAGAAGGGGAAAACGCAAGGAGGTCCCTGGAAGTTTTCAAACCATCACAGATTGGTCCTTCTGCTGTTTCTTTTTAAATCCAGCAGCTGTATTTGAATTTTATTAGGGCACCACATCATTTTATAAAAATTTGAGAAAAATTGGGGAGCCTCCCCATATTGAATAGAAGCTACCCAAAAATTAGGGCTTCAAAATAAAATAGTCTGGTACCACTTTGTTCCTAGGTTCCAATTCGGGCAATTTCCTAAATTGAAAATGTTGCTCCGTTGTAAAATTTAGAGCAATTGCAAATTATTACTTTTGAACACTTGGAACTTCCTTGACAAATATGAATTGTCAAAGTACTTTTGTTTTGCAAGTTTGAGTGTCTTCTTTGTGGTGAGATTTTGTTGAAGCAAGTTGGGCATTTTGTTTTTCCAATGTTGCCAACCCAACTTAGTGTGTTGTTTAGCAATTGAAAGAGGGATGCAATGATGCAGGTATGGGATGCAAAAAGTGAAATTTTTTACCCATAATTTGCATTACCAGAAGTGGGCTGTTACATTTTGCCTTCATGGGCACTTGTCAAATGACGGTTTTTACCGTAAAGATATGCTGGCAACCTTAGCTGAACCAGCATATAGCCTGCTTGGGCTAAATCTGACATTTTGCCCTCATGGGCACTTTGTCAAATGACGAGTTGAGACATTTCTCAACACGTAATACTCAGTGAGATCAGGTACCTTTTGACTCATTGTGCCGAGATAATGATGCTATGATACTCTGGCAAACTGGGATAACTGAAGAACCATGTTAATCGATTAAGCTGGTAAAGACAACAATCAAGAGATATATGATGATATGAGAGAGATGCCGTGATATCTTGGCAAACCGAAATAAACGGTGATCTGAGATATGGGATGATGCCGTGATATTCTGGCAAACTGAGATAAACGGCGATCGGGGAATACCGATAAAGCTATGATATCTTGGGTAACCCGAGACAACCGATATAATAATGTTCTTGGTGATAAATATTCTCTCGATAAAACCGATACCACCTTCCAATGTTAGTTCAAGCATATATATGATGAATATATAATTTAAACAGCGAATCTACTAACAGGCGGAATTAATTACATCATGTGACAGAGATTACTTCTAGTAGCCAAACTATGCACGTAAACACAGACTCGGTCTCAACCGAGTGCACGAGTTACTTTACAGATCTAGGATAAAAAGCAGAACTGACGGGCCGACCAGTCCCCGGGTTAAGACATCTCGACCCCAGGGAAAGAACAACTAAGCAAGGTGCGAAGGGGCAGTCCCCGAGTACTGTTTGAGACTATCTAAAAGTATGATGCAGATATGTAATTGATACTTACGAGGTAATGTTGTTGGAGAAGTCGAGGAAGACGCTTATGCCGGCCTGGACCCCGACATGTCGGCCTGGGCCACCAATATCTCGATTTGGGCCACCAAAACCTCGGTTTGGGCCACTTTCACGTCGGATTTGACCAACATATGTCGGATTCCAACCTTATGTCGGATTTTCCAACTTCATCTCGGACTTTCCAAGCTTATCTCTCATTCGACAGGCTTATGTCGGATTTTGACAATCCTACGTCGGATTGACCAACTCTCATGTTGGTTTGACCAACCCTCAAGCGGTACTGCAGGGCGTGACGGGGAGCCGGCGACGCGGGGCGCGGCAGGGGCGTAGCCCGGCGGAGCCCGGCGAGGCGGCGGGTCGACGGGAGGCCGGGTAGGCGGACGTGGGAGACCGGGCCAGCGCGCAGGTGAATGCGGACGTCCTCGGCGGCGCGAGGGCCTGGACGGAGCAGCCGGCCACGGACTGCACACGGAGCAGGTCGAGGCTGCGGGGTCGGAGGCGGTGCTTGAGGAGGCGGAGCCGGATGTGGCCGCGGGGCGCAGCCCGGCGCGGAGACGGAGCGGCGAGGGAGCCGATGCGGGGCGGAATAGACGAGGCGGGGGCGGAGCCGGCATGGCCAGCATGGGCGGAGCTTGGACGGCCGGGCGCGGATGCGCCAGGAGGTCGACGACGCGGGGGCGCGCGGGCTGCAGAGGGAGACGGACGCGAGCGCATCCAGCGAGGTCGAAGACGGGTCCAGTGGCGAGCCCCGCAGAGTCGAGGTCGAGGAAGGACTGCGCTTGTGCGCGGGTGCGCTGGTACGCAGGGAACCCGGGCGTGGGCGCCGATGCGGGGAGAGGAGGTCTCGGCCCGGCCGAGACGAGGCGGTGTCGGGCCGCCGAGGTGAGGACGCGTCGGCCCAGCCGAGGCTGGACATCTTGGCCCACCGTGGTGTGGGGTGTCTCGGCCCTGCCGAGTTGGAGGAGTCGGACCGAGTTGGAGGAGCCTCGGCCCATCTCTGGACATGCCGGCCTGGGAGAAGCCGGAATTGGCCTATTTCGGTCTGAAACACCATACTTCAGCCGGGTCAGCAGCTATGTCGGACTGGGCTTTATCTAACTCGGTTTGGGCTGTGACTATGTCGGTTTTAGGCTTTGTGCAACTCGGCTTTGACCCACTTAACTCGGAATTGACCAGCTTAACTCGGATTTTGGGCGATCTTACCTCGGATTTGGCTAACTCATGCCGGTTTTGGCTAACTCAACCCAGATTTGACCAAGTCATCCCGGTTTTGACCAGCTGATGCTGGTTTGAACTTCTGTCGACCCGGGGATGATGTCGGAGTCGAGTCCCCGAGTTAACCAAAAAGGTCCCGTCCGAATTTCATCCAGCAAGCGCTACTACGAGCCCCACGGTGGGCGCCAACTGTCGTCGTATTGAACAACAGATGCCTAGGGTAGGCTTAAGTTTGAGGCCGATGGACGCTAGAGGATTCGAGGAGGGATAGCGAGCAGAATTGCTCACACAGACAAACAGATGGACACAAGGATTTACCCTGCTTCGGGACTCTCGTGAGAAATAAAACCCCTACTGCAGCATCTAGCCTATTTTGTGTATTCTCCTCTCTTATGTGAATGGTACAAATGCTCCTTGAGCTGTGTAGAGCGAGCTATGGCAGCTCTAGAACATAGGGAGGAAGAATGCTCCCGTGAGCAATGGAGAGAAAATGAGCCTCAAGGGCCTTATATAGAGGGAGCCCAGGGGACAAGGGGTGGCCCGCAGGTCTCTATGCACAACACAGCACAACACTGTAGGTGAAATGACCACTGGGGTCTTGTCAACACTATACATGCGTCACGGTGCGCACTATTAGCCTGTCATGCGCATGGGCACAGCATGCTTGGTCTTGTCTCCGTCCTTGCATCTCGTCTTCTAGCGCTTGTCTTCGGGATCATCTGGCAGAGCATCTGTACTTGTCGAGGAAGTGCTTGATAGGAGATGCTGGTCGATGGAGCATGTCGGTCGATGGAGTGACCTGGTGGTCTCGGTCGAAGTAGACTCGGGTCGTGGGAGATCTCGGTCTGCGTAGCGCTGGAGGTAGCGATCAGAGCTGTGTAGCGATTCGGCTTCTGCCATCGTTAACCCGGTCTGCGGAGAGTCACCGACGCGGCCCGTCCTTGGAGGAAGTGATGCTGGCCTGCTTTACCTCGACCTGAGAACAGTGACTCGGAACGGTAACGCCGAATGGGGCGGCCTGCTGGTGGATCTCGGTTCGATCCGAGATAACAGGATCTCGGCGGCCCGCCGGGGAGGGCAACGAGCGCGGCCTGCTCGGAGTGGAGATGCCGGTCCAGCCGGGCGCGGGCGATGTCGGCCCAGTGATGGCGTGAATCACACGCTCGTTGGGAGACCCCAAGAGGAAGGTATGATGCAGTTCAGCAGCATGTTTTCCCTCAGAAAGAAACCTAGGTTATCGAACCAGTAGGAGCAGTAGCACTTCCGAAGGTTGTCAACGGCGCCAGAAAAAGAGCTGTTGCAGGGAGCCTGGACTGTTGACGTGGAATCTGCACACAACACAATCAAACTACTTTGCCCCAACGAAACAGTGAGGTTGTCAATCTCACTGGCTTGCTGAAAACAAAGGATTAAACGTATGGTGTGGAAAATGAGTATTAAATTGCAGAGAATGAAAAAGTAACAGTTTGCAGTTTGTGGTTGTTTAATCAGTGTAAAAGAATGGACCGGGGTCCACAGTTCACTAGTGGTGTCTCTCCATAAAAGATAACTAACATGTTGGGTGAACAAATTACATCTGGGCAATTGACAAATAGTGAGCGCATGACAATGCATATACATGACATGTTGACTACTATGATATTTAATTGGGCATTACGACATAATACATAGACCGTTATCCAACAACATCTATGACTAATAATCCACCGCCGGGTTGTCATCCGAGTCCCCCGTTGGTATTAAGTTGCAAGCAACGGATAATTGCATTAAGTAAAGTGCGTAATGTAAACAAACACATATGCCCGTGGACATAGCATCGTTAGGTTATCCCTAGTGGCAACAGCACATCCACAACCTTAGAACTTTCTGTCACTGTCCCAGATTAAACGGAGGCATGAACCCACTATCTAGCATAAATACTCTCTCTTGGAGTTAGAAGCATCTACTTGGCCAAAGCATCTACGAGTAACGGAAAGCATGCAAGATCTTAAATAACATATGAGATAGATTGATAATCAACTTGACATAATATTCAATATTCATCGGATCCCAGCAAACACAACATGTAGCATTACAATAATATGATCTTGATCATGTAGGGCAGCTCATAAGATCTAAACATGATGGCACAAAGTGGAGAGACAACCATCTAGCTACTGCTATGGACCCGTAGTCCAAGGATGAACTAATCACGCATCACTCCGGAGGCAGGCATGGCGATGTAGAAGCCTCCGGTGATGATTCCCCTCTCCGGCAGGGTGCCGGGAAGAGGTTCTGAACCCTCCCGAGCTAGGGTTGACGGCGGGGGCGTCTCTGGATCTTTTCGTGGATTTTTGCTCAGGTACTTAGGGTTTTCGCGTCGGGGAAATAAGTAGGCGAAAGGGCAGCGGCTGGAGACCCCCGAGGGGCCCACACCACCCTAGGTCGCGCCAGGGGGGTGGCCCGCGCCCTAGGGGCGTGTGGGGCCCTGGTGGCCCTCCTCTGTTGCTTCTTCGCTCCGTCAGGTGAGTTCTGGAAAAATAGGGACCCCCGTGTAGTTTCGTCCAATTCCGAGAATATTTCCAGACTAGCTTTTCTGGAATACAAAAACAACAGAAAACAGGAACTGACACTTCGGCATCTTGTTAATAGGTTATTCCCAAAAAATGTATAAAAGTGATATAAAGTAGATGCAAAACATGTAGCAATTGGTATAAAACAAGCATGGAACATCAAACATTATAGATACGTTTGAGACGTATCACCCAGCGGCCCATCTGGGGTGCGCGCTGAGGCTATCTCGGTCCAACCGAGGTATGCGCTGACTCAGCCCGCCCGGAGCAGCGACGGATAACTCGGCCCAGCCGAGTGGAGGGAGCCTCGGCCCAGCCGATCTTGGAGATGTCGGCCCGAGCCGGGGCGCGGATTGTTGGCCCAGCCGAGACTGGGGAGCGTCAGCCCAGCCGAGGCAATTGGATCTCGGCCCAGCAGAGGTAGTTGCTGGATGATTCGGTCCAGTCTGCCTTTTTTCCCTTTTTCTTTATCTTACAATTATTTCTTTGCTGCCTCTTCCAATAAATCAATAAAACCACCAACTCTGGGGTACCCGGGGTTACATCCCCGACAGACCCAACTGTTGCAACCGGGGGGAAATTAATCCCACACTTTGTATGTCCCATTTCCCCACTCCTGGCGACATTTCGGTTCAAGGGACTCTAACCCTTATAGCAGATTGAGGTAAAAATCTCATATTAACACAAACAAGCTTCAATTAAGCCCCGTGCCCATTTTGGAGTAGTGTGGTTGTACGGTAAGGCTGTCCAGCGAAGACTAGGTTATGTGTCGTTTTTCGAAAAACTCTCTTCCAAACTTCCTCATATCCATACCACCTCTTAGGCAAGGTCCCACCTTCCCAAGGGGTTTTCATAAATCATTTTGTTTTTACAAAAAACAACACAAGGGTGCCCATCCTAAAATTTCCATCTTTCTTAATCTAGTAATAAGGGGTTGGGGTAGGGTGTCCTACAATTTTTGCTATGGGTCTGGAATATACCAGAATTGGGGTGTCTATAAGCAGGTGTATAGAATGCAATAAAAAAAAATATATATAAGTGAAACAAAATAGGTAAATAAGTTGCAAGCTTTTGAGATGGCTTGCCTTGCTCAGTGGTTTGTCCCTGGTTCTGATGGTCAATACAATCTTCACAAAATCCCTCAGCTGATATTTCCTCCTCGTGATTTTCTAGCGTCGCAAAAATGAAAAGAACACAATAAACATACAGCAATACACACAAAAAGAAAATATCAAGCAAAATTAACAAACAACAATCATGGTGCAAGGCTAATATTCACAAACAAGTTTGACAATCACAACACTATTTATTTTCCCACAATTAGGGTTATAATAGTGATTAAGCATCTTTTAGGGATTACTACTAACATGCAAGGCTAAGCACTACTAACAAACCCAAACAACCAGAGGTTAAAATCTTAGTTAAAACGGTTATTTGGTTCATATAAAATAGCAAGCAATACAAGCATAATTAATTATTTGTTGGAAACTTCCAACACCTCTTAACAACACAAGCTTTACTCAAAACAAGCTTAACTCAAGCCACTAACAGTACTAACATATACTAACATGCTAAACAACAGTAACAGTACCAAAACAATCAGCAAATAACACAAACAACATTTTTATAATAAAGGCATTTAAATCTTTTCCTTTAAATAGAGGCAGAAACAACATTTCTACCAAAAATTACACCTATAGAGTTCTGTTAATCAAATAATCTTGCAAATCTAGATTTGCATTATCTGTTAGCATTAGAAACTAATTCAATTGGGTTTGGTCCATAATTTTATTCACAGAAAATATGAAAAATGCTCAAAGTGCTCACTGTCTTAATCTAGAAATGCATGCAACTTTTGTTCTAGGCATCCAAAACATATGAGACAAATTTTGTAGTGGAAGCTACTGTAAGGGCTATCCCAAACAATTGGGTTCACAATTTTTAGGTCATCACAACTCAAGTTATTCATAAAATAGTGATTCTGACCAGTGACAGAGCAACAATTATCAAGGTTGCACAATAATTTATTTTTCAGTTCTGCAAGTTGCATATGGTTAGAAACTCACTGAATTACCACTGTTAATTTTAGTTTGCACAAATATGAAGTTTAACTATTTTATTTTGATTTAAAGCTACAGAGCAGAAACAACTATTCACAGAAAAGAATAAAACTACAGAGAAAAAAATGAATCGGGCCAGATTTGCCACTGTGCTAGGCCCAGCGACAGGATTCGGCCCATGCGGCCTGGTCACTTAAGCAGAGCGGTACGCGGCCGTTCATCGTGAGATGGACGGCTCTGGTGAGTCGCCCGTCTCTACCACGCGCGCGACCTCGGGAAACCCTAGCTATGGTGGGGTCCGAGCCAGAGAAAAGGAGGGATCCGCGGTGGCTCACCTAGGGGCAGTGAAAGGCGACGGCGTGGGTGGAAAAAGGTTGCGGAAGGTCGTCGGGGCCGAGGGACGTCGCAGAACTTGTCGGCGATGTTTGCTCCGTCGAGGTGACCGTGGACGCACTGCTCGGGTCCGAGATGGAAGCGTCGATCTGCGGACACGAGAGAATGAATGGAGTTGTCAACGAGGTGTTCCTCGAGCTAGGCTAGCAGCCGAGCCAAAAATGGTGGAGAAAGGAGCAGAGGAACGTCGTCAACCTCCCCTGGAAATGCTGCGGTGGCCGACAGCGAGTTCACGCTTCTCCTCGCTCACCGAGAGCGGGAGGAGTGGAGCGGTCTGTGTGGGGGGGGGGGGGGGGGGTGGAGAGGTGAGAGAGGGGGTGTGGAATGGCGAGTCGAGGCGCCACGGTTTGGATTAAAAACCGAGTGGCAACGGGCGGGAGAGAGAGGTACGGACCGTGGGTGGCATTGGCGCGCGCCCGTTAGCCAGCGTGGGCGGTATCGATGCCGTCTGCGTGCTTTGCCACGCGTGCAAGGGAGTGGTGGCACAGCGGGGTGGAAACGAGGGAGAGAGAGGCGGTGGGAGGCCATCATGGCGTTGCTCGCCCTCGGGTTGGCCACGGTGGATTGTGGTCGATCTCCTCCTCCTCGCGTCCCTAGGTTTTCGGGGATAGGGTGCAGGCACTGGTGCGGTGCACCGTGACAAGGTGAGCGTGGCCACGGCCGTGTGTGCGTGCGTGACGGTGGTGTGGTGCTCACGGTGAGCACCGAGTCGACACGCCCGTGCACGGCCTCCTGGCACGCCACAAGTGCACACATTGCACTAGATTAGGTGTGTGAGTAGAGGGGTAGGGGTAGATGGGGTTTTGGGTGTGTTTAAACCACAATTCAAACCAAATTTGAATTCAGCCGAAAATTGCAGTTTCAGAAAAATTCAGAGTTATGACTTAGTGAAAATTCTAAGTCACAGATTCCTGTTATCAAGTAGCCATAGAACCCTGATGGAAAAAACGCCTTGGGCAATCCAATTTTTGGTGAAATGATTTCTATAAATCAGTATACACCACAGGCATGGATGGCAAACATGCAATCCATCCAGAAAACAAGTTTAGCTAGGAGAATTAATTGGAGAAAGATGGTATGTTAATTCTTTTTTTAAGTCCTGATTTTTCATAGCAACTTGGGAGCATGATTTAAATATCATAGGCAATCCCAACATGAAAAACCTTGGCTTTACTATGAAGCACTAACATAATACTCCATTACCATGGAAAAAGTCAGAATTAAAGAGCATCATTTTCCCATTAATTAAGACTCCAAAAACTGAATCAAAGAAAGGGATTTTTGGAGGGTTTTAGTCTAGGGTTTTAGATTTTAGAAATTTTGCTTGAGTGTTGAGTTCAAATTTATTTGGATTCACATTTCAAACAAGCAAACAAGTGACACATCTACATCACTATTAACAAAATCACAAGATCAAGCAAGAATGAAAACATAAAAACAAACAAACACCACTTTTAGGAAAAGTTTTTGTTGGTTCCAAATTTTAGTTATTTAGAGAAGTGTTAAGCAAGGCTTACCAAATTTTGGGCAGTGACAGTCGCCCAAAAATTCACAATCAGAGAACACAATATAAGGGGTTTCGCATAAAGATTTTGTGCATGTCAATATATACTTAAGACACCGAGTAATTTGGAAATGAGTGGGTATTTATTGCTATAAATGTTGAGTTGTGTGTCAAATGGGCGACTAAACTTGTGGAATACCCAGATTCGGTTGGAATGCAAAGCTGTGATGTCCATTGCATTATATTGTCTTGAACCATCACAAAATGTTCGTATGTCCACTGCATTCTATTGTCACATTGCTATGCCTATAAGTTATTTTGAAAATAAATTGATAGCAACAACTTCCTATATTTACAGATTAAATAACTTAAAAATCATGTGGCAAAATGCATGTCTCTTACTCATGCAAGTTCATTTAAGTAATGCAGATACTTTAGAAAATCCAATTTGCCTCCCGGGTGCATATGCTCCTGTTATTGTTTTCAAAATTAAAAAAAAATGAAAACACTTCGAAAAAATCTGAAAAAATTTGGTCACAAAATATGCAAATTTTCAACATTTGTGGGAAATTTCGGAAGGAAATGACACTTTCTGTGGTCTGTGCAAAAAATACAAAATCTATGCTTTTTGCACAGACCACAGAAAATGTTATTTCCTTTCGAAATTTTGCACGAATATAAACTTGTATATGTTTGTGTCCAATTTTTTTGATTTTTCCGTGATTTTTTCCTATTTTTTAAATTTTGAAAAAAGTATCAGGAACATATGCATCCGGGAGCCAAAACGCCTCTCTCCATATACTTTCTCAGAGATGAATGCTACTTAACTGTGGCCTGTGGGAATGCGTGTAAATGAAAGAAAAACTCGAACTTAATAAACAATTTCTTGCATGGAAAGAAAAGGACCAGACAGATCTAGAGAATGCAGACCATCGTACACCATGTGTGTCCAAGTTCAAGTATGAACAGGATCTACTGTTTTCCAGGCATTCATGAAGGCATGCACGAACAGTGTTTCTTTGTGTCCAAGTCTTCACCCATGTGGGTCGAGAGTACGGAGCATGTGTCAGAGACAAGGCACGCCTAGAATAGACAAGCGTAAAAGACAAGCGTGCAATGCAACAGGACTAGTCACAAAATGTCAAAAAGCATATGTGAGCCATGCATGCAAAAAGGAGGAGACGAAGAAAAACTGGGCATCGCTGTAGCATCTACTCCCTCCGTTTTTTAATATAAAATGTTTCAGCATGTACACAAATGTATGTAGACATGTGTTAGTGTACATGTTCACTCACTTTAGCATGTATCTAGACAACCTGTGCAACACCTAAACATCTTATATTAAAGAACGGAGGGAGTAGCATGCAAAGCACTTGTCATGTCCATTTCTCGGGACTTCAAATTTACTACCAGCTTGGAACGTTGAAGTTTGAGGCACGCATTGTCTTCAACTCTCGGTCGAATCCTACTCCACAAATTAATACTCCCTCCGTCACAAAATAAGTGTCTTAAGTTTGCTAAAAAATGGATGTATCTATATATGAAACATTTCTAGATACATCCACTTTTGTGTAAACTTGAGACACTTATTTTTAAACGGAGGGAGTAATAATCAACCACACCTTGTAAGCTTGTCTCCTCTTTAAATCTGTCTTAAGATCAACGTATGATTTTGTAATGTGGGAGGACATGTTTGGCGGAATGTTAGTTCATGTTTGACGACCAAAAAGGTTCGGATTTTGATGAGCTATTACTTCACAAGCGTCAGCTACCAGACCAGGCACTAGTATTGTAAAGCTTAATTCAACACGTGTAGTCGTGTAGTATTAATCAAACTGCCTCGTGTCTTTCCTTTTGGGGGGCATAGGTCGCAATGTGTTTGGCCGAACCAAACAGTTGCTTTGTCTTTTGGAAACAACTCTTGAATTGTTCTCTCTCTCTTCATGTTTTACTAATGATATTTCTTGCACTGTACACTTTGATTTGCATATACTAATTTGATTTTCTTGCTTGCTCTGTACACTTTGGAGACAGCTCTCAAAGTAGTTTATGTGCCAGGGCCAGAAATTGTCAAACAGTTTGACCAGTGTGGCTGCTTTGCAGGCCTCCGGCCCCTAGCTCCTCGGCAAAGGAGATTGTTTGACATTCGTGAACTGAAATTTCCCGTCTACCGAGGCATTTGCTTTCGCATGTCTTTCTTCTTGGTCAAAAAGGCTTATTGATACACCCCGCAAAAAAAAAAAAAAAGAGGCTTATTGTAATGTAGCTTTGTTGGATTTCCCCTTCTCTTCTTTTGAAAGAAATAATATATACTCCCAAGAAATGTTGGAGCTGCAACACAATAGGAGGATAACCTCCAGCCTCTGTATAGCTCTGTTATTTATAGTTACTCTCTCTCTGTTTTTATATACTTCGTATTCTGGATTTTTTCAAAGTCAAAATAATCTGACCAAGTATACTAAAAAATATCAAATGCATATATTATGAAAATATATTTTATAATCCTAATAATATTAAATTTATATTGTGTATTTTATATTTTTGCTTTTACATTTGATCAAAATTTACGAAGTTTGGCTTTGACTAAATTCATAACAGAATGACATTGTGGCCGGAGAGAGTAAAAGCCTTGGATCATGGCGTTCTGTAATTCAAATAAGTGCTAGTCCCATCGGTCTTGTAGAAGTTCTCATTTTAAACAATGACATAACTTAAAATGTAGCTTTGACCATTAATTTTTATAGTAATATATTTAAATTTAGACATTAAGATAGTATGCTATGCGGACAATTCTCACATATCTTTTTCAAGTATCTATTGAAAATATTTGTAAATAGTCAAAAAAAAAGTATGTCTACATCTTTATGTAAAATGAAAACTTTTATAGAATCATAGGGGGTACAACTTGTTCAATAGTTAGAGATTGTATAATAACACACTCTGTGACATTCACAATGTTGTGATAGTCATATTTGTACCAAAATTTGCAAGAGCTAAATTATTTCCAATATATACTTACCTGTAATTTTTCCAAGAAGAAAAGATATGCCGATTTATTTTTGCTAAGTTTTGAAAATGAGTTTTTTTTTAAGAAAATGGGAGAGTCCCAGGTTCTGCATCAAAGTGATGCATGCGGCTTTTATTATATGAAAATGGGTTTATAATTCCATACATACCCATGACTTGAAAGTTCGCTTCGGGGAGAATATATAGAAGCACACACAATCAGAACAATACTCCCCGTACGAGAAAGATAGGAGAGGAGACGATCGTGGCGGCGGCCTAGGGTTTCAACCCTAGCCGCCGCCGCCGGTGATATCTGCAGCTTCATCGTCGCCGCCGGCAAAGATTCGACGGGTCCTCGCCTCCTCTAGGTGCCGTTCTGGCACTAGAAGGGGTGGGGACCTCGGACCTGCGCACGGCGCTTTTCGAAGTTCCTTAATGGTAGAGTTTGGTTTTGGTCGTCATCTTCTTCGTTAATGGAGATGGTATCGTCTGCAATAAGTGATTTTCCGCGCTTCGTTCGACGACGAGATATTCTTCCCGACGTCAATGGTGGCTTTGGAAGATTAAGTCTGTCTAGGTATGGTTCTTCAGATCTTGCTTCGCCAGATCAATCTTGGATTGTTTCTCATGGTTGCCGCGAGGAGGTTTGTCCTCGCAATATCTATCCCGGCTACTACGTCTTCGGCAAGGGTGATTCGTTCTCTCGGCTCCCAACGACGTCGACAAGGTGGTTCGGTTATTTGTCCCTGGGATATCAGTGATGGTGCTCTTGCCGATGTTGCTTGATTAATTTAATGGCTGCGTGAGTGCACAAAGTCTTGGCATTGCGGCTCAAAATTAAAAAGGGAGAACCTTCGGTGGTATTCACAGGTCTGTGGTTTGGTGGTGTTGACGTTGTTCTACGGCTGCCTTCAGAAAAGTACAAGATTGTGTCATGGATGAAGAAAGAGCTTGAAGATCTCATAGATTTGCTAGTCCCTTTTAGTTTTGTTTTTATAATCGATGTAATCGTGTACTCTTTGCTGGTTTAATATACGTGGAAAAATTCAAAAAAAAAAAAAAACAATACTCCCCGTAACACATACAAAAATAAAACCGGGACCCTCCACATACAGATACAAGTAGTAGCTATCAATCTGAAAGTGACGTGTTTGTCACTTGTGAAATGAAGTGATAATGGTAACCGGCCTGTTCAGGCTTTGCCACCAAACAAACAGATGAAATCGACCAGTCTGCTTATTTGTATTGGAATTATTTGTTTGAAACCCATGTGATGATTATGATTATTAAAGAGGAAGGAAGTGCTCCATGCATGATTGTCCTAGCTACTCCCACCTGTCGATCCCTGACATTCCACCAAGTCTCGTGCAATGCAACTTCCCCATGCATGTGCTTCTCTCGTGACCCATCCACGGATCACTGCTGAGATAGGATAGGGCGGCGAGATGAGGAGCACGCGTGCCTTGTCAGGCGCAGGCGGTAAGATACGCATCGTCGCCGGTCGCCGTTGCGTTGATCTTAGGATGGTGTCTTTTGACCGTACGTCGCCGTCCATCACTCGCCGGTAGCGATCTTCAGCCCACCTCCGGTTGTGTGCTCCAAACAGATGGAAGAAGAAACCATCACAAATAGCCAAGCAGGGACCATGCGAATGTCACAATTAACATTCTCGCGTGCGTTTGCCCTTGGCTTGCATCACAATCCTCGGGAGAAGAAAAAAAAACGGCTAGGGCCGGGCCTATCGAAACAGGATCGCTACTGTTAGGTGTGAGGTTTAGCTCACCATCTTGCAATTCCGCACGAGAAGAATGCGTGCGCGCCGCAATTGCCCCCGATCGAGCTGAGCATATGCATCCATCGCAAAGGACCAGTAGATCGATCGACAGTGATCTGCAGTAGGTACCATCCGACATCCGTAAGTGGCCAAAACTAAATTCGTAGCCGTAGGCCCCTCCTTCTCCATTTGCAATCTTCTTTATCCAACCCAGGGCATCCCTAATGATCCACTCATCCTCGTGGTGGCTTAGATGCTCGCCGATCTAATCCACGGACGCCATGTGTGATGTGATGTGATGGATCTGCATCATCGGCTTTGCTCGATCGGATCCTCGGATAAGCGTACGTTTCCATATGATGATTCCGCGGAGTGACCCTAGCTCGGAATCAATCATTGAGATATCCAACTCCGATGATGTGCAAGTCACTTTGCTTCTTCTCCGCCTTTGATGATTCCCGTCCTTGCGCCATCAGTTGTCACTGCGGGAGTGCAGCGGGAGATCAAATCTTCTTCCATGGGATCATTGTCCTTTGCGTTCCGTTTTGTCTCCTTCTGCCACCTTCGCTGCACCGTATCATATCTCCACAGTAGCGTATCCGGAGGAGGTGTGTTGGCCAAGGGAGAGTTTTCGTGTACTATGCCAAAACAAGGTGAACAGATGCATGTAGCTAGCCTACAGTGGTTGCAGTCCTGATTGGGGAGAATAATATAAAGGTTTGATCAATTTGGATGCACAAAACACATGACAATCATGGGACACATTCAGGGAATGAAGAATGCAACTGGTGGGAAATTGGAGGAGTACATTAAGTAGGAGGAGTCCAACCCTATATAGGAAACACCATCATCACTAGAGTATTGCTGGAACAGCAATAGTAAAAAACTTGACATAGAGGTAGTGCTGATATCCAGCTTAGTGCTACAAGTTAATTTTTTTTCGAAAAGGGAAAGCCCCTCTGTATCGATTGATGCATGCGGTCTTTATAAATATTGCTACAAGTTAATATTTTTGTAATTCTCTTGTACGAAATTTACCTCAATGTACCAAGAAGTTCCGAGATCTTTGTGTGATGTAGAATTGTATTTATAAAGTGTTACCCTCAACCCGCAATGTTTTTATTGTACTACTCTAAGAGATGTAACAGTCGTGTAACATTCGTTTCATAAGATGTTATACCAACGACTGACACACTACACCATAAAATGGTGTGTAGGTCACCGCAAATCCGGTAATTGAATCGGGCTAGGCGGCCTCGAGTCAGCCGAAGCGGCACCACCTACCTCGACGGAGCGGCTGAATCAGGCTGCCTGATGTCTACGCACGCTTCTATTCTTGTAAACAGTGTTGGGCCTCCAAGTGCAGAGGTTTGTAGGACAACAGCAAATTTTCTTAAGTGAGTAACCCAAGGTTTATCGAACTCAGCGAGGCAGAGGTCAAAGATATCCCTCTCAAGCAACCCTGCAATTAAGATACGAGAAGTCTCTTGTGTCCCCAACACACCCAATACACTTGTCAGGTATAGGTGCACTAGTTCGGCGAGAGATATTAAAATACAAGTGATATGGATGATTACAAGTGGTAATTGTAATCTGTAGTAAAAATGGCAGCGAGCGAACATGCAGCAGAACTGGAAATAAACGGTATTTCAGTCCTTGAAACAAGGCCTAGGGATCATACTTTTACTAGTGTCACTCTCAACAATAATAATATAACTGAACACATATAAATACTTCCTCTTCAATATGCAACTTAGATGCTACTCGGAATTATTCTCTGTTGGATAACGAACACCAAGACCACCGCGTAGGTCTACATAAGCACACCTTAAAGTTTGTCATTCCACATCTAGAGCACCCCACGCTGTCACTATGAGCATCCAAGATAGTACTAAACAAACACACAATTTTATACAGACATCCAACACAAGAACAACTCATGGTAAGTATCACTCTAATCTATTATCCAATAGAGTCACACACGGCACGCACACTGTCACATTCGCACCGTGGGACAAAGGTGACTCCGGAAATTATACTAGATAAAACCAATTGAGTAGCATATCCATAACATAATGAAGGGAAACATCTATGAATTCAACTAGATTACAATGCTCATGATAACATAAAGATCACACCATGGGAGAGAGATAAACCACATAGCTACCGGCATGAGCCCTCAGCCTCGATGAAGAACTACTCCCGGCGCATCATGGGAGGCAGCAACGGCGATGAAGATGGCTCCGGGGGCACTTCCCCGTCCCGGCAGAGTTCCGGAACAGAGACTTTTGTCCCCCGAACTAGGGTTTTGGATGGCGGCGGAGCTCGGAGTCGTATTTGGGAAAATCCTTCGGGTGTCGCGAGTTTTAGGTCAGGATGGCTCGGGGGCACGCGGCAGAGTAAACGACACCCCACCTCGGCGCCACCCCCCTCTCAGCCGCGCCCAGGTATGGTGTGGCGGCTGTGGGCCTCCCACAGACTTGTCCTTCTGGCCCACGAAGTCTTCTGGCGAAATAGAATTTCTGTAATTTTTTGGGATTTTTCTGAACACTTTGGTTTTTGGACCTTTTCTGCAATGCACAGACATAATAAACAGAAACTGGCACTGTGGCATCTTGTTAATAGGTTAGTTCCAGAAAATGCATAATAATGATATGAAATGTATATAAAACATGTAGCAATTGGTATAAAACATGCATGGAACATCAAAAATTATAGATACGTTTGAGACGTATCACTGCCCGGCCTCAGTTCAGCTGGGGACCTCGATCGACTCAGGCCACGTGCCACGAACCAGGACGTAAACACATTGGCAGATGTTTGTGTGGCTCAAGAACGGTCGGCGGTGGCCATTTGAGCCCTTCATGGCCTCGTGTGGAGCTCCGCGCCGGATCCATGGCGGGTGCTCAGGGGGCTAGCGGGGGAGGATTTGACCGAGAGAGGTGGGAATGGAGCGGCAGGCCGTGGCGGACCTTCTCGGCATGGCGGCGGCGACGGGGGCGGCTCGAATCGAGGACGGGAGGCGGCGGGAAGGCCTCATCCTGATATTTCACTCGCATCAAGTTTTTGAGCTTTACAGGGAACGCTAAAACCGAACCTCATACTGGGGTTGTAAGGGATATGAGGTACTCGGCCAAGATTATAGTTCATGGTATAATTGTTTTTGGGTCGACGTGATTTGTGGGATCTGGAATGGATAGTTTTCTTGCCAAAAACTACAAAATAGTGTGGTTATTTTGCGCTTTTGATTTCGGATCTGTTAGAGATACTCTAAGTTCGTCATGCTGGTGGAGCTGGCAACATCATTATCTCTTCTTGAATACTTTATCACTAAGCATTGTGCTCTTAGATGGGTCTAGTGCTGTTGTTATGGATTATTCTGCCGTTATCGTCTATCATTTTCATACTCTCTATTTTTTAATTGCCCTACTCTTGTGTTTTCTCAAATGCAAATTTGTAATATTTTGCCATATATATAAGAGAAAGTATCAAAATCTATAATATAAATTCAATATATTATTAGAATCATAACAAAATATATCTCTATACTATATGAATTTGGTATTATACTAGTAGATGTTTATTTTTTATACAGTTCACTAACTTTATAAAAGTTGACTTTGACTAAAACTAAGAATATGGGTAATTATTTTTTTGAAACCAGAATATGGGGTAATTAAAAAACTGAGGGAGTAGCTGATTTGTTCGGTCCAGGTGTCCGACTCTTTGCAATATATTTCGCTGTAAACATCTTGAGGACGCAATGTTGAGACTACATGCGCATTAAAATAACTGTACAAAAGAAGTTTGCAGCTCACAAAAGAAAATAGTCGTATGACTATATTTCGAGTGCAGTGGAGTAGTTCTGCTCCACCAGTTGCAAATGCAAGAAAAGGGCACATGTAGCAACAACCAGCTACTCTTTTTCCTTGAGAAAAAAAGGCACGAGCCACGCGTAATATACCTCCAATTCTCGAGTGGCCACACTTTTGGCAAAGCTAGCCAAACAGCGATGGACACGAACGGATGCAACCGTTAAATTCCCAATCGCCCGTCACCGTCGGATGCGAATTGTACTATGCATGCGTAATAATTCGGCCGCTGGCTCTTTTCCTCGAAAATAAATAAAAAATCAGCCGTTCCCAGTTGTGCGAATTTCTGGCCGCTCACGTCACGTTAATTACTTGTGGTTCGTTGTCCGTGGACTGTAAGAGCATCTCTAGTGGCATGTGTATATGGAGGTGGATGCTAAATATACACGATTAAAGTCAAAAAACTGCTCCCAGTGGATCGTGTATAACGTCGTGTAAACATACACGCCGCATCCACGAGAGTATCAGGCGTGGGATTAAACACCACGAAGCCACGCTCGTGGACTCGCCAAAAGGAGGCAGCCGCTCTCCTCCCGCCTCTGTCCGAACCTGGATTGCGACCTGGATTGCGACGGCCCCGGCCTGGAGGGCGGCCTGGAAGGCGTCCTGGAGGGCGGCGGCCGCGGGTTGGAGGCAGAGGAACTCGTCCTGATGGAGAGGGCGCGGAGAGAGGGGCTGGGGGAGGTGGGGTTAGCACTGGCACGGCCTGGAGGGCGGCGGGCCGGCGGCCGCGGCCTCGAGGCAGAGGGAGAGGGGCTGGGGGAGGTTGGTTGAGCGCCGGCGCGGTGTGGAGGGCGGCGGCCGCGGCCTCGAGGGAGAGAGCTCGATTGTGGCCTGGAGGGCATCGTGGCCGTCTAGAGAGAGGATGGCGGGGAGAGAGGGGCTGGGGCGGCGGCCTGGAGTGTGGCGGCGGCGGCCTGAGTAGAGGGGCTGGAGTGCGGCGGCGGCGGCCTGGAGGCTCGGCTCGATGGACCACGAGCTACGGAGGATTGGTGCCAGGCTGCCTCGTTTTGGTGTTTCCCATCGATGGTAGTGGTAGGTGGGATTTAGTGCTGCCCATCGATGGTACCAGTAGGATGCTCACCGCAACTAATTAGCCACCCTAATCAAATAGATTATTTTTTACATGGTGCACACAATTTGTTTGTCTCGTGTGAACTTGTTCTAGGAAATTTGATATTTTGCTTAACAATATAAATATTCACTTAGACTCTTGGACGTTTCTAATTAAAGTAATGATTATTGCACACTTACTCTATGGTAGCTGTGATTTGGTGCTGAACTTCTTCGTTGTAATCTGACACATAGACTGCTACCAAAATTCTATTGATTTGCTAAGATATTTTGTTTCATGTGTGTATTTGTTGATTGTTTGCAGATGGATTGTGTCGAAACAAATGTTCGGGATAGAGGAACTTCTTTGAAGTAGTCGTCCCAGAGAAGAACAAATTCGGCATCTCTTTCTCGATCGATTATCTGACGTCCATGCTTTGAACCGCCATGGCGTTCATGCTTGAAATATAGCTGTTTGAAAAATATAGCCGTTGGATATACACGTCCTGGTTTACACGTTCTACTGAAAAACTAAGAGGTGTAAAATTTAGCAACGTGTATATGGAGGTGTATATGGAGATATACACGTCCAATTTTACACCTTCCAAGAGATGCTCTAATTCGAGTCTCCTGCAACCAGTCTAGTTGGCTAGTGTGATGGGGCCTACCCTGGACAACTGATCACTGTGAGTGTGAGTGACACTTGGTTGGCCTAACTCGTAAAAAAAGAGAAGTTGACAAGGAGCCTTAAGAATCTGCTTCCAGAAACTTTCTCGCCTTGGCTCGTGAAGGAAGGAAGGAATATTTCAGAATTATTTTGAGGAACCAACGAGCCCAGGCTTCCGGAGCACGAGCGTCGCCCGTGCCGCGGCGCGACGGCGACTCACGGTTAGCGGCGGCAGTGGATAGAGCACGATCGCAAAGGCGGGTAGCCGACTTCCATCGCAGGGGCCCCAGGATTAGGGATCTGGACCAAACCTAGCGAGTACCGACGGCCGCGGGGGCCTCCACGTAGCCCAACCCAGCCGAACGCACCGGTTGCTGTCCGTCCGTAGACCTACCCGGGTTCTCTGCACCGGGAGGGAGTGCCGTACATCGCCGGAAATTGGCACGCGTCGGATGAGAGAACCGTGGTCCTCGCGGCATCCGCCGTTTACAGCTTACTACTAGTGGTATCAGCTAATTAACTTGTGTGGTGGTGCGCCTACTTGGCGAGTTGTGAACTTGTACAGGTAGCTGAGTAACTAGGCATCAGATGCTGTTTTGCTGACCGTGACAATCGATCTGAATGCACATTTGACGTGGTGCATGTCTTGCTTAAACATGGCACATACAGAATTCCCGATTATTATATTGGGCTAGTCACGTGTATCTGGAAAAAAAAGTTAAAACCCACTTACAACTCAAAATTCTAGTTGCAACGCACTTGCAACTCAAATATTTAACGAATCACGTTGCAAATCTAATGACTAGAGAGTTGCAATGCATGTGTAACTAAAAAAATCTCAATTACAATTCACTTGCAACTCACAGATTACACAAGTCACGCGAAGCATATATAATGGATAGGGAAGGCGGCTGAGTTAATTCTTAGTGTCTCAGAACTAGCATTTTCAATTTAGCTCATAAATGCTGAGTTGGTTGCATGTGAAAGTAGACTACCATAATTATAGGTCCGTAAGGTTTTGCATTCTAATAAAGATATGGCACATCGTGACAGTTTTGTAAAACATCCGTGGGAAAAACACAAAATGGGTCATGACAATATAGAGTTTGTGGAATCTAGATATGGATTGTCGTACATAAATTTAGAGGCATTTTAATATGATCCAGTAAGTCATGAGATTTCGGTTCTACATTTCTGCTTTTTGGGCTTGAAAGAGGACCAAATCAACAACTACAAAGGGTGTATCCAATTGGCCATTGAGAAGGTCATCAGGGGTTTTCTTTGGGCTGGGCGCAAGGAAGCTCGTGGAGGCCACTGTCTAGTGGCGTGGGAGAGAGTTTGCATGCCCAAGCATCTGGGGGTCTTGGGATTCCTAACCTGAGACTCATGAACCACGCGCTCAGAGCTAGATGGTTGTGGCTCAGCAGGACGGACGACTCCGAGCCCTGGAGTGAGTTCAACATCCAGGTTCCCGTGTGGTCCGGCAGTTGTTTGAGGTGGCCACCACTTCGGTTGTGGGTGACGGGGCCTCTACTTTCTTCTAGACTGACAGATGGCTGCCCGGAGGGCGGGTGAGGGAGTTGGCACCGAACCTCCTCCTGAAGGTGCCCAAGAGCCCCCGCTCCTCTCGAAGAGTCAGAGATGGGCTCGCAGGTGGATGGCTAGACGACATTCCGCCGGACCTGGATGCGCAAGAGATTGGAGAGCTGTTTCCTTGGCAGACAGCGTGGCGAATTTCGCCCTCGTGGACGAGTTCAGGTGGAGCTGGGAGGGCAACCACAAGTACTCAGCTCGCTCAGCTTAAAGAGCGTTCTTTGAGGGCAAGATTGGGTTGGCCGGGGCACAACAGATTTGGTGCTCCCGTGCTCCGAACAAGTGCAAGTTCTTCCTCTGGCTGGCACTGAAGCACAGATGTTGGACTGCGGATCGCTTAGGGCGTAGAGGGTTGCCGAGACCAGCCTCCTGCCCGTTGTGTGATCAAGAGGAGGAAGACGTAGACCACCTCCTTCTTGGATGTGTACTCTCTCGAGAGGTTTGGCACTCTTTCCTGAGCAGGTGGGGCAGAGAGGCCTGGGTTCCTACAGGATGACCGCCTTGTGGATTGGCTACCTTCCAAGGTTCCGGGAGGTAGCGACGAGAGAGACCTATGGACGGCGATCACCTTGATATGCTGGTGCCTATGGAGGCATAGGAACAATGTGGTTTTCGAGGGTCACAGACCTTCTGTGCAGACGGCCATCAGGATGGTTGAGGCAGAGGTTGACCTGTGGCGGGCAGCAAGGATGTTCAGGGGTAGCCTAGGACCCGTAGATAGGTGTGGAGGGTTGGCGAGTGATCCTTTTCCTCTTTTCTGCGGTGGAGTGGCGTTTTTGGCGCATGTGCCTAAACGCGTTGTAACCGGCCACTTGGCCTCTCCTTCTTGAAACCGATACGTCTGCTTGGACGTATCCTTAAAAAAAGGGTGTATCCAATGAAAATATGACGAAGAAAAATAAATACAATATATACTTAAATGTTGTACTTATTCATATATTATTTTTTAGGGTGCTACAATATACAAATATATTTTTCTATTTGATCACAAAGTCCAGCCACATATCTGCCAATGTTACTAGTTGATGTGTTTTTTTTGTATGAATATTATTTAAATATATTAAACTTTATTTTGTATCAAAAATCTATACTAGAAATATTTTTTCTACACTGCATAAAATGGGTAATAAATACATATGCATTTGGTCTATAAAGAGTACGATCTAACAAATATCTCAATACCGTCGGGATGCTGCGGAACCTGCCCCTTATCTTGCGAAAGATTAACATCATCTTTATAGGTAGCCGGCGGCCCATCTGTAGTAGTTCATTAGCTTCCTGTCTAGTGTAGTCATCCCCTTGTGACAGTGTGAGAACCTAATCAGATAATCTATTGGTTCCAACGGATGGTTGTGTTCGAGTTGCACCTTCTTGATAAAACCATCCATTCTCCCACTTACGCACCATTATATGTGCATCACACCCTGTCTTCACCAATCAGCAGTGAGGTTGTTCTCCTCTTCTTGCTAGGATTAACATCCATAATAGTCACCCCTTCCTTGTTCCATGTAAAATATTGGTAGTATATCTCATTGTCCTTACTTGATCTCTTGCTGCTGAATCTCTTTAGTGAAAATCCTTATTTCATGCATAGAGCTTGTATCTGTAGAATGTGTCTTCTCTAGACTTGAAATTTTACCCTTCCTTTGGGATAGTAGCGTTTATTATTTCATCGGCTGCCGGGTAGCAGTCTGTATCGAACATTTTGTCCATTTCTTCTTCCATCATGGTTGGAGGCACTGGGTTTATTTGAGGGTCGTCATCGTGCAGTGTCATTATTTTCTTGTTGGCTTTCTGTTTGCTTGGTGTGATGTTGTTTGCTTGTGTGCTCATCTGGTGAACCTCCCTCTTTTGCTGTTGAGTTCTCCATGTATGCTTGCCTTGTATTTCAGCTTTCAGGACACTGCATGATGTTCTCATGTGTCCCTTTACTTTGCAATGGCCGCGTGTTATTTTCTGGCCTTCTTGCATTTCTCTAACCCAGGCTTTGGTCAGTTTCCCCGTTTGTACTTCTCTGTTCTTCTGGTAGTTATTGGTGGATCATGTAGTATGTCATTTTCGTTAGTTTCTTCAACTTCTTTTGTGTGTTTTCTTTCCCTGCGAGCTCTGCCATTACTTTTTTTTTCATGTCCTGCATGCAATCCATCATCACCTTGTATGCTTTATCGACATGACATGCTAGGTTGCATATTTCTGCCATGCTGCTCATGGCGCCTGCAAACCTTAGAGTTTCCTCCATGTTGGAAACATTCACAACATCTCCTACTGTTGGTAATTCTAACTCGATATCTTTTCTCCATCTTCGAATGACAAAACTCTCTGGCAAGTCAGTGACTCCAAGTTGCACCAGTACCCTTATTACATGACAACAATGTATGCCATCTCTCTGCATTTTCTTGCAACTTCAGCTGAAAATCTTTTTTCTTCGTCGTGATACACGTCAATATTTTCTTTGAACTCCATTTTCTCATAATTGCTCACACTCTGGAATTTGATGTGGCCTGGTTGTATTGATCCATAAATACCAAATGCAGTTGTTTGTTATTTCTGTCTGGAATTTCAGGAAGATATTGTGTGTGTATGCCCCAAGAGCTTGCATCTCGAATGGATGGTGGGTATTTAGTTTCGTTGTTTACAGTTTTGATTTCAACTTCTTTTTGTCAAGAGCAGATATGCACTTGTCTTGTATGGCTTTGTATTGTTCCTAGAAATTTGTTATTGTGTTTGTGTCCTCCATGGTGTTCGTGCTTTCGCTTCGTCCTGTGCATGATGCGAATGGATAGAATTTATCCATAAAGTATGTCGGGACTCATGTGCTTATTATTCTGTTTACCTTGTTTAGGTGCTTCTCTCCTTCTGCACCGTTTTTTGGATGACATTTGTCCATACTGTTTCAAAATCCTCTGGAGTGAATGCATTCTTTGCTGCAAATCTAAAGTCACGTGACAATTGCGGGTGCGTTGCGAAGAATGAATCTTCTTTCTGGCTCATTTTGGTTACTATGTGATAGTAACAATTTCTGTGTGTTGTGTTCTTCAACACCTCCTGAATTGCTCTCTTCATTGCTTTATATATTGGTCTGTTATGATTTTCTCTGGTTCCTTTCCTCCCATTGCCTCAACAAATGTCTTCAGGACCCACTTGAATGAATCTATATTATCATCTTTAAGCAACACAACACCAAAAGGCACCGTGGACCCGTGATTGTTCACGCCAACTATAGTAACAAAAGGCAGGTTGTATTTATTCGTGCTGAATGTCGTGTAAAATGATATTGTGGCGCCCCGACCTGACTGCTATACAGTGATGCTGAGTGTCACCGGTTAAGCGATACAACCGAAGGTTACGGGTTTACCAATCCCCGGCCAAAACCTTTGGCAGGCGTTGCTCGGAATTGATCACCGGCAACGCAACACCCCGATTGATGCCTTAACACAGGCTCAACTATCAAAGCATAATAGAGAGATCAACACTTGTGGAACAACTGGCACATCACAGACTCTACGACACAAATCATAATAGTTCAACTCTTATAATAGAGAAAAATAGCAAATGACAACCAGAGGTCACAGACCCAACAGTACAACAAGCGGAAGCAAATTAGGTTGTTCTAAACAACAAGAACCAAATTATGGCCTAAGAGGCCTGCAGATAAACATCCAGCGCCAGCTGTTCCGGGATGTCCCAAGCTGCCACCTGGGAACCCCAGACTACTCGTCGACGTCCACAAAGAACCCACCTTCGAGGTCGGTGAAGTCCTCCTCTGAAACAAAACAAACGACGTTGAGTTCGACGAACTCGCAAGATTATATATAGAGCATTAGCTCGATGAGGCTTTCAAGGTTTTATGGCTGTTTTGCATAAAGCTGATTTTACTTATGAAAACATAACTCAATGGCATCGATTATTCAGAGTATTTTAAAAAGAGGTGAGAAGTAACTCTTGTCTCTAGATCACCTTTCTCAACATCAACCATCATCAACCACTGTACCTGTTCATCAAAGGCACCTCCCCGAATCACCCTCGAGGAAGTCAACCTTGCATACTTGAGTGGTACCTCTAGTACCCAGGTTTTAATCATTCCGTTCAAGTTATTCTATGATCTTATCGTCCTTTCCCAAGTTGTCCGTAACCGTGGACACGGCTTTTCGAAAAGATTTACCCTGCAGGGGTGTACAATGTTTGCCACGTGTACCGTTCGGCCCATTACCTGTACAATTAGCTCTCTTCCTGGGAAAGCCGGCTGGGTGGGAGCGGTGTCGACTTCTCCCTCGTTAAGGACTTTCCAGGATCATCAGTGGCGGCAGGACACGAGATCACAACACCCTGCCCCACGGCCACTCATTTTCCTAACACCACCATCCTCATCTCAGTTCAACCACCATCATCACGCACGCGCAAATGGAAGCCCGAACTAGAGGACCCTGGCTAGCCCCGTCCGAGTTATTTAGTCTATGAGGGTTCCTGCAACTGCATAGGCCTCACGCATGGTTGCACGCTCAGTGTTGGTTCAATAGGTAAAGAACTCGCACCTAGGCGGCGAGAACGAGACAAAGCACCACAACCACAGTGGCCTCTCATCCCCACCTTTAAGCATTTTATTACCTGTCTCCACAATTCTCCACCATCAACCGCACATCTCAACACCTGTTTCCAACATCAACCATCCATCGTACAGCTAAACATTTACTAAGCATGGCTAAGCATCAACATAGCATAGTTAAGTAGCTCAGGCCAACAATACAAACCTATGGTTAATAGGAGGGGAACAGGTATTGGCATCGGAAACTTAATGCAGCTATAGGATACTCTAATCCAATAACATTGACATTTGGAACCGCATGCAATATTATAGTGGAGAAAATATTTGCGGAAACATAGGATAAGATATGCTCAGAGGGGGATTACGCTTGCCTTGTTGAGCGGAGTAGTCAAACTGCTCGTCGGAGTAATGATGCTCAACTCCGAACTCGTGATCTACCGGAGAGCAAACAACACCGGAAAGCAAGAACAACAATCAACACATGGCAATTGTGCAATGCATACAAAAATGATGATATGACATATTAATGCAACTAAGAGATCCTAGACATGATCGTCGAGTGATGACGTGAAACACACGTTCGTTGGGAGACCCCAAGAGGAAGGTATGATGTAGTCAGTAGCAAGTTTTCCCTCAGAAAGAAACCAAGGTTATCGAACCAGTAGGAGCAGCAACTCTTCAGAAGGTTGTCAACGGCGCCAGAAAAATAGCTGTCGCAGGGAGTCTGGACTGTTGACGTGGAATCTGCACACAACACAATCAAACTACTTTGCCCCAACGAAACAGTGAGGTTGTCAATCTCACTGGCTTGCTGAAAACAAAGGATTAAACGTATGGTGTGGAAAATGAGTATTAAATTGCAGAGAATGAAAAAGGAACAGTTTGCAGTTTGTGGTTGTTTAATCAGTGTAAAAGAATGGACCGGGGTCCACAGTTCACTAGTGGTGTCTCTCCATAAAAGATAACTAACATGTTGGGTGAACAAATTACAGCTGGGCAATTGACGAATAGTGAGCGCATGACAATGCATATACATGACATGTTGACTACTATGATATTTAATTGGGCATTACGACATAATACATAGATCGTTATCCAACAGCATCTATGACTAATAATCCACCGCCGGGTTGTCATCCGAGTCCCCCGTTGGCATTAAGTTGCAAGCAATGGATAATTGCATTAAGTAAAGTGTGTAATGTAAACAAACACATATGTCCGTGGACATAGCATCGTTAGGTTATCCCTAGTGGCAACAGCACATCCACAACCTTAGAACTTTCTGTCACTGTCCCAGGTTAAACGGAGACATGAACCCACTATCTATCATAAATACTCTCTCTTGGAGTTACAAGCATCTACTTGGCCAAAGCATCTACGAGTAACGGAAAGCATGCAAGATCTTAAATAACATATAAGATAGATTGATAATCAACTTGACATAATATTCAATATTCATCGGATCCCAGCAAACACAACATGTAGCATTACAATAATATGATCTTGATCATGTAGGGTGCTAGCGCTAAGTTGACGAGGGAATATCTCCCCGGCAACAGCACCAGAAACAATGCTTGTAACGTCACACGTCAGTTGGGAACCCCAAGAGGAAGGTATGATGAGTGCAGCAGCAAGTTTTCCCTCAGTATGAAACCAAGGTTTATCGAACCAGTAGGAAAACGAGGTTGCTTCGAAGGTGTTGGTGAAGGAGTGTAGTGCGGCGCAACACCAGGGATTCCGGTGCCAACGTGGAACCTGCACAACACAATCAAATTACTTTGCCCCAACTTAACAGTGAGGTTGTCAATCTCACCGGTTTGCTGAAAACAAAGGGTTAAACGTATCGTATAGAAGATGATGTTTGTTTGCATAAAACAGTAGAGAACAATGATTGCAGTAGATTGTATTTCAGATGTAAAAGAATGGACCGGGGTCCACAGTTCACTAGTGGTGTCTCTCCAATAAGATAACTAACATGCTGGGTAAACAAATTACAGCTGGGCAATTGACAATTGATAAGTGCATATAACATGCATGTGTGAGTTGTGGTGTCTACTATGAGATTCATTTGGGCATTACGACAAAATACATAGACCGCTATCCAGCATGCATCTATGCCTAAATAGTCCACCTTCCGGTTAACATCCGTACCCCTTCCAGTATTAAGTTGCAAGCAACAGACAATTGCATTAAGTAATGTGCGTAATGTAAACAATACATTCATCCTTGAATAAAGCATTGCTGTTTTACCCCTAGTGGCAACAACACATCTACAACCTTAGAACTTGCTGTCACTATCCCAGGTTAAATAGAGGTTGAACCCAACTATCATGCATAAATACCCCCTCTTGGAGTCACAAGTATTCACTTGGCCAAGGCTTCAACAAGTAACGGAGAGCATGCAAGATCACAAATGACATAGACATGATAATATAATATTCAGCTCCACATAGGTATCAATATAAGTCAGATCCCAACAAACACAACATGTAGCATTACAATAAGATGATCTTGATCATGATAGGCAGCTCACAAGATCTAAACATGATGGCACAAGTGGAGAAGACAACCATCTAGCTACTGCTATGGACCCATAGTCCAAGGATGAACTACTCACGCATCACTCCGGAGGCGGGCATGGCGATGTAGAGCCCTCCGGTGATGATTCCCCTCTCCGGCAGGGTGCCGGGAAGAGCTTCAGAACCCCCCGAGTTAGGGTTGACGACGGCGGCGGCAGCGAATATGTTCTGGATGAAAGGCTCGGTGTTTTAGGGTTTTCACGTCTCGGGGAATAAATAGGCGAAGGGGCGATGTCGGCGGACCCCGAGGGGCCCAAACCACCAGGCGGCGCGGTGGGCCCCCCTGCCGCGCCAGCCTGTGGTTTGGCCACCTCGTGGCGAGTCTTCGTCTCTCCTTCGGACTCCGTGTACGTGTTGGAAAAATAGGGACTTGGCCTTTTGTTTCGTGCAATTCCGAGAATATTTCCAGAAGTAACTTTCTGAAACCAAAAACAGCAGAAAACAGGGAACTGGCACTGTGGCATCTTGTTAATAGGTTAGTCCCAGAAAATGCATAAAAGTGATATGAAGTGTATATAAAACATGTAGCAAATGGTATAATATAAGCATGGAACAGCAGAAATTATGGATACGTTGGAGACGTATCATAGGGCAGCTCACAAGATCTAAACATGATGGCACAAAGTGGAGAGACAACCATCTAGCTACTGCTATGGACCCGTAGTCCAAGGATGAACTACTCACGCATCACTCCGGAGGCAGGCATGGCGAAGTAGAAGCCTCCGGTGACGATTCCCCTCTCCGGCAAGGTGCCGGGAAGAGGTTCTGAACCCTCCCGAGCTAGGGTTGACGACGGCGGCGTCTCTGGAACTTTTCGTGGATATTTGCTCAGGCACTTAGGGTTTTCGCGTCGGGGGAATAAGTAGGCGAAAGGGCGGCGGCTGCGGACCCCCGAGGGTCCCACACCACCCCAGGGCGCGGCAGAGGGGGGAACCGCGCCCTCCTGGCGTGTGGGGCCCTGGTGGCCCTCCTCTGCTGCTCCTTCGCTCCGTCAGGCGTGTTCTGGAAAAATAGGCACCCCCGTGTAGTTTCGTCCAATTCCGAGAATATTTCCAGACTAGCTTTTCTGGAATACAAAAACAGCAGAAAACAGGAACTGGCACTACGGCATCTTGTTAATAGGTTAGTCCCAAAAAATGTATAAAAGTGATATAAAGTAGATACAAAACATGTAGCAATTGGTATAAAACAAACATGGAACATCAAAAATTATAGATACGTTTGAGACGTATCATCGAGTTAAATGGGGTCCCGAAGTATATTTAAGAATTATTCGGTTAACCACCCATATTTAACTTAATGATTTTCTTAGCTTCTAAGAAATGCAGCACTGTAATTGTGATTAAACATGCATGAAAATGATGATGATGAGTAGTTCACATTTTTCTGGACATATCGGTATATCGAACACATTTTTCTGATGTACCGATAAAAAGTTTTTACACTTCTAAATTTCATTTTAGATGTATCATTTTAATTAGTTATTTTAAACGATAACATAATTAGTTATCCAACTTAAGAAGAATTAGGTGAAAAAGGAAATATTATTTGGCACTGATCAATTTCAGATTATCCGGATTTTCCTCACTCGGAATATCCGATTGCCCCAAAGTTCTGGAAACTCACTAAGGACTGAGAACGAGTTGTACTGGAGTGTATCGGATTTTCCGATTGGGCTTGACTCGGAATTTCCGAACGTGCTGCTGTCGAAACTGAAAATACAGGATAGTGGCGGTGCTCGACGGAGGACAACGGCCGGCGACGACCTCCAGCGGCGGCGCCTTCGTGCGCGTGGGTGTGCATCCCGGCGGGCAACGTGTGTGTGCTTGGGTGCATGCTGGGAGGTAGAGTACGAGACCGCATGACACGAGCGGGTGCTCGTCCAGGTCACGGCCGTGGCGGGGTGCAGAACGGCAGCGAGCTACGGCTACCGTGGTGATACCGATATACTGCGATAGAGGGAGGACAGAGAGGTCTCCGAGGACGGCGTTGTCACCCTGGTTGCGTGTGTGTGCTTGGCGAGAGCGGAGAGGTCGGGAACGGCGGCGAGGACTCGACAAAGCTGCGGCCGGAGGCGGAGAAGAACTTGACGGCGGCGGCGATTCGCGACTCCGGGCTCCGATTCCTTCCGCGTGGAGGAGCAGCACGGCGAGGCGGACCTCGTGGTGGTCTCGGCTCGTCTCGGGGAAGCCCGCAGCGGTGGCGATGTATCGGTGACGACGAGCTCGGCTTCGGCTTCGTGGGGAAACGAGAGGGAGAGCTGGGGCAGGTGGGCGAGTGAGGCGGGGAGAGGCAGAGGCTCGTGGGGGCCTCCTTTTCTCCTTGTCGTGGCAGGAGGACGTGGGGGGGGGGGGTCCGGCGCGGCGACCTGGAGCGACGAGCACGGCGACGGGCGAGCTGGTGCGGCTCGGCCGCCCGGTTGCTACAGAGAAGAAAGGGAATTTCCCAGAAAACCCCCTGCAACCTTTTTACCACCACCAATAGATCCTTTCCTGTTTCTTCCTCTTCTCTTTTCTGGAATTTTGTAAAACATTTAATTGAAGCACTTCGGCAACTTCAAACTTTATGAAACTTGGTGGAAAATTCTCATTTGCCACAAAGCACTGCTGGTAAAATTTGCAGGTCATTTGGTTAAACTTTTCAGAACAAAGTTGTTTTACTTTCTTTTCTGCCATTTATTTCAAACATTTAATTGAGGTACTAAAACTAGTTCAAAAACTATGGGAAAATTCAGGTAGCCTCCACATATTAATATGAAGCTCCCCTAATTTTTCCAGATTATTTGAAACTCATTTGGTAGGAAAATAAAATAGGAATTGCTCAGAGGCAATTTTGAGTTTCTCTCCATTTATTTTATTTTACAAATCAAAATAGTTTGCAAAGATTATATTTGGAACTTCCTTGGCAATATAAGAGGTCAAAGTATTTTTGTTTTGCGAGTTTGAACACTTCCATTAACTTGGGATTTGTTATAGCAAGTTTGGCATTTTGTTTTTAAGTGGTGTCAAACCACCACAATTCCCTAGCAACAACAACAATTCCCTAGCACAATTCCCTAGTATCAACATGATGCATGGATGCCATGATGCAAGGAACACAAAAGCGGAAAAATTACACGGGTTTTTAGGTTCCCAACTTTGGGCTGTTACAATTCTACCGTCCTTACAGGAATCTCGTCCCGAGATTCTTAGAGTAGGAAAGAGGGAAAGGTTACGACGTACTACACGATATTCTAGCTTCAGGTAGCTTCTTTCTTGAAGAGGTTGACCGAGGGCATCATGAAGATCTTCATCGGCTTCACTTCGAGGTCACTATCACGTACACCATGGAAAGAAGGAAACCTCACCGGAAGGATGGATCTTGGTGAATATACCACAATCAAGTACCTCCTAGTAGAATCTTAGGATGAGACTTCAAGCATCCCTCGATTTTGACAGTTAGGAGACACATGCGTTTGACGAGAGATTGATAAGGAGTTTCCAGTTGGTAGACAACTGTTTCCAAACGATTCATAATATGAACTTTGCACAAGGCCTTGAATTTCTGAGGGAGAGTGTTAAAACAAGATTCCAACATATGAAGAGGCAACTTCTACCAACCAGCTTGAGTCGAACTTCCCTCACGGAGGAGCATTTCAACCCACGGGAGAAGGATCATGAGGAGGGACCGAGAGAACTTTAGAAACTCCGGGAACGTTAGAATCAGGAACACTTCTTGATTTTCTAGACATCGGGTCAAGCTTCTTGAGGATCACCAACTATCGTTTCTGATTGAGATTTAGATCTGGTCAAGTGTAGAGATACTTCTGACTCCACATGTATGAATAGGGAATCCTTGCAAGCATACCAACGGATTACATTTGCTAGAACCCCAAGAGTTGGACTACAAGGTCAAACTCCAAAGGAGGGACTAGATTGGGGAACTCACGTATTAACAGCTTGTCAGGAGACAGCTGCCCTACTTGATTATCTTGCAGCGGGACACGATTGAGTTCTTGATGGGAAACACCATAGAAGAGCAAGAAGTTCTCTGACTTCCTCTCTTTCTGGAACACTTCAATTAGTGGCTTGGATGCATAGATGAACTTCCCAAGGAAAGGAGGTAACAACATACCATTCCGAGAATATTCCCCACGTGCATGATCGAGTTGAAATGATTCGAGAAAACCAGACAATTCACTCAGATCCACGGCGACATCTTTCAGCAATTGCACGTGAACCAGGGAAAGTCACTTCTAACTCCAGAACACATACCTTGTGAAGACACAAAGTTAGTTCCAACAATTTTCCAATGCTAACGCCCAATATCCAATATGAATCTCCTCAAACATGGAGAAGATAAGAAGGTAGTTGATGGGCTCAACAACAAACTTATCCAATACTCCAAGACGGTAGACTCATATTTCACCAGAACAGGCATAAGTATTGGTCAGACTAACACATTCAGGTAGGTAGCTGAGTTTGATTTGACGATAGCCCAATCAAATCAAAAGTTGTAGGTAGCATATCCACAAAGGAGATACCACCTTGCTTCACACGACAGACTAGACATCCCTTTGAGAAGGAACTATATCGGGATAGAGCTCTTGTCTTTCAACTCTCCAAGTTGTTTAAGCTCAACCGAATAATTCTGGACATCCAGCACGATTTTCTTGGAGAAGGGAGTTGTTCAGAGAACCAGCTTACTCATAAGCTCAACATCACGGTCAGGTGACAACCTGGCGATACTTCTGGAAAGACCTCCAGAATATCACGATCCACATATAGGATATCACGACATACCGGTGGATCTTGAGTTCAAGAGAGGATCATGCCTTTCAAGGCACAACGAGGTGGTCTTGGGAGCTTCGGCACGAACCTAGCTCTTTGACCGAGGGAGTGCATCAGAGCCAACTGACTTGGTAGCACTGTCAAACTCAGCTTATTGATTGGCTAACCAATCATGCTAAGGAGGCAATAATCCTGGATTTCCGCAGTAAGAACTGCTAGAATATCCGATAGCCACATCATTACTCACGTCTTATCCTTCTCGAGTAACAAGTCACTCGGAACACGGAGAGTAACGAGGAGTAAGAGCATCACTTCATCAAGAGGATCATGACACTCAGCACGACCCCTTGATATAAAAGAGTGTGACACTCTAAGGTGGAGCAGAACAAAAGCTAAACAGGCCCTCATTCTGAAGATTACAATTCTTTGACCAGGTCCGGAATGGACAAGGTACTGGAGTTTGTTTCTCCTAGAACGAAGTGGAAAGTCTTGACGGATCAAGGAGTGACTTGCATCGGAACATACCAACGCACGATAAAACTTTACTGTCAACTGACAGACAAAGGTTGGAAAGCAGATCAGAGTAAGAAACATGCTCAGGAGAATCCTAAGATGTTGAAGATGCACCGGTTATTACTCAATTGTGATAACCATGCCCAAAAGGAGAGATGCAGCAGAGTCATGAACATAGTTGGGGATTCGCTAAGGAATTCTGGTCATAACCCAGATGATTCCAAGACAGAATCTCCAGCTATGGCAGAGTTAAAGTTACATAGCCATCCGAGGTGTGGGAAATTAAGGTTCAACCATTTACCACACAGACCACATAAAGGACTTGGGTTAAAGGTCAGCTTCATGTGCCGAGAATCATAAGTAGCATAACATCACATGGGTAACAACCCACACAATTCATCATGCCAGAATCACAGCACAATCCGGGACCTTCGGTTCAAGACCTTGGGCTCCTCCATTCTCTGGGTTTTAACCGTGGTCTTGAAGAATTGGAGTTGCATCGGTCCGGCAAAAGGAGTTGGAGACTCTGAATCCGACAACCTGATACATAACTAGAGATGGATCCCAGCCTTTAAGATCTCGTGGTTCCTACTCCGACGCCTATTTGTAACTCGTGAGCTGGAGTAACAGGTTAACAGATTTAGGAACGGCCCACCCAACGTGTCACCTAATTTTGAAACACCAGATGAGATAACGAAACCTTTTAAATCAAATAGAGGTAAGGTGACTCAGAGTTGGAGCGATACCAGGTAAGGAGTAAAAAGAATCCTAAGCAAGTTTTCACAACTCATTTTTAGTTTCAAAATATTTTCACAAACACTAGACTCAACGTCGACCAGTAGAAGGGTTTCCTACAGGCAGTACTGCTCTGATACCAACTTGTGGCGCCCCGACCTGACTGCTATACAGTGATGCTGAGTGTCACCGGTTAAGCGATACAACCGGAGGTTACGGGTTTACCAATCCCCGGCCAAAACCTTTGGCAGGCGTTGCTCGGAATTGATCACCGGCAACGCAACACCCCGATTGATGCCTTAACACAGGCTCAACTATCAAAGCATAATAGAGAGATCAAGACTTGTGGAACAACTGGCACATCACAGACTCTACGACACAAATCATATAGTTCAACTCTTATAATAGAGAAAGATAGCAAATGACAACCAGAGGTCACAGACCCAACATTACAACAAGCGGAAGCAAATTAGGTTGTTCTAAACAACAAGAACCAAATTATGGCCTAAGAGGCCTGCAGATAAACATCCAGCGCCAGCTGTTCCGGGATGTCCCAAGCTGCCACCTGGGAACCCCAGACTACTCGTCGACGTCCACAAAGAACCCACCTTCGAGGTCGGTGAAGTCCTCCTCTGAAACAAAACAAACGACGTTGAGTTCGACGAACTCGCAAGATTATATATAGAGCTTTAGCTCGATGAGGCTTTCAAGGTTTTATGGCTGTTTTGCATAAAGCTGATTTTATTTATGAAAACATAACTCAATGGCATCGACTATTCAGAGTATTTTAAAAGAGGTAAGAAGTAACTCTTTCTCTGATCACCTTTCTCAACATCAACCATCATCAACCACTGTACCTGTTCATCAAAGGCACCTCCCCGAATCACCCTCGAGGAAGTCAACCTTGCATCTTGAGTGGTACCTCTAGTACCCAGTTTTAATCATTCCGTTCAAGTTATTCTATGATCTTATCGTCCTTTCCCAAGTTGTCCGTAACCGTGGACACGGCTTTTCGAAAAGATTTACCCTGCAGGGGTGTACAATGTTTGCCACGCGTACCGTCCGGCCCATTACCTGTACAATTAGCTCTCTTCCTGGAAAGCCGGCTGGGTGGGAGCGGTGTCGACTTCTCCCTCGTTAAGGACTTTCCAGGATCATCAGTGGCGGCAGGACACGAGATCACAACACCCTGCCCCACGGCCACTCATTTTCCTAACACCACCATCCTCATCTCAGTTCAACCACCATCATCACGCACGCGCAAATGGAAGCCCGAACTAGAGGACCCTGGCTAGCCCCGCCCGAGTTATTTAGTCTATGAGGGTTCCTGCAATTGCATAGGCCTCACGCATGGTTGCACGCTCAGTCTTGGTTCAAGAGGTAAAGAACTCGCACCTAGGCGGCGAGAACGAGACAAAGCACCACAACCACAGTGGCCTCTCATCCCCACCTTTAAGCATTTTATTACCTGTCTCCACAATTCTCCACCATCAACCACATCTCAACACCTGTTTCCAACATCAACCATCCATCGTACAGCTAAACATTTACTAAGCATGGCTAAGCATCAACATAGCATAGTTAAGTAGCTCAGGCCAACAATACAAACCTATGGTTAATAGGAGGGAACAGTATTGGCATCGGAAACTTAATGCAACTATAGGATACTCTAATCCAATAAAATTGACATTTGGAACCGCATGCAATATTATAGTGGAGAAAATATTTGCGGAAACATAGGATAAGATATGCTCAGAGGGGGGATTACGCTTGCCTTGTTGAGCGGAGTAGTCAAACTGCTCGTCGGAGTAATGATGCTCAACTCCGAACTCGTGATCTACCGGAGAGCAAACAACACCGGAAAGCAAGAACAACAATCAACACATGGCAATTGTGCAATGCATACAAAAATGATGATATGACATATTAATGCAACTAAGAGATCCTAGACATGATCGTCGAGTTAAATGGGGTCCCGAAGTATATTTAATAATTATTCGGTTAACCACCCATATTTAACTTAATGATTTTCTTAGCTTCTAAGAAATGCAGCACTGTAATTGTGATTAAACATGCATGAAAATGATGATGATGAGTAGTTCACATTTTTCTGGACATATCGGTATATCGAACACATTTTGCTGATGTACCGATAAAAAGTTATTACACTTCTAAATTTCATTTTAGATGTATCCTTTTAATTAGTTATTTTAAACGATAACATAATTAGTTATCCAACTTCGGAAGAATTAGGTGAAAAAGGAAATATTATTTGGCACTGATCAATTTCGGATTATCCGGATTTTCCTCACTCGGAATATCCGATTGCCCCAAAGTTCTGGAAACTCACTAAGGACTGAGAACGAGTTGTACTGGAGTGTATCGGATTTTCAGATTGGGCTTGACTCAGAATTTCCGAACGTGCTGCTGTCGAAACTGAAAATACAGGATAGTGGCGGTGCTCGACGGAGGACAACGGCCGGCGACGACCTCCAGCGGCGGCGCCTTCGTGCGCGTGGGTGTGCATCCCGGCGGGCAACGTGTGTGTGCTTGGGTGCGTGCTGGGAGGTAGAGTACGAGACCGCACGACACGAGCGGGTGCTCGTCTAGGTCACGGCCATGGCGGGGTGCAGAACGGCAGCGAGCTACGGCTACCGCGGTGATACCGATATACTGCGATAGAGGGAGGACAGAGAGGTCTCCGAGGACGGCGTTCTCACCCTGGTTGCGTGTGTGTGCTTGGCGAGAGCGGAGAGGTCGGGAACGGCGGCGAGGACTCGACGAAGCTGCGGCCGGAGGCGGAGAAGAACTTGACGGCGGCGGCGATTCGCGACTCCGGGCTCCGATTCCTTCCGCGTGGAGGAGCAGCACGGCGAGGTGGACCTCGTGGTGGTCTCGGCTCGTCTCGGGAAGCCCGCAGCGGTGGCGATGTATCGGTGACGACGAGCTCGGCTTCGGCTTCGTGGGGAAACGAGAGGGAGAGCTGGGGCAGGTGGGCGAGTGAGGCGGGGAGAGGCAGAGGCTCGTGGGGGCCTCTTTATCTCCTTGTCGTGGCAGGAGGACGTGGGAGGGGTCCGGCGCGGTGACCTGGAGCGGGGAGCACGGCGACGGGCGAGCTGGTGCGGCTCGGCCGCCCGGTCGCTACAGAGAAGAAAGGGAATTTCCCAGAAAACCCCCTGCAACCTTTTTACCACCACCAATAGATCCTTTCATGTTTCTTCCTCTTCTCTTTTCTGGAATTTTGTAAAACATTTAATTGAAGCACTTAGGAAACTCCAAACTTTATGAAACTTGGTGGAAAATTCTCATTTGCCACAAAGCACTGCTGGTAAAATTTGCAGGTCATTTGGTTAAACTTTTCAGAACAAAGTTGTTTTACTTTCTTTTCTACCATTTATTTCAAACATTTAATTGAGGTACTAAAACTAGTTCAAAAACTATGGGAAAATTCAGGTAGCCTCCACATATTAATATGAAGCTCCCCTAATTTTTCCAGATTATTTGAAACTCATTTGGTAGGAAAATAAAATAGGAATTGCTCATAGGCAATTTTGAGTTTCTCTCCATTTATTTTATTTTACAAATCAAAATAGTTTGCAAAGATTATATTTGGAACTTCCTTGACAATATAAGAGGTCAAAATATTTTTGTTTTGCGAGTTTGAACACTTCCATTAACTTGGGATTTGTTATAACAAGTTTGGCATTTTGTTTTTAAGTGGTGTCAAACCACCACAATTCCCTAGCAACAACAACAATTCCCTAGCACAATTCCCTAGTATCAACATGATGCATGGATGCCATGATGCAAGGAACACAAAAGCGGAAAAATTACACGGGTTTTTAGGTTCCCAACTTTGGGCTGTTACAGATATGTACTCACCAAACAACTTGTAATTCATGACACACATTGCGTACATCCAGAAAATACTTCTGAAACTTTTATGCTCGTCTTTCTCAATTGCATAATGGAGTCCAGGCACTTTTTTCTATAGTGTTTTGAAACGCTCGAGGCAGTGGTCTATGTCGTGGTCCTTCTCAATTTCATTCTGGTGACTCTGGATGTTGCTAAGGTCGATTGCATCAAACAGGATGTTGCGGAACCTGCCCCTTATCTTCCGAAAGATTAACATCATCTTTCTAGGTGGTAGGCGGCCCATCTGTAGTAGTTCAATTAGCTTTCTATCTAGTGTAGTCATCCCCTTGTGACAGTGTAAGAACCTAATCAGATAATCTGTTGGTTCCAACGGATGGTTGTGTTCGAGTTGCACCTTCTTGATAAAATTCTCCCACTTGTGCCCCGTTATCTCTCTCCCATTGTATCCTCGTTTCGGTTCTACATTTCTGCTTTATCGGCTTGAAAGAGGACCAAATCAACAACTACAAAGGGTCTGTCCAATGAAAATATGACCAATAAAATAAATACAATTTATACTAAAATTTTATACTTATTCATATATTATCTTCTAGGGTGATGCAATATTATAAATATATTTTTCTATTTGTTTACAAAGTTCAGCCACATATCTACCAATGTTACTAGTTGATGTGATTTTTTGGTATGAATATTATTAAAATATATTGAACTTTATTTTGTATCAAAAATCTATACTAGAACTATCTTTTCTACATTGCATAATATGCATAATAAATACATATGTATTTGGTTTATAAAGTGTACGATCTAACAAATATCTCAATACCGATTTATAGTGTATGATTAACTAAGCATATTTATAGATCGTTCTAGAGTATAAACCGAACAAATGAAAATATTTTAGTAATTTTTCGTGGTCACAACTGTCTAGCAAGTCCAATTTTAACAAAGTTTGGATACTTTGTAGTTTATATTGAAATAGCATTGCTTAGTTTAATCACCAATGAATATAAAATGACGCGGTGCCTTCGTTTCAAAAAAAAGATTCTAACACGTTTGCATATATAACCTTTATTACTTTATATCCTCTTATGCAAATTGCATGTTACCATCTCGTGTACTTTCTCTGGTACAATTTACAGGGCACGTACGTAGTTTAATAAAATATTGACTATTAATTTGGTCAGCAAAATATAAATTATAAGTCAAAACTATTTTATCATTGGATTTATATTCAAAATATTTTTTAATGATGTAGTTTTTGTGAGTTATAATTTAATTTTGTTAACCAAATTAATGGTCAAAGAGTTTTCTTAAACTATGTGTATGCCCTGTAAACCATGGAGGGAGAATACAAGTCCCTCGCCACATAAGAAATAAAAATGTCTTGCACAAAATCAAATATGGAAACCTAGTTACGTAGAAGCTTGTTGTCGCTGCATTCAATTGTTTGTAGTCCCTCCGTTCCAAAATACTTTGCATACATTTGTCTAGATACGAATGTATTTAGACATGTTTCATTGTGTAGATCCATCCATATTTAGATAAAGCTATGCCAAGTATTTTGGAACGGAGGGAGTATTTTTTCCATTAATTAACCATTTTATTATACTCCCCTCGTCCCAAAATGAAAGGTGCAAGTGATTTTCACCATTTTTTATTAATTTTTGTAAACTTATATACACCAGAGCGTATGGATTGATGTTGTATAAATGATATTTATTTTCGTGTGTATTTTGTCTAAATTAGAACGATGTATCGTGCGTTGTTGCGGTAATCTTTTTACAAAAAATATAAACAAAAGGATATAAACCCCATGAATGGAGAACCAACATCTAATTGGATGTTTAGAGGGTGGTTGTACCCCCAACCAACAAAGTTCAAACCCCAGGGTTGACAATGGTGTTTCTCATTAAGGCGGTGACATTTCCGTCGATAGCGAGGCACATATGGTTATTTCGTCAATCTCAACACGACATGCCGGCTCAGCCTCTCGACGTTCTTGATACGTCTGAAATGTATCTATAATTTTTGATGTTCCATGCTTGCTTTATATCAATGCTACATGTTTTATTTATAAGTTTTATATCATTTTGGTGCATTTTCTGGAACTAACCTATTAACAAGATGCCAAGTGCCACTTCCTGTTTTCTGCTGTCTTTTTGTTTCAGAAATCCTAGTAAAGAAATATTTTCTGAAGGAACTAGAAATTTACGAGGATCAGTTTTACGAAGGAACAAAGGCATCGTCCAAATATCAGCCAGAGAGGGACCCACACCCCCCAGACGCCACCTAGGCGCGGGGCAGGGGTGGGCCACGCCTCCCTGCCGCCTGGGCCCCCTAGGTACCCTCCTGTGCCGCCTCTTCCCTATATAATCTCCGTCTCTCAAAAATCCTAAGCACCCGATCAATTTCCACGAAAGATATCTGAGGCCGCCGTCTTCATGAACCCTAGTTCGGAAGGGTTCTGAAGCTCTTCCCGGCACCCCGCCGGAGGGGGATATCATCACCGAAGGGCTCTACACCACCACGCCTGCCTCCGTCGTGATGCGTGAGTAGTTTATCCTTGGACTACGGGTCCATATCATTAGCTCGATGGTTGTCTCTTCTCCTTGTGCTACCATGTTTAGATATTGTGAGATGCCTAACATGATCAAGATCATCTTTATGTAATGCTACATGTTGTGTTTGCTGGGATCCGATGAATTTTGAAGTTATGATCAAGTTTGTTCACTAATATATCTATGTTTTATTTATAATCTTGCATGCTCTCCAGTGCTTGTGATTATTTTGGCCAATTAGTTGCTTGTGTCTTCAAGAGGGAGTATTTATACTAGATAGTAGGTTCATGCCTCATGTGAGTTTGGGCTCGAGTGACAGAAGCATCTAAGAACGGGGATGTGTTGTTGCTACTAGGGGTAAAACAACTGTGTTTATTTCCATGTGTTATATGCATTGCTTACATTATGCACTTTGCTTACTGCGATAATCTGTTGCTTGCAACTTATTAATTTCGAGTGACATGCTGGACAGCGATCCCGGGGTGGATTATTAGTCATAGATGCAGCTGGATAGTGGTCTATGTATTTTGTTGTAATGACCAATTAAATACTACAATGAACTATAGGTTGTCATGCTCTTGTAATTTTTAAATTGCCTAGCTGTAATTTGTTTACCCAGCATGTTTGTTTATCTGTTTTCGTCATGCCAGTGAGATTGACAACCTTCCTGTTTCGTTGGGGCAAAATAGTTTGATTATGTCGTGTGTAGGTTCACGTCAACCTACTAAGCAACGGGGTTGGTGACACCTACTTGCGTCCTTTCCAAGTCCTACTGGATTGATAAAATTGGTTTTTTTCTCAAGGGAAACTGCTACTATGCTGCTTCATATCTTTCTCTTGGGGTTTCCAACGGGCTGTGAAGACCACAGCTATCAGTGCTCATAAGAGTAGAGGTGGGTGGGTGTGCGCTTATATGGGTGAGTGTATTCGCATGTATATGAGTGTATGTGTCTTTAATATGTTTCGCAAAAAACAAGCTCATTAACAATAAGCTGTCTAGTAGGAATTTGCGCGTTAATTTAGAGATGGATCTTGTGTACTTGACAAATTAAAGTTGCCATGATTTAGGAAAATGTACCCTATTGATGTTGCATCCAAATTAATAAAAATTGTAGATGAAATGAAATCAACAACCAAGAAAAGCAAATGGTGTGGATATCATGCATTGAAAAAATAGATCTATAGGCAAATAACCGTGCCACGGTCAACATAAAGTTGGTCAGGAAAATAACCAACGTCCAACAGTTGGCCAGGAAAAGTCCATGTTTTGGCCGAGAATACGTCGGTGGGCAAAGAAAATGTCGTCCACATGTCGTTCGGCATAAAATGTCGACCGGTAAAGAAACATCGGTTGAGAAAAGTCCATGTTTTGGCCGACGAAACGTCGGTCGGCAAAGAAAGTGTCGTCCACGAGTCGGTCGACATAAAATGTCGGTCGGTAAAGAAATATCGGTTGGGAAAGTATACGTCGGTCGAGAAAGTTTTTCCATAGCCATCGAACCGTCAGTCGGTAAAATATCGGGAAAGGGCTTTCCTGACTAGACTTTCGGTTACAGAGAATGTCAGTCGGCAATACCCATTCCTGACCGACTTTTTGTCAACCGTTTTCCAATGGACTTGGCAGTTGGGAATGTGGTGTCATGGTGTAGTGAGACTATCATAATTATAGTTAGTGAGGTTTTATATTATATAAGTATAGATATGACACATCATGCCAGTTTTGGAAAATATACTTGGGAAAACACATGCACCACCAGGTATAAAATGGGTCATGAAAATACATAGATTATGGAATCTATGATATAAATTCGAAGGAAACGTGAAGCTGAATTTCATGATTTTTTATTATTTTTGCGTCTCACATTAGTCTCATGCTGCTTTATTATATCTTGAAAAGTTGGCTGGAACGTTCTACTGTACAAACCAACTTTTCTTTTGTTTCATGTAGGATCCAATAAGTATCCTTCATGTGGTTCAAAAATTGACCTAATCAACAAAAATTGACCTAATCAACACTGTACAAAATGTCGTCGATTATAGGGGTGAGTGTATACGCGTGCATGTTAGATTTTGCGCATTTACTGTGTTTCACAAAAAAAACGCGATGAACAATAAGCTGTCTAGTAGGAATATGCGCGCTAAATTTAATAGACATGAGATTCTTGTGTATTTGAGAAATTAAATGTTATCGTGATTTGTTGCATATTGATGTTGCATCGAAATTAATTAAACTGTAGATGAAATGTAATCAATAGCCTAGAAAAGCTGATGATGTGGATAGCCTGCATGGAAAAATCGACTATCATAATTATAGTTAGTGAGATTTTGTATTATAATAAGTATAGACATGGCACATCTTGTCAGTTCTGAAAAATATACGTGGGAAAAACACATGCACCGCTAGGTATAAAAATGGGATTTTCGTATATAAATTCGGAGGAATTCTGACGTGAAGCTTGAACTTCATGATATAATTTTTTATTTGCGTCTGACATGAACCTCGTGCTTCTTTATTTATATTTTTAAAAGTTGGGCTGGAACATTCTACTGTAGAAACCAACTTTTCTATTATTTCCTGCAAGATCCAATAAGTCATGACATTTCAGTTCTACATTTTCTCCTCCATGCGTTTAAAAATTGACCTAATCAACACTGTACAAAATGTCTTCGAATATAATGCATCTTGTCAACGCATCGAGTGAAAAAATTCTGGCACCAAGAGTATAATGCATATTGTCAACGCCTCTAGCGTGCCATTAATTACCTTTGAAAAAAAAACTCAAGAAACCGTAGACCCCATCAAACACCATGTTCCAAGCACGCCTAATATCTCCCGAAAGAGTCAGCGCGAGAGCAACATGATGAGATGATCCTCTTAACTAAAACATTGACCGGCCAACGGCTAATCCGAGTATATCCCGTTACAGAGGGCTCGCGGTAGTTTGACCAACCCCCACCTCTCGCGACCTGCCGCCCCCCGCGCGGGCGGACGGGCCGCGCCTCCGGCACCCTCTCCTCTAGGCCTCCTCCCCTTCCCTTCCCGTCCGCCGTCGCCGGCGTTCGTCGCCGGGGCTGGGCCCGGGCGGCGCCGGCGGCAGTGGCCCCCCCTGCTTCTTCCCTCTCGGTGGAAGGCCCGCGCGGATGGGTTCTTCTTCGGGTGGTGTCCCCAGGCGGCGGAGGTCCGGCCAGCGGCGGCGGGGCGACCTGCCGGCGTGCGGGTGGCTGATGCGGCGGTGGCGTCGTCCTTGGCGGCGGTGGTGACGGGTTGAGCTCGCCCGCAGCCCTGCAGGCCCAGATCTAGGCCCTGCGGGCCCGATCTGGGTCGGGGCGGGTCGGGTGCGACCAGCCTACCTCCAGCTTGAGTTTTGAGCTCTCCGTGACGTGGACGGCGAGGCACGACAACCACTCCTGCTGCAGCACGATGGTGAGAGCTTCACGGGCCCTTTTGGGTCCGGCTGGACCTATGGTTTCGATTGAGGGCAGCGGCGGCGTGGCCTACGTGCTGCAGCGTGGTGGCGGGGACTTTACGGGTCCTCTTGGGACCCGGCCGGGCCTGCACGGCCTGGTGTGTCCTTGCTACCGCGTCCGGTCGGCACCCGCAGCATGGCGGTGGAGGAAGTCCTCCAGGTGGCCGTGCTGCTGCCACTCTCCGGCTCCAATGGTCTGGTGTGCTCTTTGCTGATGTGTCCGGTCGGCTACTGCCTTTGGCGGTGGAGGTTGTTCCCTCCCGCGTGGTTGTGGTACCGCCACCCCTTGTTGACGGTGGTCTCTTCTCAGTCTGGCCTCGCAGTGTTTGCCATGGTGAGACGACGTTCGTGACTCAAGACCGAGGTGGCGTCTGGTGGTGGGCGACAGGGTTTGGTGGAGCGCTTCAGCTTATCTGGGAGGTGGTTTTTTGGGGGTCGGGAGAAATCTCTGCCGTTTTGGCACCGACGCGGTGACGCTTGAGAGTGTCGCCCTTCCTTCTTGAAGGGCGTCGGGGGTGCCCCTTCCCCACTCCTCGGAGCATACCGGGGGAAACCCTAGGACTTGTCCGGGCAGCAGCGTCGGCGTCGTCGCTTTCCTTCTTGGAGGTGTTGCTTGGTATGCGGCGATTCGGAGCGCTAGGCTTGTGGTGGGACTTTGCCGGAGAGGACGTAGCGGTCGAGAGTCACTTTCGTTTTCGTTGATCCGCCGATGTTGGCGTTGTTTTCTTTTCCTTTTTCTCTTTCTTTTCTTTTGGACAGGATTGTGCTGTTTCGGGTGGTTGCTATATTAATATAGCGGGACGAAAGTCTATTTCGAGTATATCCCGTTATCCTGACGAAGCAGTCCGGTCACTGCCACGATCGTCAGTGTCAACTCAACGAAACAATCCGCGCGCGCAACCTGAAGAAAAGTTAATCGTTCTACTACTAGTTGGTCAGTTGGAAAATTACTCGACGAAGAAATGATCACGACCGGGAACCTGGGAAAGAAACAGCTCGAGGGCGAGCGAAATTAAAATCGGATAGGCACTTTCAGCCTATCAGAGTTCAAACTCCAGCTTTAAAATCTGTGTGTTGCATTTAGACGGAACGACGTTTCCGTCGACAGCGAGTCGCCCGTGGTGACTTCGTCAATCTTAAGACTCGATCCGCCGGCTCGGTATTTCGGAGGTGCTAATAGGGGTAGACTGTGCGTGCGTTGATAGGAGTGAGTGTATGCACGTGTATGTGAGCGTATACGTTTGTACTGTGTTTAGCAATTTTTTTTATTAAAATCAGATATGCTCTAACGAGTGATTAATTTTTTGATATAAAAAATGATTGCTTTTGGACGAGCTGACCGGGTCAACTCGGTGCGTGAACCACGTACACTACGCGAGACGTCTTGTGGAGTCGAAGAAGCTATGTCGGCGACAGCGATTGCCCCGGAAGTGGGGGCAGTACTAATAATCAGACTTTTAAATTATATAATCTCAGCCTCAGATCAGATGCAAGGCGGTACTGTAATTAAGTTACACCTCATCCTCATCCTCATCCGGCGAGCGACAATCGGTGGATGGATCGATCCAATACTGCCGACCTCTGAATCGAACTGTGTGCTCGTGTCATGCGCATTGGCCACCAAACAATTCGCCCCGTTCACACCGGGGAATACTGACTACTGGAAGCTGCCGAGAATTACCGAGAGACCTTCGTTAATCTAATTAATCCAGCCATCTAGGCGTTAAAACTCGCACATTGTTCCATTCGCCGCTTTGGGGCGAGAGGCGGGAGGAAGCTGTAGATTTTCTTCAGAAAAGAGATGGAGTCCGGACCGTTTGAAACGAACTTTTCAAGACGGCTATTTCGCCACGTTTTCAGATCGCACGACTGCTCCGGCTACCGCCCACTAGTGCCTATATATCTTCAGGTCTTCTTCTGAAATGTTCGAAAGGGTTGAACAAAAAATTAATGAGTTGGCTAGGCAAGTAGGCAGATCAGATAGCTCTTCGTCCCAACCCCACGACGACTCTGTTCTCCCGTTTGAAAAGACACTGTTTTCTGCGCGCCTAGCTAGCTAGAGGAGAGTTGCATGGGAATCTCGAGCTGGCGAACCGACACGGCAGAGGCGGCGGCCGGACGGTGAGGGGCGGCGCCGACGACGAAGATAGCACCGGAGCGGGAGCGGCGGCGGCGATGACAATGGCGGAGCTCATGTCCGGGTACTACCAGGCGCAGGAGATGTCGACGATGGTGTCGGCGCTGTCGCGGGTCGTGGCGGAGGACGACCCGTGGGCGGCGGCGGCGTCTGGCTCTGGTGGCGGGACTGAGGGGTGGAGCCGGGAGGAGCAGGCAATGCACGGCGGCGGAGGAGGGTACGTCCACGAGCTGGGGAGCTTTCCCGGCGCACCATCTTCAGAGTTCGCAGGTAACAGTCAACACACGCATGCTTTGCTTACAGAACAGAGCTTTTGCCTTGCATTTGATGTTTTTCTCCACCGAGCATTCTGCATGCTTTGCTTTTTGCCGGTTTGCATTCTTGCATGTTACTCCATCCCAAAACGTGGCACAGCCCTGAACACTATATTTAAGTTAAGCTAATCATGCTAACCATAAAACTAGAGTAATCTTTGCACCGGGGTATACCTTACATCATTGGTCTTACCTTAAGCAAGAGGACAATCGATGGAATTTGAACGTTTACGCCTCTACCTCTGATCAGGGCTGTAGATGAAAAAAAAAAGAAGTAAGGCGTGGGCAACATGCAGAGCGCAAGCAGGTAGCAGCATAACAAACCGGTCGTACGTAGCCATGGCATGTAGCTCAAAATCAAAACGTTGGACGGAACCGGAGCGCATGAATTTGTCATAGCTGACATAAGGAAATGAAACAAACTCTTATCTGTCTCACACTACCTGCGGCAACAGTTGTACGCCATTCACGAACTTAATATACAAGTCTTTGACCCGAATTCACTGCACCTTGGCAACCCAACAAGGATACAGCTAAGGGAAAAAGGCATTTTCGTCTGAACCAACAAGGATAGACACACGGGAAATCTTTTATTTATTTGTTTCATATTCCTACTACAAAGTCTGGTGCTTATCACATACGGCCTGTTTTTGTGTTTGTTTTTATCACTTAATTACCTTTTTCGATAATAAGGACTTAATTACCTTTGCTGGAATGGATCTTTTTCTACCGCTTTCCAGTTCATTCCAAAAATAACAACGCCTCGGTGACAGGTGCGGACGCGTTTTCATTTAACACCTTGCAAAAACCGCATTCGGTTCACATACACGCATGTTGAGCAAGTGCACAACTTGAATCACGCTTGCGCAGCTCATTGCCTTTTGCTTTCGGCCTCGTCCTCCTCGTGTCGTAACCGTGTATATATATGCGTGTCCGTGCGTGCGCAGGATCGGATCACAGCTCCGACACCCAGAGCGCGGCGACCATGGGCGACCACAACCCCAGCTCCCCGGCGTCCAACGCGGAGGCGTCCGAGGCGCCGCGGCGACGGTACCGCGGGGTGCGGCAGCGGCCGTGGGGCAAGTGGGCAGCGGAGATCCGGGACCCGCACAAGGCGGCGCGCGTCTGGCTCGGAACCTTCGAGACGGCCGAGGCCGCCGCGCGCGCCTACGACGACGCCGCGCTGCGCTTCCGCGGCAGCCGCGCCAAGCTCAACTTCCCCGAGGACGCGCGCCTCCACCCGGCCACCGCAGCCGCCACCGCTCCTCCAACCCAGGCGCCGGTCGCGGCGGCTTCGACCTCTCCGGCCATGTACGGCGCCGGTGCAACCCAGGCATCGGACTACCTGCGCTACCAGATGCTCCTGCAGGGGACCAGGGGTGCCACCGCCAACAACCAGGGCACCCTTCTCCCCTTCTACGGCGGCTCTTATGGCGGCGGCGGCATGAGCAGCTCTTATGGTGGCGGTGTCATGAGCAGCTCTTATGGCGGCGGCGGCGGCACGAGCGGTTTCTTGGGCTCCTACTACTCCTTCCCGCCGTCCTCTGTTTCGGTGGCTCAGGTCCCCTCCTCCTCTGCTTCCTCTGCTCCGGGTCACTACTACGACTCGCACCAGGAGCAGAGCGACGCGGCGGCGGAGTGGAACTGGGAGAGCGCGCTGGCCTCCTACCCGGGTACGACGACGACGACAGCGGCCTCCTGGTCCGACTCCAGCCAGCACCAATATCATCATCATCATCAGCCGCCGCACACGCAGTAGTGCAATCGACGAAGAAGCCAAGATTCTGCGCCGTTCTGGAAGAATAAGCTGTACGGACGACGATGGAGATGCGCCGGCGCAAATCGAGAATGATGTCGTCAGGGGCTGGCATGTGTGCGATTGACAGCTACCTGCTCATTTTTGTTCGTTCCTTGATTAGTTTGGCTAGTGTGGGGTCATCCCCTTATTTTCTTTCTATTTTGTTTTGTTTTTGTTACTACAAAAAAAGATGGAAGAGAATCATGGAAGAGCGAGAATGTTTGATGCCATGACATGGTGCTCGCGGATGCAGCTTGGACTTTGATAGATGCATTTGGGAAGGATTTACTCGAGCTATTCTCAAAGTTCTTTTATGGAAAATAATGTTGCTACCTGGATGGATATGCACTCAAAATCAGTCTTACGTGGTGTCTTGATCTGGTTGTAGTACTGATCTATTCTTCCCGTTTCACAAATAATATATGTGAATTTTATACATTTTTGCCGAAACAGCTGTATAGACACATAGCTAAAACTAGGTGTAAAATGAAGCTTTTTTTTTACTAAGACACACCGCACACAAAAATATAGGCATCAACATTTGAAGCTCTAGCATCTTTAGTTGGCAACATAACAAAAACAGGAATCAGAATAATGAGAATTGGATGATATATGATACTAAATCCTATAGGAATTGAGAATACATGAATCTGTAGTAGAGGACCTTTCTGCCATATAAGGCATACGGGCCAAATCGAAAATTTGGGGCTATGTGAGACTGCACGGGCGGCACTCGTGTGAGCCCGACCCTGCTTATCGCCATGTCATTTATATCCATCTTAATAATCAGCATGTGTGTTTCTCAAAAAAAAATCAACATGTGTAATGGTTAGACATAAAGATTTACTACTTTAGTAACAGACAATCCATCCCGCACTCTCACAAAGGTTTTTTAGAGCCCGTGTTTAGCGGACTCTTAATCGACATCACGTTTTTCTTTTCTCTCCTACAACCCAATAAAAATATAATGTTTAAATTTTAATAGTTTGTTTACACCATTTTATTATACTTGTTTTTAAACTTGATAGGAGGTGACACCGCCAAACATAAGGTAAGACAAGACAATTAACGTTAACTTTGTAAGCTTGGCTTCAACAACTAGTAAGAGCTTAATCTCGATAGAAGATGTCACCTAGATGAGTCCCATGTATATTTAGCAAACATATTCGAGCATATAGAGCAAATTATTGTTATTTTCTCAAGGTTCGAACTTGAAAGTTGTGTCTTTTTTACATATTTTTTGTAAAATCATCTTCACACCGAGTGTCCAAGCATTGTGTTTGCGTGTGCATGTAGCTTGAGACGATCTTCTAAAAAAATGGATACACTCGTATAAAAAAAAAATAGAAGATAAACAGCTTGATGATTGGAACCATGTCTTACTTTTTCAACAGGGAACCATGTCTTGCTAAGTGGTATAATTGTGGAGGCAGGATTTCATACTCATCGTGGACCTCTTTCGTTCTTAATAGGAATATTGGAGGATTCTAGCTTTCAAAATTTTCTGTAAAACTTATTTGGTTTTTAGGATTGGGAACCGAACGATTTTTCCAATGGGCTACTTTGGACTCAAACAACTTCTACTACAAAAGAAAAGCAGGCAGAAAATTCCCCTAAAAAAAAGCAGGCAGAAAACCCTAGAACGAACCGGCCTCACTTGGGCCCTCTGCCGAACGGCGCGATAACGATCGCTTTTCTACGTGGCATTGAGCTGCATTCCTTGTGGGCTTGTGGCATCAAGGCCTGTTACGCAGGTAAGAGGCCAGGAGCCAGGAGGCAAACACCACGCCTGGGCCTGGCGGTGTCAGCACTACACAGAAAGTGCATCACTATAGTCTCTATTTGCTCGTACATGCGATGATTCCAATCAGTTCTGACGGAAGCTCTCTCTTTTTTTGAATTTGACGGAAGCTCTCTTCGCTTGGATGCGTGATTCTGCAATGGATACATTCGTCGATCTGAACAACATGATCCTAGGGTGATCAACAGTTCAGTAAAGTCGTTCTACTGCCTTCCAAACATCACCGGTACCCTGCGCGCCTTCACGGTCATCCTAGTTCAGTAGTTCACCACCAAGAGGACGTTTCTTCTCATGGCGCCGCCTCCCTTGCTTCACTATTGTAGGCTTTGCCCACCGCACCTGCGACTAGAAATAATGTACTACCTCCGATCCATATTAGTGGGCACAACTTTGTCTAGATACACATGTATCTAGTCTAAATACTTAACTAGATACATATGAATTTAGACAAAACTATGCCCACTAATATGGATCGGAGGGAGTACAACAAATTACAGAAACAATGTTTGATCCGTTTTGTATGTAACGATGTGCCTACCTTTGGGGATCAAACCGATACGTTCAACCCACTTCCATTTTCTTTCTGGCGTAATCCAAATAGGTCTTTCACGGTTCCAGGAACTGAAAGTGATGTAGTGCAATCTAGGCACATCACACCAAGACCACCAATTGGTCCCATGACACGATCAAGAGTCAAAACTCTTCATAATAAGGTGAACTCACTTCTATCTATGTGTGATTTAGACACCCCTTCGAATGGTTTGCTACTTCATTCGAAAACCTTGTGCATACTCAGGAATCACTTTCATGAAGATCCCCAAGAAAGTGTAGAAGATGGACAAGAGATGAGCCAAGGAGAAGAGGAAGATGTACAAGCTGATGGAGATGAAGTCGCAGGTAGCGGTACTACTGCCGCCCACCTGATGATCGCGCTGAAGTAGAAGAAGCGCCAGGCAGCGGTACTACCGCCGGACCAGCGGTACTACCGCCACCTCCAGGAGCCGGTACTATCGCCAGGGATACCACAAGAGCTACCGCCAACTCCAAAAATGTCACTGTATGCCCGTCGGTACCCGCCCGGTAGCAGCATCGTACTACCGCCAGAAATAAATACAATGTACCTCGAAGCGCCACCGGTACTACCGCCAGAGGCAGCGGTACTACCGCCCTTGTACCAGGAACGGTACTACCGCTACCCCCAGCGGTACTACCGCTGCGCCCTTCAGGAATACGGGCTGAAGGCCCATGTAACCTCCTCCCACCTACCCCTTCGCCCACTAGGCTATAAATAGGACCTCATATTCCTAGGGTTAGGGTTAGACTATGATATGATTTGACTTGTTGAGCTATGCTCCATCTTTCCCCTTGTGGAAACCAAGACCTCTCCGAGGATTCGAATCCCGGGTTGTACAAGGCCTCCTCTTTGTAGTTGCTACTCACCAATCTCCCATCTTTGTGGATTCTATTGGACCGGTGGACCTACCGGTGAAAAGAAAAGGTTCCAATTAAGAGCAATATTGACTTGGGTTGTGAGAATCGAGGGCTACCCTCGGGGCCGGTTATCGATTGATCTTCTCTTGTAGGTGTTGTTAGCTACCCCTTTGCGTTTTACCCGTCCCCTCGTGCTTTTCCCTCAATCCCCTTCGTGTTCTTCGTGTTCATCACATCCGTCCTCAATCCGTGAAGATCGGGACTCAACCCCCATCAGAAAGCAAAATGAATTTTCACTTCAGCGAAGATAGATCCAGCTTGTGGAGATAAACGAACCTCCCAGATGGAAGACACGTTTCCTCACTAGGAAATATATATATCAAGATCAACTAACCATCTTTTTCATGGACCCTATGATCAAGTGATGGCAGTCCTCTTCTGAAACCTGTAGACAGAAACATGTTGCATCAGCAAAGATTCCGGTTGACCTAGATCTCCTACAAAAACAAGCTTACCTTTTCACTGATGCAACCCACGAAGGTATCATACTGGAAACAGAAAATACAGAAGAATTAGCGAGACGACAGGATAAAATAGAAAACATCTGCTGAACATGATGGAGTAACTTATATTCTCTCTTGAGAAGATGAACCTACTTTCTTTTTCATCCAACCGTGGAACGTAGGTGGCATTTTTTCAAGTTCCAGTTTCATCTGACCCATGCGCGAGGGGAACATGTTCTGCTCATATATTTCCCCCAAAGCATCATAGAAATCCATCTGAGCAATGTTTAAGCAATGAAATATCAGTGTCAAGCTTCCATTTTCTAAATTATCTTAATTAGGTGTACAGACTGAGGCAGATCGAACCTTTTGCTTAGCAACCCGTTTCCAAATCTCAAGGTAGATGCGATCGAAGTCCTTACGGGTGCTGAAATCATCCTGAAGGCTGTCTATATAATCCTGAATGGGAAGTAGCAATGGAATTATCAAATACTATCACCACATATGCTATCTCATCACCAATTAAATAAGTTAATTAATAGGTGAGGGGTCTAGGGCATAGCATTACCATGTAGCCGCCCAGAACTAAATGTCTAAACAGATTATGAAACCCTGATCCAATCCTCATTGCTTCAAGACAGGCCCTGCTCTTGTATTTCCGCTTCTACACGAACAAAAGTAAATGGTTATGATGTGTGACATGTGCAGAAAGGCCAAATGCAGAAAGGATTTTGGGGATCCTTACCTGCTTATCGTCAAGTCCAATTTTATCTTCAATCCACTGTCACATGACAAGAACATTGTTATATCAGGATGGCACATAACTAGCAGTTTAATTGCAGTTGATCGCATGACTTCATGCCTACCTTAATTGCCCTTGACATCTCGTAGTAGAACCGGACATAATCCAGATCGCCCTGGTAGGTATGGTATGTGAGGCAGTAAGAACTCCAATCTTCGTAGTTACGCTGTAACAAAGAAGGAAACTGTTACTAGTAGTCACACTTGCAGAAATACAGGCACTTGTCGAATGTTGCCTATCATGGAATTATCAAGGAGCTCAAAATCGCCTTGGTAGGAACGATAAGCACAAAAATAATTGACCAAAACAGGACTGGTTTGTTCTCATCTTAGAATTTGTTTGTCAAAACAGATTGCAGATTGGAGTACATTTTTCTTGGCACGAGGGATGAAGTGAGTCTCGAAACCTACATCGTTACGGAGCACGAGCCGCTGGTAGTCGTCGAGGCCGGCGATCTTGCTGTGCTCAGGGTGATAGTACCACTCCAGCGTCTCCTCAAGGTGCTCAAAGTAGCCCTGGTCCTGAAGGATGTGCAGAGGGTACTGCTCTTCCAGCGCTGCAATGTCCACTTTCTTTCCTGTTGTCAATAGCTATAGCAGGACCAGAAAGTGAGAAAATCAGTACAAACCAGGGCATGCAGATTGCAGAGTACTCATGTGGTTAATGGTGAGAGACATGGGTAGAGTAGTACCAGGTGATCTTTGATGCGGTAGAGGGCTAGCCGCCGGTTCAACTCGGCGAGCTGCTGCTCGTCGCAGTAAGACCAGTACTCTTCGTTGCCGGGAGCCGCGCCGAGGCTAATGCTCCACAAGTAATCGGCGGCCTGCCTGGTGACGGTGTCATCGTCTAGATCGAGGAGGATTTGCAGTTGCCGTGTGAAAGGATCGTATGGCCACCTAGAGGGGGGTGAATAGGTGCTACCCAATTTTTAACTCTTTTTCAGTTTAGGCTTGACACAAAGATAAATTCTCTAGATATGCAGGTGAATTTACCTATATGACAAGTTTAACACTAAGCAACTAACAAGATACAAGTAAAGGCTAAGGTAAAGGAGTAACCGAACGGAAGCACGCGGAGACAAAGATGCATTCCCGAGTTTCTGGAGTGCGTCTCATTGGAGAGAGGTGTGAGCCACCACAACAGGTTGGCTCAACAGCCACTACCGGCTTCACCTTCTTCTCCGATGAACCGCACGACAAAGGATTGGTTCACCTTCAACTATCGGAAACCTTCAAGGTGGAGACCGGAGCCTTTACAACAACAATCCGAGGCACAACCCACAGCTGGATTGGGGGCTCCCGAACGGCTACAAATCTGTCACAACAGACAACAAGTGAGTACAACAAGGGGCTAGGTTTTCCCAATGGAAACCCTAGCAAATGGTTCCTCAATTGAATGAGGAGGAAATGCAAATCTGCTTGGTGAAGATGTAGATCCGAGCCTTCTCCTTCAATTCTCCAAAGATCAACGAGTTTGGGTGGAGTGATTTGGAGTAATCGAAGATTTGAGCTTGCAACAATGGAGGTCAAAGATATTTGGGCGAGCTAACTGGCTGGAGGTAGGTGGAGGGGTATTTATACCCCCTCCAAGAAATCTGCCCGTTGGAGAGTCTAGGGACCGGATATTCCGGTCAAAGTTAGGACTGGATAATCCGATAAACTTCAGGAAATTCCGGTTGGAAATATTCGGCTCCCTCCAGTACACTTCGAGTTCTGGTCCTTAGGCGTTTTTCCACTTTGCTTCTTCTGGACCGGATAATCCAATAAACATCAGAATTTCTGGTTCGAAATATCCGGCTACCTCCAGTAGCCTGTGCATTCTGGTCCTTAGCCGAATTTCCACTTTGCTTCTTCTGGACTGGATATTCCGGTTCCTGCAGAATATCCGGTTGGAAATATCCGGTTGCTCTTTTCTTCTTTCTTTTTGGTGTTGATGCACATATGTTTTATACAACTAAAATCTGCAACACTTAATCACCTGATTATAATATCACTAGTGTTGTTAACTAACACACAAAACACAAGGGATCATGAAATGCTCTTTCACCGTGGCGTCTCTCCTTCCTCGTCTTCTTGCTCCTGGTCGCTGGCGCGAGGAGCGGCCGGACTTTGGAGGGTCATCCTTGGTGGATCGACGTTTGGATCGGTGAGCCCGGCCGATGGAAATTAAATTCGTTTGAAGAGGGGGACTAGGAAACGGAGACGGAGTAGGAGCATGATAGACATCGGGACAGATCCTCCCTATGCTAGTTTCTCAGTCCTATACCAATTTAACTTCTTTTTTTGAATTCGTGTCCCATACCAGTTTGTAGCTTAGTGAAAGAATATTGTAAGAGCATCTCGACCAGGAGGAGCCGCTAAATTCGTGTCCCCCCCCCCCCCCCCCCCCCCCCCCACATTGTGCCTTCTTGGTGGTGCTGGACATGTGTCCACCATAGTGGGGGTGTTGCCTCCAACTGCGCCCGCCAAACAAAACAAGAAAAAATGACGAATATTATATATTTTAAAATGAAATTTGAGCCACGGCTCCTAGACCTAACCCCTACTCGAGGTCGTACCAGTCGACATCGCCATTGTCGTTGTCATCGGACCACGACGAAGGATGAGGAGGAGGCATGGTTGGCAACGTCTCGAGGAGCACGGCTGGTGGAGGCGCTGCCGGACGAGGAAGAGGCCGCCATCTGCGCGGAGCTCACCAGGGTCACCATGAGGCCCGGCGAGTCCCTCTCGATCGTCGGCATCGAGTCGGCGATCACCATCAGAAAGCCCGGGTTGTGGCCGTTGTGCTCGTTCGCAACGGGGACGACACGTGGTAGCCCGCCGGGATCACCACCACCCGTAGTGGCTCCGTCTTCACCTCCCACTTGGGGCAGTGCTGGTAGAGGCGGCTACACGGTATGGATCGTCATGGTGGCTCGCGGCGATCGCGGATGACGATGTCGCCGCCTCTGCCTCCACGACGCGGCCTTGGTGGTTGCGGCGGGCGGGGCCGTGGAACTGCTGGCAGCAGCCGCAATGGGGGTATGTTTCCCCGTTGCGGCATGTCGGCGGGCGCCTCAATGGCGGAGGGCACCGTGCGGCCGGTCCCGTCCAACCAGCGGTGCCGCGCCTCCGCTAGCGGCCCGGCGGGACCGGACCATCCTAGAAGGCGAGGACCTCGCTGCGCTCGAGCTCGCGCCCGAAGCGCTGGAGCCAGCGGGGCCAGTTGTTACCTATCTACTTTTCACGTGTATTTCACCCTAGTCTCAATAATTTAGATCTAAATTGCTCGATATCATAAGCTAAGAGACAGAGGAAATGAAACTGGAGAAACTGCACGAGAATCGTAAGCGTATGGACGCCCGTCGCGGTACGGTACGCATCGTTGTCGAGTCGGACTGCAACCGATTTAGGGTTTTTACCACCATATATACCTCTTGTAAGCCGTTGTTGGGATAAGTCGCATGTTATAAATCCCCGGCGTTTGTAACTTCACTCGATCATAGTGAAGATTTGCTGGCTGGCGTTCGTGGTTTTTTCTCTTCCATTGTTGAGAGGGTTTTCCACGTTAAATTTCGTGTCCCCGTTGGTTTGATCTTGCTTTTCTTCGTCGTTTATTTGTCCATCGTTTATAACAGCTATCTCAACTAGCATATAGTTGGACGGGTCCTCTGCCCATCAGATTTTAAATCCTAATTTAATACTATGTGTGTGTCTCGCTGAGTTGAAATATTCGTTTAGTGTGAGCCGACGATTTCGTCGGTAGCGAGGCGGTTGTTGTGATCATCAAGTTTAAGACTCGACCGGCTGACTATAGCGAGGCGGTTGTTGTGCTCGTATCTTATCTGTGTTGGGCGGGGGAGTAGTTTATTATAGGAATGAGTTGTTCAAAAAAAAGTTTATAGGAATGAGTGTATATGTTTTCGCCAAAAAAAAGGAATTAGTCCACCCTGTCAAATAACCTCGAGGAAACTGGCTGGCTGGCTAGCTTGGACTTGGACTCGGTGGCTCCGCCACGGTTGACGTCTCCCTCCTCTCGGTTGCGGACTCCGCCACCAACCGCTTGCTTGCTGCTACTTTCCGTCAAGCCGAGCAAAAAGCAGCGGCGGCAGCGACGCCTCACCTGCCCTCCCCGCCCCCCGCTCCCGCCGCGTCTCCCGCCGCAGCCCGCGGGAAGGTTCTAGAGAGGGAGGCCATGGCGGAGGAGAAGGAGTCGACGTCGGTGCCGCTCAGCCCAGCGGGGGACGAGGTCGACCCCGAGGACCCGGCCAAGTCGCCGCCGCGCCCCAGCTCGCCCTCCACCTCCACCCGCCAGGTCCGGATCCATCTAATCCCTGCGCCGGCCTAATCGCGCGCGTGTTGTTCCTGTGCCGCTGCTACCGTAAGGTCGTTCGGGGCGTAGGTTGCGATTCCGGATGGTCGGATCTGTTAGTGTTTGAGCTCGATTTATTGCGCTGCTCGTGCGTGGTGTGGGTGATTGCTGAATTCCGTTGGAGGTTCGATGTGTTCAGGTACAGGAGTTTAGCTCGGTTCGATCGAATTTTCTGGTTCTGGAGACTATTGGGGATGTTGAGCTTGTTGGGAGACTGCAGCTGTTTAACGCTGTTGCTTGATTTGTTTTCGTGGGCTTGCGAACTTCATCATAGTTAAGTAGTCAAGCAAGGTGTTTTTGTTCAGTTGTGATTTTTAGTGGCTGAGCTAGGAAAATTTGGTGTCACTTGTGCAATGGTTCTTAGAACACATTCTCCTGGTTCCTAGAATCGACAAATGTGGGTAGTTCTTTTGTGCGGAAAGGCACCTGCTAACAAATTGCGGACTGTGTTATTGTATTAAGTGCACTGGAAAGACAGAGAGTTTTTGGAGTCAGGCCCATCTTTAGGTGCTAAGTTAGCACCCACAGATGGGTTTGCACTGCATACTTTTCCCTGGAAAGAGAATTCTGAACAAAAAATAAATAAAGTTTGGTAACTTGGTAAGCTGAACCTTTTATGTGCTTGATGCATTTTTTCCATGTGTGCTTAATTTGACTATGTGGTACAAAGTGATTTGCAATCCATGCACTTTCGGCATGTACTAATACAACTTAACACAGCTCTATAATGTTGTAATGTTTCTCGAAAGTTTACCCAAAAATAGCTGCATTCGCAGAACTCGAGTCATATAGGTCATCTTTATTTCACTAATTTGCTGACGGTTGCTATTTTTTGTGTAGGCATGCTGCGCTGTTCTTCAAAGTTGGGTATCGAGAAAATTTATGACTGGATGGTATATCCTTCGCAAGAACTAACTTAAATAAACATGTTACCAATACTATGTATACCAACCTTTGTTTGTTTCATGTTCTTCAGTGTTGTTCTTTTTCCTGTGGCCTTCACGTTCTTCATCACATGGTGGTTCGTTCAATTTGTTGATGGTTTTTTCAGTCCACTATATGCAAAAGTTGGAATCAACATATTTGGTAATCCTTGTACTTGTACTTTGATCATGCTGTTTTTGGTAGTGATCAACTTACTAACTTAGAATTACAAGTGTTGGAACATCTAGTTGTATGTTGTATTGTTGTGAGTATAAAGGGATGTCTGGTTGGTATCTTATCCTCATCGGTATAAAAATGCATCCATGGTCCTAAAAAATTAGGTCTTTTGGAAAACAATCAGAATGTCCAGCTTTATGTTATGATGGGACATAAAATAATGTTGATGGAATCGGTAATTGCATGCTTCTACTTTTGCCATGGGGTTAATTGACAATAACTAATTTGGACCTAGATATTCTACCGCAGTAACTATTTGGTAACACTTGACCATGTCCTTTATGTGAAATTCAAACAATTTTCTTCGTCACAGAATCCATGTTTATGTTTGTAGCAAGTGCTTATTGCTTCACTGACATTTTGCAGGTCTTGGTTTTCTGACTTCTCTGGCATTCATATTTCTGGTTGGAATATTTGTTTCTTCATGGCTGGGTTCAACTGTCTTCTGGGTTGGAGAATGGTTCATAAAGAAAATGCCATTTGTGAAGCACATATATTCGGCATCAAAGCAAGTCAGCACTGCCATTTCACCAGGTAAAAATCCATATCATATGTGAAGCTTGAACATCTTTCATGCCTTACAGACTCCCTTTAATGCAATTATTAATAATTGCCAGCAGTTTGACATCTCTTGTCATCTGCAATGGTCCATGTGTTAGTTCTATGCTTACACGTGCTCCTAATTCATTGTTAATACTTCCCTCTTATAGCTTGAATCACATATAAGCTTGCAAGCTTAGTAAATGGGAACAACGTATTTTGGCCTTCCCCGCAAAAACTATGTAATTTATCTGAGAGATTTGTCCTTTCCCTAAGTTCTACCCCCATTTTAACTATGTCATGAATCAGTTATTTGTAGTCCTTTTGGTCAATGTGTTTCACAGTTGGGAGTTATTGTTGGCTTTGTTCTGTTTGTTACAAGAGTATCACATTCACCGGGCCTATTGCGCATGATGACTTATCACAAAATTATTTTTGTTTGCCAGATCAAAATACGACAGCATTTAAAGAAGTTGCGATAATTCGGCATCCACGTATTGGTGAATACGCATTCGGATTTATAACATCAAATGTTGTCCTTCAGGTACTTAATTTTCACAAGGATCTTTGGTTGCATCAACAATCTGTCATTGAGAAGCACCATGCGATATGGTCCATATATGCTTCAGAAGGTGCAATTACACCTATTTTATGGTCTCTTGTTTTGTGTTATACTACAGACAGACAAAGGCGATGAGGAACTCTGTAGTGTTTATGTGCCAACAAATCATCTATATATCGGTGATATATTTCTGCTGAACACCGACGAGATCATCAGACCAAACTTATCCATTCGAGAAGGAATTGGTAAGTTACTATGAAGGCTATCCTTTTTCACTTTACCGGTTTCACCCCATGCTTACTGGCTAGAGCTGATAAGTGTATCTTCCCTGAAATTACTTGACTACTAATTCTAATATAGCATTATTATTTGTCCCGCTCCTACAGAAATTATCGTTTCTGGAGGAATGACCATGCCACAGGTGATTGCGTCGCTCGAACCCATCCCAAAGAAGAGCCAGAACATCCGCCTAAATAGAATAATGACATGACCGAAAGACAGCGAGTAAGAATACTCGAGCTATTAGCTTAACTGCTTTAGCCATTATGTTTCATGTTGGCTGATAGTTTGGCATGCCCATCAAGCAGCTCACGAATGTGTGGATGGGCGACTCAGGTGCTGGTCTGTTTGTGCTGTTCGTTTATAATGTGTTACACGTCGAGGCTGGATATGGAAAGTTGATGAACAAACTGGATGGAAGCGTCATCTCGATGCCCTGGAAATATCACACCTGTTGCTCTTATCTGTGTTTGCTGACTGCTCCGAAATGTTATCGTCTACGCACCAGAGGTGCTGACAGTTAAATGTGGATGTGTACAAGTAGTGTGCCTGATTAAATTCATTTGTAAAAGTGTGCTGTGTAATGCCATGTTGACTTTGTCTACTACAATATACAAAAAACACAATGCTGACTGGTTTCTCTTGAGCATCTCGTTTCTGGATATCTATTGAAGTGTTCTGAACTTGTGCCGCTATTGCTCAGGACGGAAGAGTGATGGATCAGAGGGATGTTTACCCAGCCCCATGCCCATTGTGTTTGTTGAATATTTGCTGCTAAGTGCTGACTGCTACTACTACTGCTCCCTCCGTGTTGTGCCAGGTGTAGTGCAAGTGCAGGGCACTGATTTGCCCCTTCGTAGGCTGCCAGGTGTTGTGCAAATGCAGGACACTGAAATGCTCCTCTGAAATGGAGCATTCCAGAAGTGATTGCTTGAATCAATGACATGTGACGGGCGAAACCATGAGCAATGATGAAAAACTGGAACCGAATTACACTCCAATTGACAAATACATATAGGGGTCGTTTGGTAGCCATCATTTCGAGACAGAATCATGGAATTCATTTGTCATTTCATGTCCAACCTTTTTAGCTGGCATGGAATTGGACATGTCAATTCATTTGGAAAATCCAGCAAATGCCTTTTGTGTGTTATGTTGAAAGACGAGCAGAAAATCACTGTTGCATGCACTCTATGGCGATGCTGGACAAGAAGAAATAAGCTGAATGCAAAGGAGAATGGAACTATGGAAGCTCCTGGATGAGCTGCTAGCCCAAATAAACTACTGGTCAACTGAGTCAAAACAATATTGCTTGAAGGAGGTTACGTGTAGACCTGAAAGAGAGGAGCAGAAGTGGTCAGGCTCTAGTGGTGATTGGATCAAATTAAACACGGATGGAGCATTTTCAGAGGAATCCAAACAAGGAGAGTGGGGTTTTGTTGCCCGAGACTGCAAGGGTACGGCGAGAGGTGCAGGCGCCGGACATATTCCTCTTGCTGGCAGTGCAGCGCAGACTGAAGCTGTGGCGTGCATGGAGGCTTTGCATGCGGCTGCGGAATGGGGAGTTGCACAGGTGATCGTTGAAACTGATGCTCTAACCTGGTGCGTGCTATTGAGTCCACCGAGTTTGATCGAGCACCGGAAGGTGTCATCTACCGAGATATTAGAGCTTTTATTCAGTTAAACTTCAATTCAGTTAAATTCTTGTACAGCCCACGTGGCTGTAATAAGGTTGCACACGCCATGGCGGCGATTGGTGCGAGCCGTACCGAGTCCAGACGTCTGTGGCTGGATGAAGTACCGGACTCTGTGTCGGTGATTGTGGCCAGCGATTTTGCTGAACTTCTTGAGTAATGGAATGGGGGCGTTTCATGTCAAAAAAAAAATTACTATCTCTAACCATGTCATTTCACTTTCCAAATGAAATGAAGTGATGACCTCATTCATTTCTGTCAAATAAAATGATGGGTGCCAAACGAGATCATAGTGTAATTGCAGAAATTGAATTAATCTCTATGGCATCAGCCAAAAGAATGCACACAGATAAAGTTGTTATAACCCTAGAATCATCTAGGCTAGAACTTCTACGGTAAAGACTCTAGGATTCAATGATCTTCGGGATTGAGAGAGAGAACCGAGAGATGGAGAGGGAGAGGATTCACCTTGTCCTTGGCTCGAAGAGCCCGAGCTGGTGCCGTCCATGGTGGACGGCGACGGCGGCGGTGGTGAGAGGGCAGTGACGGTGGTGGAGCTTCCCGTGACTACGCGCTAACCCTAGATCGGATGGGTGTGTCGGTGGGGTGTGCGGCGCACGGTGAACCTCGTACTGTGTGCCGCCGGCCCCCACCTCTTTATATAGCGCTGCCACAGGGGCCCACCAACCATTGGTTCGGTTGGGAGCCCACTATCAGGGCGCAGGATCAAGGTCGTGCAACCGTTGGGCTCGTACGGGTAGGAGATCAATCTAACATTCTCCCCCTTGATCTCAGCTTTTACTTTTAACTATGCACCTTTGTCTTTACTTGTTTCATCACAGATCAATACATAGAGCATGTTTCATCGTCACAGCTCAATTGCCGATAGAATCAGACAGCTACAATATATCTCTTTGTTTTGAAACAATTTCTGTTCCTTTTGGGCCTCTTATGATCCAGGAATCATAGCTTTTCCATTAAACCCATGCCGGCTACGTGTTCCATGAACACGCTGGGTGGTAAGCCTTTCGTAAGCGGATCCGCAAGCATATCCTTTGTCCTTATATGCTCGAGACTTATAGTTTGATCCTGGATTTTATCTTTCACAACATAATACTTTATCTCTATTGGTTTGGTAGCATTACTCGACTTGTTGTTGTGAGCATAGAATACTGCGGGCTGGTTGTCACAGTACATCTTTAGTGGTTTGTCAATACAATCTACCACTTTCAAGTCGGGTATAAATTTCTTTAACCATATGTAACATCCTGAAATTTGGCCTTTCAAAATTTTCTTTCAAAAAACTCATTCTTGTGATTTGGAATTAAAATTTCCCTCGGTTTGGCAACCCTTTTAAAAAATTCTCGACCATTTACGAAACCTTGTCCAAGTTTGGGATCTTGTGTTTTGAGTTCTCTCCCACTTGGTAAACATGTTGCTGGCTCATTTCACCCAAAAATGTTATTTCTATATTTTCCTTTATTTTAATTACCAAAATTCCTTTATTGTGACTTTACAAAGGAAGTACCCTAAATATCTTTCCTACAATTATGCAAAAATTAGGGGATGACCCCTGGGCCATATATAGCCCAAATATGCAAAAACATTTGATACCTTGTTTACAAAATTTTGGAGTAACTCCCCACTTTAGTTTCTGCCCTTTTTCTTCTTTATTTTCAAAAGCAAGTCAAATAATTTCTTTCTTGTGAGGCAAGGCCCTAGATACAACCACAATGGACACACACGCCTCAGGGAATTTTATGAACCCTTTTACATTTCGTTTGCTTCACCAAAACCACTTTTCCCCTTTTGACCAGAAGTGTTTTTCCAAAATTTCCTATAGACCAACTTTCGAATTTGACCAAACCATAGTCAGCAAAGTTGGAGCATTTCCAATTTGACGAACAGAGAAACAAACCACACTCCATTTGGATCATTGGTTCACGAGTTATGGCCTAATGCCGGTGTCGGCATGCCCTTGACCTTGATCACCACTAGCCTCCCCGTGCACAGAGCGCGCCAGGTGTCGCCGGCGACGCCACGGCCCCCCAGCTGCTCCCCGTGCCCCCTGCCTCCCCTCGACCTCCAGCCGACACCCGTGGCCTCCCCCAGCAACCACACATCACCGGAGGAGCCTCCCCCGCACGCCGCCGTCCGCTAGACGACGCGCCGCACGCCCACCACCGCCACGGGTCGGCTCGCCAGCGCCCCATCCCCGGCCACCCTTCTCTGCAGCCACGGATTCCCGCCGTCCAGGTTGGGCGACAACCGCTCGGCGACGCACCGCCTCTACACCATCGACGCAAAGGCCGCGGCTCCGCCGCAGCTCCGTGCAGCACCTCGCCGTGCCCCGTGACGGACCCCCCTCGTCGATTCGCTATATAAGGAGCTCCCCGGCTGCCTCCAACCCCCACACCACCTTCCCCTACTCCTCAGCTCCCTCCCACTCCAGTACCAGCTCCTAGGGAGCGCCCGAACTCCGGCGACGAGCACGCCTCCGCCGCAAGGCCTCCGGTCGATTCCCTCTCTCCAGAACCTCCCCACCACCATATCTCCACCCCCTCCTCCGATTCAGAGCACCAGGAACCCGTAGCCATCCTCGCTGGAGTCCAGGGTGGCCTGAGCCGCCGTCGCCGTCCTCGCCAGCACGGTGAGCTCGCCGGAGAACAGGAGCCCCGTTTTGTTTTTCTTTTTTTCTTTTCTTTCTTTCGCGCGTACCGGTTCGGCCCAGTAAGCCATCGTCTAAATGGGCCGGCCCAGTTACGTTTTAAATTTCTGAAACGTTTTCTTATTTCTGTTTCTTTCTTAGAAAAAAAAGAGGAAGATGCTAGGGCTATCTTTGGAAGGTCATAACTTTTCCAAAAATTGTCAAAAAAATATGAATCCTTTTGGGATGGCTTTGTTTTCAAAATGTCCGTCAAATGACATCAAAAGTATTTCATTTGGAGTTCATTTGCTTGGTCGTTTATTCGATGCCGTAGGAAGGGTTTTAATGCATGTTTATTCTCCAAATAGATTCAAACTTCCCCAACGAAGTTGAAGTCGAACCCGAACCCTACCACTCTGCTGAAGGCAAGCCATTAACCTAATCTCAAGCTTGGTCGAACTTTAGAAAATTGCTTGCTTGTTTAAAATTGAATGTTGTTGCATATCATATGCCATGTTGCATTTTAATAATTGCCGCACTTATATATATATATCTGTGGATCATCGCAACACCCTTTTACTTTGCCGAACGAGATGGCGCTTGCCAGCGGAATCGCTGCCACAGTCATCCGGTTGACGTTTCTTTTATTTTGTCGAACGAGATGGCGCTTGCCAGCGGAATCGCTGCCACAGTCATTCGGTTGACGTTTCTTTTATTTTGAACGAGATGGCGCTTGCCAGCGGAATCGCTGCCACAGTCATCCGGTTGACGTTTCTTTTATTTTGTCGAACGAGATGGCGCTTGCCAGCGGAATCGCTGCCACAGTCATCCGGTTGACGTTTCTTTTATTTTGTCGAACGAGATGGCGCTTGCCAGCGGAATCGCTGCCACAGTCATCCGGTTGACGTTTCTTTTATTTTGAACGAGATGGCGCTTGCCAGCGGAATCGCTGCCACAGTCATCCGGTTGACGTTTCTTTTATTTTGTCGAACGAGATGGCGCTTGCCAGCGGAATCGCTGCCACAGTCATCCGGTTGACGTTTCTTTTATTTTGTCGAACGAGATGGCGCTTGCCAGCGGAATCGCTGCCACAGTCATCCGGTTGACGTTTCTTTTATTTTGTCAAACGAGAAGGCGCTGGTCGGTGGGTTCGCCGCCAAAGTCATCTGATTGACGTTTTATTTTGCTATGCTTGGACTTTGGTACATGCAGATGGATATGCTTATTTACTGCTGATATTATTATATGGATGCCATGTGTTACTTTGCTAATGTTGATGTCTGTAATCAAACGAAATGACTAAGAAGATAATCACCTCACTCGACTAGATTGATTCACATAGTGCCACTCACCAAACACAACCAGCACAACCATGCGTCGTCTGTGTGGGCGGACCATGGCCGGGTATTTTATCAGCCTCCTTTGATGCCACCTTTTTGGCAAGTCTAGTCGGTTACCATAGTTGGTCGGGGCTAGTCTTGCGAAGATTCCGGAGCTAGGCGTCGCTCATGGGTTGGGGACGTGCCGGATTCACTTCTGCATAAGGCATAGAATTATGTCGGTGGCTATACAGGGAGTGTCTTGGTAGAGTAAACGACTGTGGAAGTATGGGTTTGTACTGTCCGCCATGGTTGGTTATAGTACTTCGGTACCGGCGGTACAAGCTTAGACTTCAGCGTGTGGATAAAAGTTGTCACCTCTCGAGAGTGTAAATCTGGATGTCTGGCCTTGTCCCTGGGTTATGGGACGTTGTTTGGGAGTCACGCTATGAGTCAGTCCTGTCGAATATGGAGAAATAATGAATGTGAAACCCAACCCTAAAGCCAGAGTTGGCATGGAAATGATAGCCAGAGTTGGCTGGAATGACAGCCAGAGTTGGCTAGAGTAAAAGCCATAGTTGGCTAGAATTAAGCCAGAGTTGGCTAGAGGCTTGAAAGCCTAGATGTTGTTGGATGAAAAACGTGATCTCATTCCAGCAACCGCGAAACTTCCCTACAAAGGTAAGTAGGTAAGTTATGTCCAACCGTTTAGCTTGGACTCACACTTTTAAACCCAAACTGATGCCATGCTACCTTCTGAACTTATGCCATGCCATATAGGTAGACCTTGTTTGTCTTTGGGCTAATGTCTTGCGAGTACATTCCATGTACTTACCTGGCTTTTCATGTGGCCAGACCCTGCTGCACCCGTCGCCGAGTACCCGCTGTACGAGAACTAGGAACCCGTATTCCAGGCAGAACCCTGTGAAGTAAAGCCCGTTGTTGCCACGCTACCGTCTACGTTTCCGCTGCCATCTCGACGTATCCGCTGCCACTCTCTGATCGAGGCTCTTCCTTTAGAAGAATAATGTACATACCGTTGTGTGCGCCTGTTGCGTGACCGTTGAAGCCTCACCCTTGTTGTAAGGTTGTACCCTTCGGACCATAATAATATTTGGTTATGTTCCTGTGTATCAAGTTGTCATATATCCAGTGTTTCTGGGACTGGTATATGGGGTAATCCGATCATCTGGATCGGGGTGCCACACCATATCACCTGCCCTGTGGTCTCATAAGCTGCTATAATTATGCATACATCGTGGATGATGCAACTATTGACCATTTGGAGCTTCTCCACGAAATAGCTCCTCCAGCGAGAGTGAACACGTATCCCGACATGGATTTTCTATCATCTCTGTCTCCCGCAAAATCTGCGTCTGAATACCCTCTTATCTCTAGGGAATCAGATCTTCTGTATGTTAGCATGAGGTCCTTTGTGCCTTGCGCATAACACAATGCTTTCTTTGCCATTTTCCAGTGCTCTGGGCCTGGATTATCTTGATATCTACCGAGCACCCCGGTGATAAAAGCTAAGTCAGGGCGAGTGCACACTTATGCATACTGTAAGCTTCCAACAGCCGAAGCATATGGTATTCCTTTCATTTGATCGATCTCGTACTGGTTCTTGGGACATTGGAATTTCCCAAAACTATCGCCCTTGACTATAGGAGCAGGTGTGGCACTACACTTATGCATATTATACTTTTTAAGAACCTTTTCAAAATATGCCTTCTGCGATAGTCCTAAAACTCCATTTTTCCTATCTCGGTGAATTTCTATGCCCAAAACATATGAGGTTTCACCAAGATCTTTCATATCAAAGTTTGAGGATAAGTACTTCTTTGTTTCTTGTAGTAGACTAACATCACTGCTAGCAAGCAAGATATCATCCACATACAAGATTAGGAAAATATATTTCCCATTCTTAAACTTTGTATAAATGCAGTTATCCTCAACATTCTCTTTAAATCCAAAAGTTTTAATTGTCTCATTAAACTTTAGATACCACTGTCTAGAGGCTTGCTTTAATCCATAAATGAATTTCTTCAGGCGGCATCCCGTATCTTCCTTGCCTTCCATGTAAATATTTTCTTTTAAATCCCCGTTTAGAAATGTCGTCTTTACATCCATTTGATGTAGCTCTAAATCAAAATGTGCAACTAGTGCCATTATGATTCTGAAGGAATCCTTACATGAAACTGGAGAAAATGTCTCATTGTAATCTACCCCTTCTCTTAATGTAAATCCTTTTGCCACAAGTCGTGCTTTATACTTTTCTACATTTCCTTTTGAGTCATACTTAGTTTTGTATACCCATTTGCAGCCTACTGTTTTGGCTCCTTTAGTTACTTAGTTTTGTATACCCATTTGCAGCCTACTATTTTGGCTCCTTTAGGAATATCTTCTAAATCCCAAACATCGTTGGAACTCATCGATTTCATCTCTTCTTCCATTGCGTCCACCCACTTCGATGAGTGAGGGCTTCTCATGGCTTCTTCATATGAAGTGAGATCATTTTTCATATGAACTAATTTTGTATTATAAACTTTATAATCATTAGAAATAGCTGATCTTTTAGCTTTTTTAGACCTTCTAAGGGCCTCATTTTCTAAAGGTGGCTGCTGCACCTCCCTTTCATGCTCAACAACGGGTTCAGTCGGCTCCTGACGGACAGGTTCCGGATCTTCACCCACAACTGTCACGGGTGGAGTTACAAGAGGTGCTTGCACCTCAACCTCAGGGATTGTTGGTGCAGGTACAACAGGTAGTGTAAAAAATGGCTCCTGAATCATCGGAAAAGGTGCACACACCCTCTTCTCCTCAAGATCAATTTTCCGAGCTACCATGCTCCCCCTCATCATTTTGTCCTCTAAGAAGACTGCATGTCTCGTTTCTACAAACTTTGTGTATCTGTCTGGACAGTAGAAACGAAAACCTTTTGATCTTTCAGGATAGCCAATGAAGTGGCAACTGACTGTTTTGGGATCTAACTTTGCAATATTTGGATTAAACAATTTGGCCTCAGCTGGGCTCCCCCACACCCTGAAGTGTTGTAGAGAGGGTACTGACTTGCTTGGTACACTATTGAGAATGTGAATGGCTGTTTTAAGCGCCTCCATCCACAATCCCAATGGCAAGGTGGAGTAACTCATCATGCTGCGCACCATATCCATAAGTGTACGGTTACGCCTTTCAGCTACTCCATTTTGCTGAGGGTCGCCCGGCATTGTATACTGGGCCACTATGCTAGTCTCCTGTAAGAACCTCGCAAAAGGTCCAGGGACTTGGCCATATGGAGTGTGCCGACCATAGTACTCCCCCCCCCCCCCCCCCCCCCCCCCCACGGTCAGATCTCACTATCTTTATTCTTTTATCATGCTAATTTTCTACTTCAGCTTTGAATATCTTAAATTTATCCAACGCTTCAGACTTTTCTTTGATTGGATAAATATAACCATATCGGGAGTAATCATCTGTGAATGTTATAAACGAGTCATAGCCATCCACACTTTTCACTGGAAATGGTCCACAAATGTCAGTGTGAATGATTTCTAGTGTTGATGTACTTCGGTTTGCACCCTTTTTGATTTGTTTTACATACTTTCCTTCAATGCAATCTATGCATTGTTCTAAATCTGAGAACTCTAATGGAGGAAGAATTTCATTTTTAACTAGACTTTCTATTCTCCCCCTCGAAATATGGCCCAAACGACAATGCCATAATTTCGATGAGTCATGAGTTCTCTTTCTTTTCTTTTCTTCTTTATCCGACGCGGAAACATGCTTATTCACTTTACACACATAATATACTTTTTCACGTAAGGATAATAAATAAAGCTCATTGTGAAGTAAAGCTACACCCACATGAGTATTATTACACCATATGGCACACTTGCCATGTCCAAAATAAAATTCATAATTATCTTTGTCCAAACGTGAAACACTAATCAAGTTTCTGTGTAACGAAGGAACATATAAAACATCTCTAAGCAGAATCGTGAATCCATCAGCTAACTCCAGGGAGATGTCACCGACAGCTTCAACGTTTGCTTGGACTCCATTTGCAACTTCAATGCATCTTTCGCTTCTTTGCGTAGTCCGCGTCGAATGGAATCCCTGTAATGAATTTGCAACATGAACAGTTGCACCTGAGTCAATCCACCAAGTAGATTTCGAAAATTGTGTATACAAGGATTCATTTACAAAGGAAACAATGTTGTTACCTCTCTTTACCATTATGGACTTTAGCCAATCAGGGCAATCTTTTTTGTAGTGCCCAGTCTTCTTACAGTGGAGACATGTATCTTTGTCCACTGGAAGAGACTTCTGCTGACGCTGATAATGCGCGGGAGCTTTTCCATGTCGCTTTGAAGGGGAACCATTGCTACTTTGATTGTAGCTCTTTTTCTTGTTATCCTTCACATAGTTCAGAGAACCACCATGTGAAGCTTTAAGTCTTTCCTCTTCTTGCACACACATGGCTATTGTCTTTTCAATGTCCCATTTTTCAGGCGACATCTTGTATTTGACAACAAAAGTGTCAAACTGACTTAGCAGTGAAGCCATAACTAGGTGAACAAGGAGCGTAGGTTTGAGCTCCAAATCATCGTCCATGGGCTTAAGCTTAGCTGCCATGTTAGACATCCTCAGAATGTGCTCTCTTATGCCATGTCCACCTCATGTGTAAGCATATACCTTTGAAGAACCAGTGAACTGGCTTTTTATCTTTTCAAGAAACTCCCTCACGGAAGCACACGCTGCAATTGAGCCCACAATAGCGACCTCAATTGTGTTCTTTATGAAAGCCATGCACTTTTTATTGGCAGTAAGCCACTTTTTGTTGTCGAGGGTATACGACATTTCCAATGGAGCATAGTCCCTCTTCCTTTTCTCCCATGCATCATCAGCATCTTTTGCATCTCTGACTGGTTCTGTAGGTTTGACTGGCTGTGGAGTGTCCACAACCCAGTCCACCTCAGCACAAACGAAGGCCAGATCAACTTTCTTTCTCCATTCGGAGTAATTGTCACCTCTGAGGGTTGGAACATCCTTGATGCAGCTCATCAAGTAGTACCCTCCTGAAAAATCACATTGAGATGAGAACAAAACAACAATTGCATGCAATAATCCAACGTTGGTCAAAATTAAAACATACAACTGTTTGTGCAATTAAAACTATATCACCGTTGGGCAGAAAATAGCAACAAAATGCACATATAACAACAGTAAATCATGATTATGTTATTAACAACGTTGGTCATAAAATAATAGAATCATAATTGTTTCAATAATCACTTTAACATGCTCTTTAAAATTCATTCCTACTTTAGTTCTTTTTACTTTTAAAAGAGAACTTTTATTTATTTGCAGCGGAAAAACATGAATAAAAAATTCGTGAACTTTATACTTTTCAGAAGTATTTCTATCACTTTTCAGTTCTCTAAACAAAAATTTCGTTGGATAATTTTGAATAGAAAAACTGGATAAAATTTGCCCAAAAAAATTGGACAAAAACAAATAAAACAAGCCTCTGGAAAAACTGTCCCGGGTCGAATTTCTGAGAAAAACGGTGCGGCCCGGCCCACGGCATGTCTCGCTTCTCTTCAAAATAACGGAGGAGCCGGCCAGTGCGGCCTGGCCCTCGCCCGCTAATGGCCCAGCCCAGCGCGGGGCGGCCGCGTCATCTTTCGGCCCAAGTGGCCCGCCTGTGGGGCTAGGGTTTCGACCGGGGCCGTCCGATTGAATCGGACGGTCCAGCGTTCTTCTCGCTGGATCAAAACCGCGTGAGTGGCCCCCGACGGAAAAACCCTAGTCCATTTGCCCCCTTTCTCCCGTAGCTCTCTGGCACGCAGCCGCTATGGCGTCGCCGGCGGTCGGCCGCCGGCCACCGTGATGGCGTGCCGCGTGAGCCGTCGCCGCCCTTTCCTCCTTCCTTCCTTTCTTTCCATCGCAAGCAAACAGCGGCCGCCGGAGCGGGCCGTCGCAGAAGAAAGAGGGTGCGCCGTCGCCGACCCACTCGCCGGTGCGCGTGTTCCCCTTTCGGGTGAGCACGTCGCCATCGAGCGGTCTGGCCGCGGCGCCCTGATGCTGTCTTTTCCGCGGAGGCGGAGGTGCCCTTTGCCCCGTGAGGGGTGGTGTTCTTCGTCTCGATGCCTCGGCTTGCCGATGCGCATCGAGATTGAGAGGAACGGCGCGGCCTTGCGGCGGCGCACTTTTCCGGTGAGGTTTTCTTTGCCCTTTTGAATTAGGGTTTGGGGATCCGACGGATTTCTTTTTATTTTCTTTTCTGTGATTCTTTCTTACCGAAAAGTTCTAGGATCTAGAACAGCTCTGATACCAATGTTATAACCCTAGAATCATCTAGGTTAGAACTTCTACGGTAAAGACTCTAGGATTCAATGATCTTCGGGATTGAGAGAGAGAACCGAGAGATGGAGAGGGAGAGGATTCACCTTGTCCTTGGCTCGAAGAGCCCGAGCTGGTGCCGTCCATGGTGGACGGCGACGGCGGCGGTGGTGAGAGGGCAGTGACGGTGGTGGAGCTTCCCGTGACTACGCGCTAACCCTAGATCGGATGTGTGTCGGTGGGGTGTGCGGCGCACGGTGAACGGTGAACCTCGTACTGTGTGCCGCCGGCCCCCACCTCTTTATATAGCGCTGCCACAGGGGCCCACCAACCATTGGTTCAGTTGGGCGCCCCCGATCAGGGCGCGGGATCAAGGTCATGCGACCGTTGGGCTCGTACGGGTAGGAGATCAACCTAACAAAAGTTTGCAGCAATTAACCTGCCTAAACAGAGTTTCGCAAAAACTCACTGGCGATTAGCATGCAGCGAAACAATTGATTTCCGCATCACCAGAGAATAAAAAACTACTACTATGAGCTAAACATTATGCTTGCCCGACGAACAGACATCAGAAGATTCAGAAGTGAGATCAATAACTGCACAGCGTCTGAAGTCTCAGCAACTACGATAGTATCAAATCCAGAACGGGGAACTGACCAACTCACTCTGCATATGGATAGACGGCCAGTGGCGCGTCCCTTGAATCTTCTTCACCGGGGCCGTCGCAAAACTCGCAGCGTGGCCTGCCTGACGGGCTGGAGCGGCAGGGCAGGCAGAGGCAGGCGTGCTTCACCGGTACCAGGCGCACCAATGCCGGCTCACGTCCGCAACCCAAGCACGGGACGGATTCGGCGGCCGGCACCACCATTTCTGCCGCGGGCGCCGCCGCTGGGAAGGACTGATCGGCCACCAACGCCGCTGCGGGCTGATCGGCGGGCGGCGGCGCCTGCACCTCCGCCTCTGCATCTCGGACCAAGAAGAAATGTCGGTCCAAGAAACGAATTGCAAAGCCAAGAAACGAATCGCAAGCCACGGAACGAAGCAGAGATGGAAGAAAACATACCGGAAGGGACGTGGCTCAATGGCCCAAGCTTCAAGTAAGCAAATATGTCTGCAATCTGGCTCTCCTCGCTGGAGTCTGCAAGAAACCAAGAAACCAAACTCTCAAGCTCCAGACCAAGAAGCCGTGGTTCCTGTCCTTCTCCTTCGGGCGTGCCCTCCAGCAGAGCACCCTCAAGGCCTGGTCTGGCAAGGAGGAGAACGTGGAGAAGGCCCAGAAGGCGTTCCTGGTGAGGTGCAAGGCCAACTCCCAGGCCACCCTCGGCACCTACAAGGGCGACGCCACCCTCGGCGAGGGTGCTTCCGAGAGCCTCCACGTCAAGGACTACAAGTACTGATCTGCCTTCGGCGCTGCGGTCCGTTTGGGCCTTCCTGCATACCAGTATTATTGTTTGGTTTTCTGAGTCCTATATATCCTTCGGATATCGAACCTCGTTTTTAACTCTCAAGTCTCAACACACCGAAATTCAAGAAATAAACGCGGACACCAAGAAAAAGAAGAGCGCGCTTTGGGCACCCACATTCACCGCCGCCATGCTCTTCGTCAGACAGGTACGTGCTGTCGCTGCGGGGAGTCTGGAAGAAACCGAGAGAACGCTTAACACACCAAAGTCCAAGAAACCGCAGACATCAAGAAGAAGAAGAGCGCGCTTGGGAACCCACCTTCGCTATCGCTGGAGTCGCTGAGGGAGTCCTCGTAGTGGTTTCCAGCCCCCCCCCCCCCCCCCCCCCCCCTCCACGGTGGATGTGGCCACGACGATCCGGGAGCTTCGTCGAAGGCCTCGGAGGCCTTCCGCTTCCCTGCCATCTCTCGCTCGCCTCGGCAACCACTGCACTACCAAGCAATCGATTGAACGCCTCCGCAAGAACCGAACCGAACGGCGGAGGGAGGAGAGGTCAGAGGTGGGCTCGAGACAGGGAGCTACAGGAAAGAAGAGAGATTGCAGGGGAGGAGGAGGAAGACGAGATATATTAGAGGGAAGCGACTCGCAAGTTGGATTTTGGGAATGTACGGGAGAGCCGTTTAGCATCAGCTCATTTACGGCCCAACAAACATCTGGCGGATCGAGCCCACACCTCCTCTCCTGTTATTTTTTTGACTGCAATTATTTCACTTATTATCAGCAAAACTACTAGGCCAACGAGAAGAACTTAACACCCATTTTACTAGGCCACGAAGAAGAACTGACACATGTCTGTTCTCACGTTTTTAGAGGGGTCACCGGGGGTGCAAAGCACTTACCTGTTCTCACGTTTGTTACAGAAATATAGAAACTAATCTTGACAGAAGCTCGTGCCATCACAAGGATGATGCAAAGTGAACAGGTAACTCGTACAGAAGCAAAACTATAAACATGCTAAAAATATTAAAAATCCAGTTCTTACACCCATCACACAAGATTACAGTCAAGACACAGGTAACAACAATTCTTGCTCATTGCGCAGCAGGAAAAAAAAAACAGGCTCACAAAACTTCAGAAGTTCAGAGAGAGGGAGAACTGCAAAGATGGTACAAATTCAGTTTTTTATACCCATTACACAAATATTAGAGTCAAGACACAGGAAGAATCGCTATAAGTTCTGCATCTGGTAGAGTCAAATCCCAATGGCAGATTCCTCAAGCTTGCTTGCATGCTTAGAGACTAGCGCTTCAGTTGCCGCTTCCTCACTCTCAATTAACAGAAGCTGAACCAAAAATTCCAATTGACAAACACAAATGTAGTTTCCGAAACTGAATTTGCTCCTCAAGCTTGCTTGCATGCTTAGAGACTAGCTCTTCAGTTGCCTCTTCCTCACTCTCAATTAACAGAAACTGAACCAAATATTCTAATTGACAAACACAAATGTAGTTTCAGAAACTGAACTTGCAGCAACTACTAACCAATCGCATTTCCCACAAAGATTCCAATTGACAAACACAAATGTAGTTTCAGAAACTGAATTTCAGCAACTAATAACCAATCGCATTTCCCACAAAGATTCCAATTGACAAACACAAATGTAGTTTCAGAAACTGAGCCTGCCTAAACAACAATTCACAAAGATTCGCTGGCAGAAAATATTCAGCGAAACAATCGCATTTTCCCACATTAACAGAGAAGAAAAAACTACTCCTATGAGCTAAGCATTATGCTTGCTCGACGAACACATCAGAAGATTCAGAAGTGAGATCAATAACTGCACAACGTCTGAAGTCTCATCAACTGTAGTACGATAGCATCAATTCCAGAACGGGGAACTGACCAACTCCTCACTCTGCATATGGATGGACGGCCAGTGGCGCGTCCCTTGAATCTTCTTCACCGATCAACGGCGGGGGCCGTCGCAAGACTCGCAGTGTGGCCTGCCGGACGGGTTCGAGCGGCAGGAGCAGCAGAGGCAGTTATGCGCCACCGGTTCCAGGCGCAACGATGGCGGCTGGCGCCCGCAACCCAAGCACAGGACGGGGTCGGCGGCCGGCACCACCATCTCCGGGCGGGCGGCGCCTCTGGACGGACTGATCGGTCACCTCCGCCGCTGCGGGCTGATCGGCGGGTGGCGGCGGCTGCACCTCCGCCTCTGCGTGATGATCCCAAGAAGAAATCTCACTCCAAGAAACGAATTGCGAGCCAAGAAACGAAGCGGAAATGGAAGAAACTTACCGGCGGAGTCTTGATTCGACGGCTGGATGTTCAATGCGCCTAGCATGTCTGACGCCCATGTGATATCGCTCCCCTCGATGGAGTCTGCAAGAAATCAAAGTCTCAACACACCGAAATCCAAGAGAAAAAAAGGGACATCAAGAAACAGAAGAGCGCGCTTGGGCACCCACCTCCACTGCTGCCGAAATTGCCAGCGCCGGCGGAAGAGTGATCGTCGTCATCGTGGTAAGTACTGTCGCTGGAGGAGTCTGCAAGAAACCAAGAGAACCACACTCTCAAGTCTCAACACATCACAACCCAAGAAACCGCGGAAATCAAGAAGACTAGAAGAGGAAGAGGAGGAAGAAGAGCGCGCTTGGGAACCCACCTCCACTGCTGACGGTGGAGTCGTATCCGGCTTCCCTCCGCAGCCTACGCTGTGGAGGCGGCCGCGCCGATGCAGGAGCGTCGTCGGAGGCCTTCCGCTTCCCTGTCATCACCGGCTCGCCTCGGCAACCACTGCACTATCAAGCAATCGATTGAACGCCTTACGCCTCCGCAGCAACAGAACCGGGCGGAACCAAACCACGGGGAGATACGGGCTTCAGAAAGGAAGCTACGGTAATGAAGAGAGAGTTGCAGACTTGCAGGGAGGGGACGACGCCCAGAGGAGGACGAGACTGTATATAGAGGGAAGCGACACCCATGTTTGATTTTGGGAGAGGGCAGCTAACTGGGCCGACAGGCCTTCCACGGCCCAACTACTACTAAGTGGTACAGTTAAACATAAGCGGTCCTAACCGTAATTTTTTACTGTGATTTGTCCAGCAAAATAACATCTAATTGTGCTTTGTGCAGGCTTCGGAAAACGGCCACTGACTAGCGATGCGGCGATTTGGTGCACCCATTATGTAAAAAAAATTGTCAAAAAATTCCAGAAAAAAATCCGGATATACATTAGAACATTATGTGTTAGCACAAAAAATGGCATGGTGAAAAACATTTTGTGTGAGCTGTATAAAAAAGACAAAAATCTGACACGTATAAAGACATTTCCGTGCGTCCGAATTTGTCTTTTTTGCACCGGTTGCAAAAAATATTTTTTTCTTCCCGTAACTTTTCGTGCTAACATAATACAACTTGAACTACATGCGAAATTTTTATTTTGAATTATTTGACATTTTGAAAAATGTTTTTGAGATGCACCTACTACCCGTTGTGAATATCCGCACTGACTAGTGCTGTATATGTTCAGCGAAGACATGTATCAAGATTTGAGTTTGCTGATTCAGAAAAAAAGAGTTTGCTGACAGAGCTTGCCGCTCTGTTCATGTTCTCATGAGTACATGTTTACAGCAACTGGTATATTACTCGTACCATCATAAGCATGATGAGAAGCGAACATTTTACTTGTATACAGAAGCAAACCACGCAAGGCTAAAATAGTACAAACTCAGTTCTTACACCCATCACACAAGATTAGATTCAAGACAAAGGTAACAATACTTGGTCGCGGTGCAGACAAAGATAGGTTCACAAAACAACCTTCGAAAGTTTACAAAGAGGGAGAACAGCTAAAATGGTAAAGATTCAGTCCTTACAACCCATCACACAAGATTAGAGTCAAGAAGCAGGAACCATATCTCTTTCTTTTTTTCAATTTCCACATTCCAGGAAGAACCACTATATGTTCTGCATCTGGGAGAATGAAATCCTAATGGTAGATCCCTCAAGCTTGCTTGCATGCTTAGAGACCAGCGCTTCGGTAGCCTCTTCCTCGGTCTCAAACTGCACAAGAGCCTGCGTCTTGCCACCTGCCTCAAACAGCTTTGACTTGACGATAGTGCCATGCTCGCCTACGTGATCAACGATCGCTTCTTCAGATATTTCCTGTGAAAGCGCTGAGATGTGGATTATCTTGGTTGGGGCGCAGCAGTGGCGGTAGTTCTTAACCACGTTGGTGTTGAACCGGTTAAGGTTGGAATTTGAATAGTCGTGTGCATCAGGAGCAGGGGTAATAGATGGGAATTTAGAGAAGTTAACTTCCAGTTTCTGTCCAAGTAGCATTGCTCCCTGTAGAAGGAAATTCCATTGATATCAAGGGTGATTACCACAAACATGTAAAGAGTGTAGGACGAATGAATGGAAGAACTAAGGTAGGAGTCAAGTGACCACAAAGTACCTTCAAATAGTGTACAGCAAGCTCGGCCTGAAGCCCCTCAGCCATCTGGACAAGGGCATGGTCTGGCTTATTGCGGAGTATCTTGATTCGTGCTATATTTCCATAAATAGAAAATAGATTGAAGAGCTTATCCGCATCAATTTTCTGCACATAAAAATCAGATAGAAGAGATAGTTATGAGGTGAACAACTAGTGCAGTTCATGGCAAGTGAGGTGTTTACTTACATCACTGTTCAAATTGCTAACTATAAGTGTGCAGCGATCATTGGTACCAGTCACTCCAGGAGGCAATGTTCCGCCAAATGCAGCAGCAACCATTGCAGCCTGGCCCATCTGATATAGAAACATTTTAGCAGGAAAAGCAAATACTTTGTGAGATACCAATAACGTTTAGACAAGGACCAAATGAAGCAGTGCAAAGATACAAACCTGTGCATATGCACCTATAGCCCAGAAAGAAGATCAAAGAAAGAAGTTAAAATATATTTTCGATATGATGACAAAGGTGAATAAAGAAAAAATTGAACATTGCTATGTTTACCTCCAGGCTGTTGGAAACCAAAAAGACCGCTAGGATCATTAAAACCGGGCTGTTCAAAGTAACAGATAAAAGGCTTAATACGTAGCTTAGCCACCAGAAATCCAAAATACATGAATCTTACATAGTGGAAACAATAATAATAGAAGACAAAACGAAAAGTAACTACCTGAGAAGCTCTTGGACGTTGTTCCGTGGGCAAAGACGGATTTGTGAAATCTCTGAGGACGAAAAGCAGAAAAGGTGGTTTTCAAAATCCAGAGATAACAAAGAATAAAATTAACGTGCAATTACAGACAATTCTAGCTTTTCAACCATACTAGTCACCTCACCTAGATCTATCATTGTTGTAGTGAACTTGCAACTCGCTGAGACTGAAAATTCAAAAGAACAAGATCAGACTCTGGAATTGAATGTAAAAGAAAATATAACAAGGAACGGCTTAAGGACATACTTTGAATACTGAATGTCTAGCTGGCAGCAACCATCATAAATGTTTCGTCCCTGCAAATATTTATTTTAGTGGAAGTAATGCCTTAGCAAAAGAATCTGGACGTTAAGTTTTGGAAGTTGTATATGCAATGGTTACTTACATGCAAAGCGCCAGATGCTTGTATTGCACTTTGGCGTGATTCAAACTGTATGAGGGCTTGAAAACCTACATCACCAAAAAATGAGTATTGTAATACACAAGTTCTTTTATTCAAAATGTGTAAACTTATCGATATCTCCGGTAGAAACGACTTATGTGCTAGAAAATGGCTAGAAAGATTTTGAAATATGCAAGTGCAAAGCAATATGAAAAACACATCATCGATTGTGTTATATCTAAGAAGAAAATAAACATGCATGCAGTACAGGAAGAGAGAGAATTAGAGACGGGAAGAATCTGACCAGCTGACTTTTGAAACGTGACAATCTTCTCCACAAATCCATAAGGAGAAAAGACTTGATGAAGCACTTCGACGGTCATAGGATAGAGCATGTGATGAACAGTAACTAAGAGAATTCGGTTGGGTTCTTCCTGAGGCCCAGCAGCAAACGAGTACCGAGAAAGAATAGAGGAGAGAGAGAGAAGAATGAATAGAGAAGAATATGCATCTAGTTGGAACAGAAGAGAGCAGAGAGAGCATGTAAACTAAATGAGTAATGTACAAGAAATGATGAAAATGTAGATGACAATAACAGTATGAAAAAGTTAATACATTATATATTTAACAACCTCATTCCTTTTCTATTTTATTTAAATAAATTAATATGTAACGGCAGTATTACATGGTTGGTGCCACGGAGAAAAGAATTTCTTTAGCGAGCAGAGTAGCACACTATGAAAGACCCTAACAGTTAAAATAAATATGAGCAACCTAGCACCTACTTAATGAGAAGAATCTTCTTTAGCGAGCACACTATGAAAGGCCCAATCAACTAAAATATATTCGACCAACGTAGCACCTCTTACATGTCCAAGCGTGTGTATCACAACAAACAAGTTAAAACCCTAAGAACCAAAAAACTGCAGTTGTGCAAGAGCTTAGGTTTAAAAGTTATGACCAAGGGCCAACTCACATGCTAAGGTCAAATGATCTCTATTTATAAAATGATGATTTTTTTATTGCACCAGCAGCTCATTATATTGTGCGTATGATATTTTTTCAAAGCTAACTGCTCATTTTGGAACTGTTGAATATGTTACATGCAGAGATCATAGACATACATAAATGCACAAAAATGCTGCTTACCTAAAAGGAAATAATTAAATTAAACTATAATGAAGGGGAGAACCCAAAGCGGATGAATGTGTACCTGATCAGGATTCCGACCATGAGAGCTCTGATCAGTAGTCAGTTCTTGGTGAGATGAATACTGCAAGTATACGTTCCTTCCCCTAAAAATGACACAAAAGCATGTTAATTAATGGAAGCGTAACAACATTAAGCGAAACAGCGCAACCTCGACCTTCCGCACTCCAAAATCAAATTACACCACTCTCTGCTACTACCAAAAAAACATGAGGCAAACTTAGCTCTACATGCAGAAGAGCGGCTGCGACTGAACCGAAGCACCAAAACAGAAAATCTTACTTATGATGCACCGACATGGGGTCCAGGAACAAGATTACCTTACGCTAGGTTGAATGTTGGTGTAGTACTGGATGGCGCTGACGGAAGAAGCCAAATCCTCCATCTGAACAAGGGCCTGCAGCAGCACAAACGCCACATTAGAATCACAAAACCTCTGATTTGCACCAGCCTAAACAACTGAGAGAGGGTACCTGGTTCTTGGCACGGAGCATGACGAGCTTGGCGACCGTGCCGAAGGGCTGCACCACCTGGAGCAGATCGCTCTGCGCACGCAACGGGAGGACCGATAATAGTATCAAAACTTTGAACCGAGAACAGAACAATCCGGGCGGCGAGAAATCCCGCCGAACAAAGTGCGGCCAAAGAGAGGGGGTGTTGCTTGCTCACCTCGGAGATCTCATGCCCGACGTTCCGGATGTGGATCACCCTGGAGGGCTCGGCCATCGTCTCCCCCGGCGACTCCAATCACACGCAACGAAACTGCAGCAATCCAATCAATCGGGAACAGATCAATCCAGGGTACGGGAAACAAGCTTCGATCCGTACGGCCTAGCACGAGGGGGGATTGGAGGAGAGCGTGTACCTTGGTCTGCTAGGGTTTTAGCGGTGGGGCGGAGGATCTAGGGTTTAGCTCGCGGGGGCGGGGGATTGCTCAGCAGTAAAATAAGACGAGGGCTGGAGAATTGGAGATTTGAGAGGAAGGGGGATCCAGATTTGTTTGGACTTCGGATTAGGTGCTGTTTGACGACAAGCGTAACGGACGCACCCTTGGAAAGGAGGCTCGGCCCCTGGGTTCGATTCGGGAAATTTTCCTTTACCCGGTTCAAAACTTCCCAAAAAAATGTGAGCGATGCGAAAACTGAAGATCTACGGAAAGTATTGGCACCAGATAGTATCGTGTCTGGTCTGTTATGGCAAGCGTCAAGATTTGCGGCCGAAAAAACTGCCCGGAATTGGGGCAAATACTAGTCGGCGAATCTCCGTTGTCGTTTGAGCGTTTGGATTTGCAACGAGCAGAAGAAAACAAGAAAATTGTTGGACAAACCACTTTTCGACACCTCAACACTCTGGAGTAATCAAGAGTTGATACTATTATACTGAAGAAAGGCATGTCTAATGTACATAAACACTCTATTTCTACCTAATGGAAAGGCAATACGACTGCCGGTTCCTCAAAAAAGAAACACTATCTTGTTGTTTTTTACACATTCACATGGTCTAAAACTATATGCCAACTTTCGTATGTATTTAAGGATATCAGGGGAAACCGTGAACATTTAAAAATCTATAGTGCATTATTAATGGGACTGTCTATCTGTCAGCTAGCTGTTTTAGTTTTCGTGCACAGACAGATTCAGATAGACAGTCCCTTAATTTAAATCACGCGATGCGGCGTTGTTCATCCGTGTTGAGATCTGAAATCGTTGCCGTGGTTTTTTCCTTACCAAGTTATTAATCGACCGCAGCCACGGCATGTATTTATGCTGTTTATTACTCTGCATCTCCTCTACCTATGGTAATTGGAAACAAATGAGTGTTTTCTTTTTCTGCGTCGGTGTTATTTCGTGAAAAATGTGATTTTGGGATTGGAGTTGGAACATGACGATGACCAAAGTTTGTTGTGCTTGCACACGGCAAAGCCCACAGGTGGGTCCCATCTTCACTTGACGCCGATAACGGCGGTGATGGCCGGCTCCTGACACGCGGGCCCCACACCCTTGCTCTTTTGCCGTGTGCCCTGCGCAAGCACACGGCAAAGAAAAGGGCTATCACCAAAAAAAATCCCCGCCGCGTCCCTCGCCGGGGACGGGCTGGGGACAGGCAGTCGAGGGCGCCGCCGAGGGCTGGGGCGGCTGCGACGGCACGAATCCCTGCAACACGGACACAGACGGGGTCCAGCAGGCCGTGGTGCCACGCGGCGGCAGCCACGGCGAGGTACCGCAGTGCAAGCTGGGGCGTCGTCGTTGACAACGTCGGCATCGGTGAGGGATGTGGACGGGCGCGCTAGGCCGCGCGGTGGCGTCGTCGCCCACGAGGAGGATGTGGGCGAGGAGGTGGCCTTGCTCCTCTCCGCCGCCAACGCCCGCGCCTGGAAGTCACCACGGTCACCATCCTCGACGGAACCGCGCGCCGGCTCTTGGCCACTGCACGCGGCTCCGGCGAGGGAGGATACTGCAGCGCTAGCGGAGGGAGCCGGAGGACGGAGGGAGCCGGTCGATGTGGAGTACGGGCGCGGAAGAGCTCGCGATGGCAGGGAGCGGCCCCGAGCCGGGGACGACGAGGTGGAGCAGAGGAGATCGGTATGTCGAAGTGGACCAGCGAGGTGGAGGCGCCCATGTCGAGGTGCGCCGTCCGTCTTGACCGGCGAGCACCGAGGCGATAGGGCGCGTGGCGGGGAGGGCGGCGATGGAGGAGAGCGGACGCGGGTGCGAGATGAGCGCGCGTAGCTCGAGGACGGAGGAGCACGGAGGCGATGGGCTGTGGACGGAGGAGCACGGCAGAGCACGGAGCAGCTTGAGGACGGAGGAGCTCGGGTGTGATTGGATCGTACGTGCAGGAAGAGGATAAGGTAGTGCTGTGGAGAAAAACGTCAAAGGAAAAAAAAATGCAGGGGTGCCACGGATTGTGTGCTTCTTTTCAGATGCTGGGAACTGTTAGATCGTGCAGGTTATCATCCAACGGTCCATAAGCGTGATCCGTGTGATATTTTCCTGGCCAATCAGCACGCATAGTTTCTTTGCCGTGTGCTGCACACGGCAAAGATTTTTTTGCTTATTTCTTTTTTTTTTCTTTGATTATGTTGCAGTGACTATTGCATAGAATAATTCCTAATATTTTTGTATTAGCAATCAAATACGGACTACTTTGTGTGGAAATTGGATGGGTGCCATTTGCACCATATTTTTTGTATTATCAACCAAATTTGAATTACCTTCGGAAAATCGGCATAAAGCCATTTAAATAGATGAAATTAGGTAGAAACCGAGAAAATTCCTAATATTTCTGTATTATCCATAAATTATGGTCTACTTTGTGTGAAATCTAGATGGGTGCCATTTTGCACCATATTTTTTGTAATTGCTTCACAAAAAAGTCATTTTCGGCACTTAAAAAATGAAAAATGATATTTATACAAATAATTTGAGAAAACTCAGTTCGGCAACATTGTTGTCCATACCAATACCCATCTATGTGCCAAATATGGAGACTTTATCACAAACTATGCCATGGAAATGGTCATATCTTGATCGTTTGGCTTGAAACATATACATGTTTATAGACGATAGACCTTTTTGTGAAGCATTCTTTTGAAATTTTTGTCAAACCTCAAGTTTACTATTTTTTGTATCAAGTAATACACATAAAAGGGCTCCATGCCAAAGGATTTCATTTTTTGAATAATTTTTCAGTTTATTTGATTTTTTTGAAAAAAAGGGTCAAAATGGCCACCATGGTTATTCGTCGAAAGGGGTAGAATTTTTCAATACCATCGACGGTTCTGTGATATAATCACTACTTGTGTAGCTTAAAATGATTTTTGAAAAAAATCAGAGCAAACTATCACACACTTGTAGTTCAAATTTGAATTACTTTCGGAAAATCGGCATAAAGTCGTTTAAATAGGCGAAATTAGGTAGAAACCGAGAAAATTCCTAATATTTCTGGATTATCCATAAAATATGGTCTACTTTGTGTGAAATCTAGATAGGTGCCATTCTGCACCATATTTTGTGTACTTGCTTCACAAAAAAAGTCATTTTCGGCACTTAGAAAATGGAAAACGATATTTATACAAATAATTTGAAAAAACTCAGTTCGGCAACACTGTTGCCCATACCAATACCCACCTATGTGCCAAATATGGAGACTTTATCACAATCTATGCCATGGAAATGGTCATATCTTGGTCGTTTGGCTTGAAACCAATACATGTTTATAGACGATAGACATTTTTGTGAACCATTCTTTTGAAAATTTTGTCAAAACTCAAGTTTACTATTTTTTGTATCAAGTAATACACATAAAAGGGCTCCATGCCAAAGGATTTCATTTTTTGAGTAATTTTTCGCTTTATTTGATTTTTTTTGAAAAAGGGTCAAAATGGCCACCATGGTTATTTGTCGAAAGGGGTCGAATTTTTCAAAACCATCGATGGTTCTATGATATAATCACTACTTGTGTAGTTTAAAATGATTTTTAAAAAAAATTCAGAGCAAACTATCACACACTTGTAGTTCAAATTTGAATTACTTTCGGAAAATCGACATAAAGTCGTTTAAATAGGCGAAATTAGGTAGAAACAGAGAAAAATCCTAATATTTCTGAATTATCCATAAAATATGGTCTACTTTGTGTGAATTCTAGATGGGTGCCATTTTGCATCATATTTTGTGTATTTGCTTCAAAAAAATGTCACTTTTGACACTTTAAAAATAAAAAATAATATTTATAAAAAATATTTTGAAAACTTTTTTTGGCAACATTGTTTTCCATACCAAGACACACACATGTGTAAAATATGGAAAATTTATCACAAACTATGCCACGGGAATAGTCATACCGTTGTTAAAGGTAGATAAACTAAAGTAAAAAAAAACAAAATTTGGTCTTTGCCGTGTGTTGGCAAAGATCGATTTTCATATTTTTTAATTTTGGTCAAAAAAATATTCTTTGCCGTGTGCAAAGAGCTGTCGTGACCGCGCCGTTCGCGCTACCTTTTGGCTCCATTTTCTTTGCCGTGTACCTATCTTTGTCGTGTGTTTTGCTTTTTCTTTGCTATGTGTATTTCTTTGCCATGTGTTTTTGCTTGTCTTTGCCGTATGCATTTCTTTGCCATGTGCCGACACACGGCAAAGATTTCTTTGCCGTGTGCCCGACATCCAGCACACGGCAAAGAGTCAGGCACACGGCAAAGTCCAGCTCTCCCGTAGTGACAGAAATAACAAGACGAACATCCAAAACTGGACCTCTCTATTAGCGTTCGTCCGGCACACTTGCCGAACCGTCTATAAGAAGCGTCGGTGGAGATGCTTTGATGGTGTTTGTACACTTATTGAATAAAGGGTGAAGTTCTCAAACTGAGCTTAGTCGAGCCTCGAGCCGATATTGGTTGGCTTGTGAGACTTTTTTTTTAGATAAAGAGCACTCCCTCTGTTTTTTAATATAAGATGTTTTAGCTTTTGTCCACATTCACATACACATAAATGTATGTAGACATATTTTTATTTATATGTTAACTCATTTTAGCGTGCATATAGACAACATGTGTACCACCTAAAACATCTTATATTAAAAAGGAGGGAGTATATAATAATACCACATAGATACCAATTACACCCAGCCTTTACAACAACACAATACCTTAATGGCATTACGGATGCACAAATCCGAAAAAGAAGAAGAAGTTTAAAAGAAAAGTCCCGCTCCAGAGTTCCAATCCTTACAGCAGCAGTTGATGACGTGAAACACACGTTCGTTGGGAGACCCCAAGAGGAAGGTATGATGTAGTCAGCAGCAAGTTTTCCCTCAGAAAGAAACCAAGGTTATCGAACCAGTAGGAGCAGCAACTCTTCAGAAGGTTGTCAACGGCGACAGAAAAATAGCTGTTGCAGGGAGTCTGGACTGTTGACGTGGAATCTGCACACAACACAATCAAACTACTTTGCCCCAACGAAACAGTGAGGTTGTCAATCTCACTGGCTTGCTGAAAACAAAGGATTAAACGTATGGTGTGGGAAATGAGTATTAAATTGCAGAGAATGAAAAAGGAACAGTTTGCAGTTTGTGGTTGTTTAATCAGTGTAAAAGAATGGACCGGGGTCCACAGTTCACTAGTGGTGTCTCTCCATAAAAGATAACTAACATGTTGGGTGAACAAATTACAGCTGGGCAATTGACGAATAGTGAGCGCATGACAATGCATATACATGACATGTTGACTACTATGATATTTAATTGGGCATTACGACATAATACATAGACCGTTATCCAACAGCATCTATGACTAATAATCCACCGCCGGGTTGTCATCCGAGTCCCCCGTTGGTATTAAGTTGCAAGCAACGGATAATTGCATTAAGTAAAGTGCGTAATGTAAACAAACACATATGTCCGTGGACATAGCATCGTTGGGTTATCCCTAGTGGCAACAGCACATCCACAACCTTAGAACTTTCTGTCACTGTCCCTGGTTAAACGGAGACATGAACCCACTATCTAGCATAAATACTCTCTCTTGGAGTTACAAGCATCTACTTGGCCAAAGTATCTACGAGTAACGGAAAGCATGCAAGATCTTAAATAACATATAAGATAGATTCATAATCAACTTGACATAATATTCAATATTCATCGGATCCCAGCAAACACAACATGTAGCATTACAATAATATGATCTTGATCATGTAGGGCAGCTCACAAGATCTAAACATGATGGCACAAAGTGGAGAGACAACCATCTAGCTACTGCTATGGACCCGTAGTCCAAGGATGAACTACTCACGCATCACTCCGGAGGCAGGCATGGCGATGTAGAAGCCTCCGGTGACGATTCCCCTCTCCGGCAGGGTGCCGGGAAGAGGTTCTGAACCCTCCCGAGCTAGGGTTGACGACGGCGGCGTCTCTGGATCTTTTCGTGGATATTTGCTCGGGTACTTAGGGTTTTCACGTCAGGGGGAATAAGTAGGCGAAAGGGCGGCGGCTGCGGACCCCCGAGGGGCCCACACCACCCTAGGGCGCGGCAGAAGGGGGGCCCGCGCCCTAGGTGCGTGTGGCCTCCTGGTGGCCCTTCTCTGCTGCTCCTTCGCTCCGTCAGGTGTGTTCTGGAAAAATAGGGACCCCGTGTAGTTTCGTCCAATTCCGAGAATATTTCCAGACTAGCTTTTCTGGAATACAAAAACAGCAGAAAACAGGAACTGGCACTTCGGCATCTTGTTAATAGGTTAGTCCCAAAAAATGTATAAAAGTGATATAAAGTAGATGCAAAACATGTAGCAATTGGTATAAAACAAGCATGGAACATCAAAAATTATAGATACGTTTGAGACGTATCAGCAGTGAAAGTGAATGTGTTGCCCCATGCGTGGTTTTGGTAATTAATGACAATCCTTATGGACTAATGTTTGCATTGAGATATTCTTGTAGATCTTGTCCATATGAAAAGATTGGAATTCATGTGTTCGACTCTAGAAAAATACATGATGATCAATGCTCTATTCAAGGGTTTATATGAAGAATGGTCATGTGTAGAGTTGAGCATATTGCAAGAATGTCTTGAAGGATTCAAGACATCATCTTTGTGAAACGGAGCATTTGGAGAAGTATTCATCAAGCATGTGCTAGCAAGTACAATCAAGAAAGGTGTTCCAACTTGAGCGAGTCAAGATCGTCGTCATCTAGCTCAAGTGGAATGCGCAAGGCAAAGGTATGATCTTAATAGGGTTTCTATTTTACCGGTCTCATGGTGTTAGTGGGAGACCGGGTTATAGGATAGACGGCGTACTATCAAGAGGGGCTCTCAAGTGAGTAACTTGATCGCATCTTTGTCGAGAGCTCAAACCTTTGCATACTTGGCATATCATCTTTCTTGATTCTTATTAGGCTTTTATCCATGTGTGAATTTAGAGCTTGTGTTCATCTCCATACCAAGCTCTAGTTCACCGAAAACGGATTTCGTATGGAAAACTTGTTGCGTTTTTGGTTTTGGAAGTTTTGCCGGTTCATCTTTTTATAGAGAGGTTTTATCTTTCTACATTTGGTTTCCTCCTCACATGATGGACTATGATGTTTCTCTGCATAATCTTGAAGAGCTCTTCGTTGCGATTCCAACGAGCCCAAGATCATCGAAATCGGAATCCGGATGAAAAAGTTATTGCCGTTTTCGTTTCGCTTTTTTGCAGTTTTCTGGGGGCGGAAATATCCGGCCCTAGGCCAGAAATATCCGGCCCCCGGACATTTCCGGTCATATTTCCGGCAAAATATCCGGCCCGGGTCCAGTACCGTTTCTTAGGTCCTTAGTCGTTTTTCGGGGGACCGGAAATATTCGGTCCTTGACCCGGAAATATCCGGTCTGAGTTTTCCTGCACCAGTTTTTCAACGGGAAGATTTCGTGGGACCTATAAAAGGACTCCTTCTTCCCCAAAGTGAGTAGAGCTCCTAAGCACTAAATTGCCCACCATTGTTGACCTTCTTGAGCTTGTCTTTCTCTCTATTCCTCCATGATTCTTGCCTCAAATTAGAGGGAAAAGAGAGAGAAGATCTAGATCTACTATTCCACCAATCAATCTCTCCTCTAAGTGAGTGGAAGCTTTTAGATCTAGATCTTGGAGTTCCATTTGTTGAGTTCTTCTTTGTTCTTCCTCTCTTCTCCCCCCATAAGCATTAGTTGCTTTTGGTGGGATTTGAGAGTGAAGGATTTGATCACTTGTGCTCTTGCCATTGCTTTGTGCTCTCCACGAGGATTCGTGGAAGTTGAAAGTTTGTGAGCTTGTTACTCTTGGGTCTTTGGACCCTAAACGCCTTTGTGATGGTTGAGACCTTTGTGGTCACTTGTAGCCGTTCGGAAGCCCCCAATCCAATTGTGGGTTGTGCCTTGGATTGTTGTTGTAAAGGCTCCGGATTCCGCCTTGAAGGATTCCGATAGTGGAAGGTGAACCAAAACTTTGTGGTGCGGTTCATCGGAGAATAGGGTGAGCCTTTGTGGCGTTGAGATCGACCTTTGTGGTGCCTCACACCTCTCCAACGAGACGTACTACCCTAAAAAGGAGGAACTCAGGAATACATCCTCGTCTCCGCGTGCCTCAGTTATTTCTATACCCAAAGCTCTTTACTTATGCACTTTACATTGTGATAGCATTCGTGCTTGAAGTATTCTCTATTGCTATCACCTTGTTTCTTATCTTGCTTAGTATAAGTTGTTGGTGCACATAGGTTAGCCTAGTTTATTTAGGTTGTTGGCTTGTTAATTTAAACACCTAGTTTTATTCCGCAATTATCAAGCCCTAAACCGGAAAAGTTTTAATCGCCTATTCACCCCCCTCTAGGCGACATCCTTGTCCTTTCAATTGGTATCAGAGTCTGGGCTCTCTTTTTGGGCTTTACCGCCTAGAGAGTAAAGATGTCACTTAGAGAATTAGTGCACGATTCCACTCTTATATTCGATGGCACAAATTATGATGTTTGGAAAATTCGCATCCTTAATCTTTTTAGGGCCATGGGTCCAAATTATATTAAGAGGATTGTAGATGTGGGTTTTTCTCCTCCAAAGGATTCCCAAGAATTATCTTTAGAGGATGAGGAAAACTCTCATCTCGATACTCTAGTTTCTAATGGTCTTATATGTGTTTTGAGCGGTGCAGTTCTTGCTTCAATCATGCCTTTTCGGAACGCTCATGAGCTTTGGACCAAGCTTCAAGATAAATATGAAGTGTCCAATATTATTGAGGATGATTGTTCTCCCTCCACCTCCGGCCGTGACGAGTTCACAACTTCTTCCACTTCACCAACATGTGATTTGTCACAAGGTAATGATATGGTGAGTGGTGATAGAAATTGCAATGTTCTATCTTTGGACTTAAACAGTTCTAGCACTCCAAATGTCTTACATGCTAGTGTTGATAGTCGTTGCATATCATGTAATAATTGTTTAACTAAATCTCATGATGATATGCTTCATTTGTCTTGTTGCCATGAAAACAATACTTTCATATCCTCTATTTCTTGTGTGGCTAACAATGTAGAGGAATCCCAACATTTGTTGAAACAAGACGTGGATCTCAATGGAGCTTCAAGTAACTCTTCACCATCTTTGTCCACTACTCATTTTTGCCTTATGGCTATGGATTCAAAGGTTTCTCCACCTTTGGAACCCTCTTCATCTTATGATGATGTGGATGAGGATTCTTATGGAGAACTTATGGATGTTGAATCCATAACAAAGAAGGGTGAGATGGTATTTTGTGCTCTCCTCAAAGGTAGCAAAGCTAACCCTCCTCTATGTGAAATCATTGCGTATGCTATTAAGAGTAAGAAAATCATTGAGGATTTGAATACTCAATTTGATGAGAAATGTAAAATTGAGAGAGAAGACTCTATTACAATAGCAACCTTGAAGGCTGCCCTCGAGGAAGTGGAAGAGCTTAGGGCTTCTCTTGAAGAGAGGCTTGAGTCTCTTGATGAGTCAAATGATCCTATTATTGCTAAAATCATTACGGAAAGAGATCATGCTATTGCTAAATATAAAGTGCTTAAAAAGGAAAAAGTTGAATTTGGTGTTGGCAATGCTAGACTAATTGAGGATATAGAGAGACTTGACAAAGCCCACAAGGCTTTAGAAAGTGAAGACTCTCTCCTTATCAAGTCTCATGATCAACTCCAAACTCAACTATCTAAAAATGATGAGCTTGCCAAGTTGTCTTCTACCATTTCTAATATTGATGATGCTTGTGCTACTAACTCTATTTCTCGTGAAGCATCTATTTTGAAGGAGAATGTTGAGCTAAGGGCTCAACTTGAGTTGCTAACTACAAGTATAGAAAATTGGAAGAAAGTCATGAAAAACTCTCTATCTCTAATGAGGATCTTCTAGCATCCTATGCTAAGCTAAAGTTAGCTCATGAGGCTATTATATCAAAGGTAACATCTTGTGAGCCTCATGTGGATGCTAGCTCTAAGTTGACGAGGGAATATCTCCCGGCAACAGTGCCAGAAACAATGCTTGTACGTCACACGTCAGTTGGGAACCCCAAGAGGAAGGTATGATGAGTGCAGCAGCAAGTTTTCCCTCAGTATGAAACCAAGGTTTATCGAACCAGTAGGAAAACGAGGTTGCTTCGAAGGTGTTGGTGAAAGAGTGTAGTGCGGCGCAACACCAGGGATTCCGGTGCCAACGTGGAACCTGCACAACACAATCAAATTACTTTGCCCCAACTTAACAGTGAGGTTGTCAATCTCACCGGCTTGCTGAAAACAAAGGGTTAAACGTATCGTATCGAAGATGATGTTTGTTTGCATAAAACAGTAGAGAACAATGATTGCAGAAGATTGTATTTCAGATGTAAAAGAATGGATCGGGGTCCACAGTTCACTAGTGGTGTCTCTCCAATAAGATAACTAACATGCTGGGTAAACAAATTACAGCTGGGCAATTGACAATTGATAAGTGCATATAACATGCATGTGTGAGTTGTGGTGTCTACTATGAGATTCATTTGGGCATTACGACAAAGTACATAAACCTATCCAGCATGCATCTATGCCTAAATAGTCCACCTTCCGGTTAACATCCGTACCCCTTCCAGTATTAAGTTGCAAGCAACAGACAATTGCATTAAGTAATGTGCGTAATGTAAACAATACATTCATCCTTGAATAAAGCATTGCTGTTTTACCCCTAGTGGCAACAACACATCTACAACCTTAGAACTTGCTGTCACTATCCCAGGTTAAATAGAGGTTGAACCCAACTATCATGCATAAATACCCCCTCTTGGAGTCACAAGTATTCACTTGGCCAAGGCTTCAACAAGTAACAGAGAGCATGCAAGATCACAAATGACATAGACATGATAATATAATATTCAGCTCCACATAGGTATCAATATAAGTCAGATCCCAGCAAACACAACATGTAGCATTACAATAAGATGATCTTGATCATGATAGGCAGCTCACAAGATCTAAACATGATGGCACAAGTGGAGAAGACAACCATCTAGCTACTGCTATGGACCCATAGTCCAAGGATGACCTACTCACGCATCACTCCGGAGGCGGGCATGGCGATGTAGAGCCCTCCGGTGATGATTCCCCTCTCCGGCAGGGTGCCGGGAAGAGCTTCAGAACCCCCTGATACGTCTCCAACGTATCTATAATTTCTGCTGTTCCATGCTTATATTATACCATTTGCTACATGTTTTATACACACTTCGTATCACTTTTATGCATTTTCTGGGACTAACCTATTAACAAGATGCCACAGTGCCAGTTCCCTGTTTTCTGCTGTTTTTGGTTTCAGAATGTTACTTCTGGAAATATTCTCGGAATTGCACGAAACAAAAGGCCAGGTCCCTATTTTTCCAGCATGTCCCTATTTTGGCCGCCTCCTGGCTCCTCTTCGTCTCTCCTTCGGACTTCGTGTACGTGTTGGAAAAATAGGGACTTGGCCTTTTGTTTCGTGCAATTCCGAGAATATTTCCAGAAGTAACTTTCTGAAACCAAAAACAGCAGAAAACAGGGAACTGGCACTGTGGCATCTTGTTAATAGGTTAGTCCCAGAAAATGCATAAAAGTGATATGAAGTGTATATAAAACATGTAGCAAATGGTATAATATAAGCATGGAACAGCAGAAATTATGGATACGTTGGAGACGTATCAAGCATCCCCAAGCTTAGTTCTACTCGTCCTCGAGTAGGTAAAACGATAACAACAAATAATTTCTGAGGAGACATGCTTTCACACAATCTTGATCAATATATTGCAAGGCTCATGTCATGAATGAAGTGACTCAAAGCAATGGTCTATAGTTTGCTAACAAATAGATAAAGAGTAAACAATGAATCATATAAGCAAAAACTTTTCATGAATAGTACTTTCAAGACAAGCATCAAAAAGTTTTGCATAAGAGGTAACTCATAAAGCAATAGATTCAAAGTAAAAGGCATTGAAGCAACACAAAGGATGATTAAGTTTCAGCATTTGCTTTCAACTTGTAACATGTATATCTCATGGATAGTTGTCAACATAAAGCAATATAACAAGTGCAATAAGTAAACATGTAAGAATCAATGCACACAAAGTTGACACAAGTGTTTGCTTCTAAGATAGAAAGGAGTAGGTAAACTGACTCAACATAAAGTAAAAGATAGGCCCTTCGCAGAGGGAAGCAGGGATTAAATCATGTGCTAGAGCTTTTTAAGTTTTCGAAAGCATATAGAGAGCACAAAATAAGTATTTGAGAGGTGTTTGTTGTTGTCAACGAATGGTAGTGGGCACTCTAACCCCCTTGTCAACCAGACTTTCAAGAGCGGCTCCCATGAAGGACGTTATCTCTACCAGCAAGGTAGATCATCCCTCTTCTCTTTTGTTTACACATGTATTTTAGTTTCTTTATAGATGACACTCCTCCCAACCTTTTGCTTACACAAGCCATGGCTAACCGAATCCTCGGGTGCCTTCCAACATTCACATACCATGGAGGAGTGTCTATTTGCAAATTAAGTTGCTTACTGATAAATCAGGGCAAAACATGTGAAGAGAATTATTAATGAAAGTTGTAATTAATTGGGGCTGGGCACCCCGTTGCCAGCTCTTTTTGCAAATTATTGGATAAGCGGATGTATATGCCACTAGTCCATTGGTGAAAGTCTGTCAGAAGTAAATGACAAGATTGAAAGATAAAACACCACATACTTCCTCATGAGCTATAAAACATTGACACAAATAAGGAGTAATAAAGTTTTGAATAGTTTAAAGGTAGCACATGAAATATTTACTTGGAATGGCAGGAAATACCACATAGTAGGTAGGTATGGTGGACACAAATGGCATGGGTTTTGGCTCAAGTTTTGGATGCACGAGAAGCATTCCCTCTCAGTACAGAGTTTAGGCTAGCAAGGTTGTTTGAAGCAAACACAAGTATAAACCGGTACAGCAAGAATCACATAAAAACATATTGCAAGTATTATAAGACTCTACACTGTCTTCCTTGTTGCTCAAACATTTTACCAGAAAATATCTAGACCTTAGAGAGAACAAATATGCATCCCAAGTCTCAACAAGCTCTACGGTAGTTCTCCACTACTAGGCTTTAACTACATGATGCAAGAGCTTAAACATGATCTACTTGAGAGCTCAAAACAATTGCAAAGTATCAAATCGAAACAAGACAATGATCTACAAGAATGCATATGTCTTTTCCAATACCAACTACTACATGTAGCATTTTCTTTCTTCCAAACAAACACCAATCAATTTATTTAAACATAAACTCTCCAAATGATAATATAATGCAGCAAGAGAGTATTTATAAACAAGTGCTAACAGCTCGAAGAGATGCATGAAAAACAGGAGCTAAAAGCACTGCAGTAGCTAGTTAAGAATACTCAACAAATATAAGTGAAGAACATGAGTATTCACATGAAAAAGCGGAGCGTGTCTCTCTCCCACACAAGGATTGCTAGGATCCGAATTTATTCAAACAAAAACAAAATAAAAACACACAGACGCTCCAAGTAAAGCGCATAAGATGTGAAAGAATTAAAATATAGTTTCACTAGAGATGACCTGATAAGTTTGTTGATGAAGAAGGGGATGCCTTGGGCATCCCCAAGCTTAGACGCTTGAGTCTCTCTGAATATGGTTGGGATGAACCACGGGGGCATCCCCAAGCTTAGGCTTTTCACTCTTCTTGATCACATAATATCACCCTTCTCGCTTGATCCTTGAAAACTTCCTTCACACCAAACTCAAGACAGTTCTCATTAGAGGGTTAGTGCATAATCAAAAATTCTCATATTCTGTAATGATACAATCAATCCCAAAGCTTCTGGACATTAGCTACAGCCACCAATGCTTTGTGGAGCAAAGAAATCCACACAAACACAGTAAAAGAGCGAATGCAAAACAAAAGGCAGAATCTGTCAAAAACAGAACAGTCTGGAATGACGAATTTTTTCGAGGCACTTAAGTTGCTCAGATGGATCTGGCCTAAAATAATGAAAGTTGCGTACATATCTCAGGAATATGCGTGATTTTTTCAGAATTTTTTGAATTTTCTACAGGGAGATAAGCTCAAATCCGTGACAGCTAAAAATCTGTCACTGCGCAGAAATCCAAATCTTGCATCAACTTTCAATATAGAACTTTACTTGGCACAACATTGCGATAAAATAAAGATACAAAGGAGTTGCTACAGAAGTAACAAAACTCCTTGACTCAAAGAAAACAAAAATAACAGCAAATAAAAACGATGGGTTGTCTCCCATAAGCGCTTTTCTTTAACGCCTTTCAGCTAGGCGCAGAAAGTGAAAATCAAGTGTTGTCAAGTGGCAAATCATTCAAATCATCAAAAGCTTCTTCCAACACACAGCTTGTAACAATGGGTATCTTAGATGTTCCTGGAGGTGTTTCATTACCTTTAACCGTACTAAAAGTTTTATCAATTTTAAGCTCATAATGAGTCTTTGGTTTTGGCACTTTAGGAACATACATAAACTTTTGCTCTCTACCCACATAAACTTTCTCCTTTTTAGACTTAAGAGAAGTAAAGGTTGAACTTAAGGTTTCAATAGCTTCCTCTAACTCATCAATTCTATGATTTTGGGTGTCATGGATATTATTATCCTCAAGAACAGTGATTCTTTCATTGATGGTGGCTATTGATTCATTAGTCTTACCAATACAATCAAGAAAATTTGGAAAAAAATTCTCCATAGAGTCTAACTTATTTATAACATCCTCCAAGGTGATCTCAATTTTAATATCTTTAGTGGGTGGTGTTCCTACCAAACTTTCAATAATATTACAGGCTTCTAAAGCAGGAGTACCCAAGAAATTTCCACCTGTAAGAGTGTCTAGAACATACCTATACCAACTAGAGATACCAACATAAAAGTTCCTAAGGAGGATAGTGGTAGAGTGTTTCTTAGTACATCTATGATGAGCATCACTAATTCTATACCAAGCATCTTTCAAATTTTCACCTCCTAGTTGCCTAAAAGAACGAACTTCAACTTCAGGAGCATTCATTTTGAAAAACAAAATCAAACGAATTAAACAAGTAACTAATTTTTTTGTGTTTTTGATAAAGAGAGCAAACAAGACTAAATAAAAATAAACTAAGCAAGACAAATAACAAAGTAAAGAGATTGGGTGTGAGAGACTCCCCTTGCAGAAGCAATTCGGTTTTCCCCGGCAACGGCGCCAGAAAACGTGTTGCTAGCTCTAAGTTGACGAGGGAATATCTCCCCGGCAACAGTGCCAGAAACAATGCTTGTACGTCACACGTCAGTTGGGAACCCCAAGAGGAAGGTATGATGAGTGCAGCAGCAAGTTTTCCCTCAGTATGAAACCAAGGTTTAATCGAACCAGTAGGAAAACGAGGTTGCTTCGAAGGTGTTGGTGAAGGAGTGTAGTGCGGCGCAACACCAGGGATTCCGGTGCCAACGTGGAACCTGCACAACACAATCAAATTACTTTGCCCCAACTTAACAGTGAGGTTGTCAATCTCACCGGCTTGCTGAAAACAAAGGGTTAAACGTATCGAATGGAAGATGATGTTTGTTTGCATAAAACAGTAGAGAACAATGATTGCAGTAGATTGTATTTCAGATGTAAAAGAATGGACCGGGGTCCACAGTTCACTAGTGGTGTCTCTCCAATAAGATAACTAACATGCTGGGTAAACAAATTACAGCTGGGCAATTGACAATTGATAAGTGCATATAACATGCATGTGTGAGTTGTGGTGTCTACTATGAGATTCATTTGGGCATTACGACAAAGTACATAGACCGCTATCCAGCATGCATCTATGCCTAAATAGTCCACTTTCCGGTTAACATCCGTACCCCTTCCAGTATTAAGTTGCAAGCAACAGACAATTGCATTAAGTAATGTGCGTAATGTAAACAATACATTCATCCTTGAATAAAGCATTGCTGTTTTACCCCTAGTGGCAACAACACATCTACAACCTTAGAACTTGCTGTCACTATCCCAGGTTAAATAGAGGTTGAACCCAACTATCATGCATAAATACCCCCTCTTGGAGTCACAAGTATTCACTTGGCCAAGGCTTCAACAAGTAACGGAGAGCATGCAAGATCACAAATGACATAGACATGATAATATAATATTCAGCTCCACATAGGTATCAATATAAGTCAGATCCCAGCAAACACAACATGTAGCATTACAATAAGATGATCTTGATCATGATAGGCAGCTCACAAGATCTAAACATGATGGCACAAGTGGAGAAGACAACCATCTAGCTACTGCTATGGACCCATAGTCCAAGGATGAACTACTCACGCATCACTCCGGAGGCGGGCATGGCGATGTAGAGCCCTCCGGTGATGATTCCCCTCTCCGGCAGGGTGCCGGGAAGAGCTTCAGAACCCCCCGAGTTAGGGTTGACGACGGCGGCGGCAGCGAATATGTTCTGGATGAAAGGCTCGGTGTTTTAGGGTTTTCACGTCTCGGGGAATAAATAGGCGAAGGGGCGATGTCGGCGGACCCCCGAGGGGCCCAAACCACAGGCGGCGCGGCTGGGCCCGCGCCGCCAGGTGGTTTGGCCACCTCGTGGCTCTCTTCGTCTCTCCTTCGGACTCCGTGTACGTGTTGGAAAAATAGGGACTTGGCCTTTTGTTTCGTGCAATTCCGAGAATATTTCCAGAAGTAACTTTCTGAAACCAAAAACAGCAGAAAACAGGGAACTGGCACTGTGGCATCTTGTTAATAGGTTAGTCCCAGAAAATGCATAAAAGTGATATGAAGTGTATATAAAACATGTAGCAAATGGTATAATATAAGCATGGAACAGCATAAATTATGGATACGTTGGAGACGTATTAGTGGACAATGGCACAACTTCCTCTCTCAATGTTTTATTGCCATGTGCTAGTCCTAGTAATTCTACATCACATACTATTGCTAAATCTTGTGATGAATTACCTTCCTTGCCTTGTGGCTCTAACAATGAAGCATCTATTTCCTCTAGTGTTTGTGTTTATACTAACCATGTAGAGGAATTAAAAGAGCTCAAGGCCCAAGTCACTTCTTTGAAGAAAGACTTGGAAAAGCGTCATGTTGGGAGGTCCACACTTGACAATGTGTTGAGTGTTCAAAGACGCCCCAATGACAAGGGTGGACTTGGATTCAACTCCAATAATAAGAACAAGTCCAAGCCTATCAAGAAGAACAAGGGCCAAGAACAAGTCAAGGATTCGGCCAAGATTGTTTGCTTCAAGTGCAAAGTTGAAGGGCACCATATTAGATCTTGCCCTTTGAAGAAGAAGCCTCTTAGTGAGAAGCAACAAGGGAAGCGGCCTCAAGTTCAAACTCAAGTTCCTCAAGATAAAGCAAAACCCCTTCCCAAGAAGAATCAAGCTACCCCTCTTCAAGTCAAGATTCCAACTAAGAAGAAAGGAGGACGCCAATGTTGCTACATATGCCGTGAGAAGGGCCACTTTGCTTCTTCATGCACTAATGGTACATTATCCAACCCCATTATAATTGATGATGTTTATTCTCTTCGGAAGGATAAGGTTGGCAATGTGTTTGCCAAATATGTTGGTGCTCAAAGTGGTGTAAAGAAAAGCACCATTTGGGTTGCCAAGCCTATTGTGACTAACCTCTTAGGACCCAACTTGGTTGGGGACCAACAAGTTAAAACTTGATCAATAGGTGTTATTGGAGGGCATTGGAGACTTGGCTACATCATGAAGAATTAAGGGACCTTCATCAATTATATTCTCTCAAGCCAAGTCATTTGGATTATATTGTTCTATCTCATATCCAATGTTCCTCCTTGCGGTAACTTTTATTTAAAACATATATACATTGAAAGTTGCTTGCACCCTTGCATGTGTTAGGTTTTGCACCTTGCTAGTGTTTGTATGTGTTGTGCTCTCTACTTACTTATCTTGAGTAATCAAGAATATGTATATTGGTTTGCACACCATTTACTTGTGTTGAGCCTTATTGCTTTGTTTTGTTAACTTATCTTGTTGGCTCTATTTTTTGAGAGATTAATGGACTATCCTATTTTGGGAGAGTGATATGCTTCGTGCACTTCACAATCCTAAAAATATGTATACATGAGGAATAGCACTTAGTGATGATATATCAATATTATCTATTCTCTATGTGGTATGTCATTCTCATGAGAAATTCAAATTCTATAATGTCCATTAATTATCTCTAGTTGGCTTTGTTTGCCTCTTGTTAAGAAAATTGGATTATCACATTATGCGGGAGTAATAAGCTATGTGCATATTACAAGCCTAGAAAATGTGAACATATGAGGTATTGCCACCTAGAATTGATATTCTTCATTATCTTATTCCTTTGTGGCATGTTTCTCAAACAAGTTCCCTTTTTGCTAAACTGATTTTGTTTAATCACTCTTTTGGATCTTGTTTGTGATGGACGTTCTTGGTATGGCTTTCCCAAATATGTTCACATATATCTTTTTGGGAAACCAATTGCTTCAAGCTACTCTTTATAGTGGCTTTGCATGATCGCGTGAATACTTGAAGCTATCAAGAATATCTATCTATTTAAGTATGGCTTTTAAATCTTATCCTTTGCCATATGCTTATTTGTTGTGAAATTGGTCTTCAATATCATTCCTATATACCATCGAGAAATATCTCTATATACTCCTTGTCCTTGACAAGTGATACTCATATGTGTGGTGAAATTTGTGGACCATCTTCACTTTGGCTTTTGCTTTGAATTGCCTTATTTCTATTGCCAAGGATTTGGTTTGATCTAAATCCTCTTATCTTCCTTGTATCTTTTGGATCCTTTGTTGCTCTACTAAAAATTTGCTTTGTGCTTTCTTGAGTTAGGAAAAGCAATGATCCCATTCTTGGGGAAGCTATCCTACATTGAGTAGAACATTATTCTTTAAATTGGTTTTGTATCTTATTGCTTTCCTTGAACATGACTAGTGTTTGAATAATATGTATGGAGAGTGATGATCTCATTTGTGTGCATTTTGTATTCAAATGAAAGATCATAAATAATGCACAAATCTTGGGGGAGCAATCCTATATGCTTTTGAACATTAGTTGTCTTCAATTGGTATTTTATCCCGATGACATGCCTCTTTGAAAGACAAACATTTTTCGTCTTGGTACTTTGTGCCATCATGAAAAGTGTAGAGGGTTTGGTTTATTCCTTGATGATATTTTCATCAATTGGTATCTTACTTTCAGTTGGCATGTTTTCAAAGTGGTACCTTCAATCATGTGTTGATTTGGGTTTTTTGATATAATTTGGTCAATTCTTTTTTCTTGTCACACTTGTGTGTGCTTTCTTGGTTTAATTGGTGTTTTGTCCAAATTGTATCTTGTTTGGTTCTTGAAAGTCTTGTGCATGCATAATATCTTATGGCATGCTTACTTTCGTTGACTCAATATATAGGATAAACTCCATCAAACCCTAAATGGCTAAGATGTGCATGAAATTCAATTTCATATCAATATGCACATATTTATGTGGAGTTTGTCCTATGTATTGTAGTTGCTCTAACTACTTTGGACCCAATGAGTTTGGGTACCATTTTGTACTTGAATTGGTTTTAGGTACTTTGGAGATGCATTGGGAGCTTGTCTCATTTACAAGGAAGGTGTTATCACCATGTGCTTATTGGAGCCAAGCTCGGATGATCGTGAACTCTTATCTTCTACATCACCAACGCTATCTCGGTAACAAGTATCTACCTCATGCATACTTTTCTAGCGTTCAACCTTGTGTAGGTTGTTTCACGGCATGTGTCTCTTTTGTTGCAATTCATTTGGTTCTTGCAAACAACTTTATTGCAAATGTGGGCAAGCCGGGATGATTACATATCAAAGGGCATATATATAATCATTTTCATGATTCACCAATCCCAAATATGTTAATCTAGCACTTTCTACTCTTTGTCTCACATATGCAATATTGATGATTTTTCAAAATCATTTGCCTTTTGCGATACTTGTTATCTTTCTCGGAGCATCCCATTTATCACCTTGTCCCTTGTGGATATTTTTTGATGCTATGATGAGTGTGTGGTGGAAGTTCATCTATATCCCTTTAAGATAAATTTGAGCTTTGTGCTATGCTTTTAAGCAAAGATCTTATTGGTGTTTGTATGACTTCCTCTTGGATATCATGTTCTTCACCGTTGTATCTATTTTGTGTGTGCATGTTTCTTTTTGGACTTATATCTTCATGATTGATGTCTAATTAGAAACTTATACACATGAGAGTAGTTACATCTTTAATTGGTATTTCAATTCTTTAGTAACCACCTTTTATTCCTTTTGATTCTTTGGTGGTTTCTAAAAGCCACAAGCTTGGCCTTTCATTTGGTATTTCTTTTGCATCTTAATAAGCTTGTGGACCTATTTGCTACACCTTCTTTGGTTTATGTTCTAGATTATCTAGCAGGGAGTGAGAATTCCATGTTGTGCACACAATATTGAAATGCGAATCCTACCTTGTGCACGTACCTTGGGGAGTTCCCTCTTGTTGTTTAGTACATTTTTTTTGGATCCTTTTGATTGCTTGCTTCTTTCTTCGAAGTATCTTTCTCTTTTGATTGGATCCTTGATGTAGTTTGATCTCCCTCCTTCTATTCATCATTGGATATGTGCATTTGATTTCACTCATAGTATGAGAAATGCACACAATATGGGGGAGCTCTTACTATATTGGCCTTCTAAATTTTTCTTCCCATTTCGGCAATCGATGCCAATGGGGAGAAGTTTAGAGGGTTTAAGGGATTTTGGTTTTATGATTTAGTTTCGTTCTTAAGCATTTGCCTTTCATGCTCTTGCATCCTTGCTCTTTTTTGTGCATGGTTGCTTAATTCATTATATAAACCCTCGTAAAAGGGATTGTCATCAATTACCAAAATGGGGGAGATTGAAAGTGCATGTGTTGCCCCATGCGTGGTTTTGATAATTAATGACAATCCTTATGGACTAATATTTGCATTGAGATATTCTTATAGATCTTTTCCATAGGAAAAGATTGGAATTCATGTGTTGGACTCTAGAAGAATACATGATGATCAATGCTCTATTCAAGGGTTTATATGAAGAATGATCATGTGTAGAGTTGAGCATATTGCAAGAATGTCTTGAAGGATTCAAGACATCATCTTTGTGAAACGGAGCATTTGGAGAAGTCTTCATCAAACATGTGCTAGCAAGTACAATCAAGAAAGGTGTTCCAACTTGAGGGAGTCAAGATCATCATCATCTAGCTCAAGTGGAATGCGCAAGGCAAAGGTATGATCTTAATAGGGTTTCTATTTTACCGGTCTCATGGTGTTAGTGGGAGACCGGGTTATAGGATAGACGGCGTACTATCAAGAGGGGCTCTCAAGTGAGTAACTTGATCGCATCTTTGTGGAGAGCTCAAACCTTTGCATACTTGGCATATCATCTTTCTTGATTCTTATTTGGCTTTTATCCATGTGTGAATTTAGAGCTTGTGTTCATCTCCATACCAAGCTCTAGTTCACCGAAAACGGATTTCGTATGGAAAACTTGTTGCGTTTTCGGTTTTGGAAGCTTTGCCAGTTCATCTTTTTATAGAGAGGTTTTACCTTTCTACATTTGGCTTCCTCCTCACATGATGGACTATGATGTTTCTCTGCATAATCTTGAAGAGCTCTTCGTTGCGATTCCAACGAGCCCAAGATCATCGAAACCGGAGTCCGGATGAAAAAGTTATTGCCGTTTTCGTTTCGCTTTTTCTGCAGTTTTCCGGGGGCGGAAATATCCGGCCCTCGGACATTTCCGGTCATATTTCCGGCCAGGGTCCAGTACCGTTTTTTAGGTCCTTAGTCGTTTTTCGAGGGTCCGGAAATTTCCGGTGCACCGGAAATATCCGGTCCTTGACCCAGAAATATCCGGTCTGAGTTTTCCGGCACCAGTTTTTCAACGGGAAGATTTCGTGGGACCTATAAAAGGACCCCTTCTTCCCCAAAGTGAGTAGAGCTCCTAAGCACGAAATTGCCCACCATTGTTGACCTTCTTGAGCTTGTCTTTCTCTCTATTCCTCCATGATTCTTGCCTCAAATTAGAGGGAAAAGAGAGAGAAGATCTAGATCTACTATTCCACCAATCAATCTCTCCTCTAAGTGAGGGGAAACTTTTAGATCTAGATCTTGGAGTTACATTTGTTAAGTTCTTCTTTGTTCTTCCTCTCTTCTCCCCCCATAAGCATTAATTGCTTTTGGTGGGATTTGAGAGTGAAGGATTTGAGCACTTGTGCTCTTGCCATTGCTTTGTGCATCGGTTTGTGCTCTCCACGAGGATTCATGGAAGTTGAAAGTTTGTGAGCTTGTTACTCTTGGGTCTTTGGACCCTAGACGCCTTTGTGGTGGTTGAGACCTTTGTGGTCACTTGTAGCCGTTCGGGAGCCCTCAATCCAATTGTGGGTTGTGCCTTGGATTGTTGTTGTAAAGGCTCCGGATTCCGCCTTGAAGGATTCCGATAGTGGAAGGTGAACCAAAACATTGTGGTGCGGTTCATCGGAGAATATGGTGAGCCTTTGTGGCGTTGAGATCGACTTGTGGTGCCTCACACCTCTCCAATGAGACGTACTCGCCTAAAAAGGAGGAACTCGGGAATACATCCTCGTCTCCGCGTGCCTCGGTTATTTCTATACCCGAGCTCTTTACTTATGCACTTTACATTGTGATAGCCTTCGTGCTTGAAGTATTCTCTATTGCTATCACCTTGTTACTTGTATTGCTTAGCATAAGTTGTTGGTGCACATAGGTGAGCCTAGTTTATTTAGATTGTTGGCTTGTTAATTTAAACACCTAGTTTTATTCCGCAATTATCAAGCCTAAACCGGAAAAGTTTTAATCGTCTATTCACCCCCCTCTAGGCGACATCCTTGTCCTTTCAAGCAGCACAACCACCAAGACAACACATGATGTCCAAATTCTCCAAAAGCAACGCCTTTAAGAATGAAACAGTGCACAATTCTAAATCAGATCAGCCTTGTGAGACTAGCATCCACAAATACAGTAGTAGTGTTTATGTGTTTGCATTCGAGAAAACAACGTATATATTGAAAGTTTAGACGATATAATAACTATTTAGCTATTTGTGTGACGAGAAATACATCAAAGTAATGCTGGCACACTACATACTATTACTAAGTATATGAAAGCCGGCCAGAATCGCGGCCTGTGAGCGATCGAGTCACTGTTCATGCCACTGTTCATCTACAGTGTAACAGTGACTCGATCTGCGCCGTCCGTCGACGATCGCACGGTCGTCCAGACGTGTCCGTGATGGTTTTGCAAAAACAGCCCTCACAAAAACAGAAATTGCTCCGCCATCCACGATTTCCCGAACAGATGGACCTATCCAAAAAATAAACGAAACTTGAGGGCTTCTTTGCAAAAAAACCACCACTTCCCCCTTTGCCCTTCTCTCTCCCGCGCCGGCCCGTGGTCGGTGGCGCCGCCGCCTCCCCGTTCCGCCCCTCTCCGGTCGGATCTGCGGGCATGGGCGGCTCCGCCGTTGCCGCCGCTCCGTCCTGCTCGAGCGCCGCGTGCCAGGACGCCGTGGTCGCGCGGGAATCGCTGCCGCCGCGCCGGCGGGCCGCCTCCGCTTCCGCTCGCCGCCGGCCACGCTCCGGTGACCTAGGCGCGGCGGCGCCGCCACGTACGCGCACCCCGCGACGAGCCGCGTCCGTTGCGCCCAGCCGCGCGTCCCATAGCGCGCTGGTGCGCCGCCGGCGAGGTGGTCGACGTCGCCGCCAGCCCGCCGCCGCGGGTGACGTCACACGATGACGTCACCGCGGGCCCACCCGTCAGTTTTTTTATTTTATCGTAAATGTTTTCTGTTATTCAAAAAACCCTGACGCGTGGGTCCGACATGTCAGAAATTTTGCAATTACAACACAATGATTAAAATTGTAAAATTCATAACTTATAGAATATAATTCAGTAAAATGCAAATAATATGTCAAAAAATCACAAATTTTACAAACTTCCAAACTTTGCACACAAAAGTTGCACCAAAAAAATCATGCCCACAAAAAAAATGCAAACAATATTTCGAATGTCTCCGAAAACGCCCAATTTCCATACTTTCCACATAGAAAACGCAGCAAAAAAACATTGTAAACATTTCAAAATTTAAGAAAGAATAGATTTAATGAAACTTTAAACTTTCCATGCAAACTAACAGATGCCCATTTTTCTTCAAGATTTGCCGGTTTAGTTTTCCAGGTATTTCAAAATAATTGCAATTAGAATAGAATGATTAAAATTGCAAAATTCATAACTTCCAAACTTCACAATTCGTCTCCTTACAAATTTCACATTTCAATTTGGAACCATAGTTGATGGTTTCAATTACACTAACATATTTAAAGGTAATGTAACTTTAAACTCTCTAATTACGTAGTTACATTTTGAATTGCGTTCCTTCATAAATATTTAAAGAAAATGCAAATTCATTTTCTCTAATTGCGTAATGAATTTTTCTGAGGGAGCGGAGTTTGACATATGTTACAGTCTAGCCTCAATGGCTCATACATTACTTTCATGTACATATTAGTATAAAATGATACTATGTGACTATGTGAGGATACAACTACTAGGTTATTGTTATTCTTCTGGTATTAGTGTGGCTTGTAACTATATTAAGGACAAGAGAAAATGAGCTTCCACAGCGAGCCAGCGCACCGCGGCATTGTTTTACTGTGCCCCGCTACAGTGTAACAGTGCCGCGGTGATCCAGGCCGTCCATCGCGGATCGGACGTTCCAGACGCGACAGGGACCTATCCGCAATATTGCGAAACCTCGGGGACGTCCTTGCAAAAACACCGCAGAACTCGAACTTCTCCTCCCTCTTCTTCCTCGCGTGCGGGCGGAGCTGCCGCCGCCGCCGACGTGCCACCCCGCCGCTGCAGGCCCTCCCGAACGCATCGAAGACCGCTGGCGTGACGGCGTCGACTTCCTCTCCATCCTCACACAAAATCGCAAGCTGAAAAGGTCAGAGCCGCCCGCGCCGTGGTCTTCTTCACCGTGTCCGTCCGCCGCCGCCCCTCGATTCGCCGCCACCAGTCCTCGCCTTGCCCAGCGCCGCCGCCCTTCGACTGCCCGCGACGCGTCTCGTCGACCGCGCTACGCCGCGCCGCCTCTCTCGCCCCCGAACGACGTCGCCATGTTCGACGTCGCCGCACGGGGAAGAAGATGGTGGCCATTGATGACGTCAGATGATGACGTCATCATGGGCCCCACCAGTCAGACTTTCATTATTTACGTTTTTTTTGTAAACTATTAAATTTCTGCCACGCGGGTCCCATCTGTCAAACCTTTAATAATAATAATTACATACAAAAGGACAATATTTGTTAAATTCGTAACTTCCAAACCTTAATTTCAAATAAGACAACTTATATATCAACATTTACAGAAAAGTAAGAGTTTTTAAGCAATTTCAGCATGCATTTTCCTCGATTTTCACTTTCACATAATTTTTTTTTTAAAAAATAACATTCCTATTCCCGCGTTCAAATTTCCGACACAAATTTTAAATCTAACATTATATATTCAACCCCACAGCAAACATATATGTAGAATTCTATGTAGGTTGCTAAGTCTTATTTGTAATAAACATCTCAAATGCAATTATAAAATTTACACACCGGAGAAAAAAATGTAGCAAAATGGTCACAAAAAATAAATGACGACTATTTATATCTCCTAACGAAATTTTAAAATTTGAATATTTTTCAAAAGTTTCACAATTTTGCAAGCATTTCAAACATGATCATCTAACAAACGCAAAGAAAATTCAAATATAACAAAAAAAAATTATAATATTTCAAAGTTTTGAAAGCATTTCAAATATGAGCAATTAATCCTTCGAATTTCAATAATTTCCAAATTTGAACAACTTCCAAATGTGAACATTTCCAAACTTAGATTTTACCACACAGCCAGGGAAAATATGGCAAACATATCAACATGAACAAAAAAAAGTTACTTACTTATATCATACGCTCAAAATCCAAATTGTAGCATTCCACAATTTTGAAAGCATTTCAAATATGATCATTTGACAAAAACAAATGGGATTAAAAAATGACATAAAACACTAGCTATTTATGACGTACAATCAAAATCCAGATTTGAATGTTTTAAAAATTCAAATACATTCCAAAACTGAGTAATTATTAACTTTCTTTCAACTTCAATAATTTACAAGCTTAAACAATTTTTGAATATGCACGTTTCCAAATTTGGATTTTACCACACAAACGGGAATAAAATAACAAATACATCACGCATGAATACAAAAAAATATTGAATATTAATACCATACGATCAAAATTCAAATTGAAATATTTCAAATATGGACAATTAATAAATACAAAGAGAATTCAAACAACATACCAAAATTTACAAAAATATAAGTGTTTTCAAACAATTTTGGCATGCATTTTCGATTTCCCATTTTGAACAAATTTCAAAACCTAAACAACCTTTTAGACGTAAACTCTATTTCAATTTCATTAATTTCCAAATATTCAACAAATTTAAATGCATGCATTTCCAAATTTGAATTTTACCCACACACGCGGCATCGCCGCGCAAATTTACCTGGTTCCGAACTAACAAGCCAACCAAATTGTCTTCATATACGATTGCCAATTGTTTGACTACAATTCTAATTATTAGTTTTTATTTATTTAAGTAAAGGTCATGTCAAATTATTTTTCCCCCCAGGCTCGAGCTGGCTGTTTAATGAGCCGGCTTGCCAATCTTTTGAGCTTAGCCGGAAGATTTACTCTTAGCTCGTACTCCGTCCAAACTTCGAGCTGAACCGAGCCTCGTCGATCCCGAGCCGAGCTTCGAGCTCTGTGTCCACCCCTCCCGACCTCCTCTCCTGTGCGACACGGCGGCGCCGACGTAGAACCCTAGCTGCCGCCGCTGCACTCCGTTCTCGCCCGCGGCCGCCGCACCTTCGCCCTCCACCCGAGAGCTTCCGCGTCCGCAGTGCGCATCAACGACTGCGCCTCCGCCGCCCGAGAGCTTCCGCATCCGCAGACCGCAGCCGTCTGTCCTCGCCGAGCGCAGCCGCCGCCGCACCTGCTTCCTCGACGTCCGCCGCACCAACGAGCGCGCTTCCTCGCCCTCCGCTGCACCTACTTCCTCGAAATTCGACGCCGCGGCCACACCTCCTGCGGGCTGCAACTCCAAGCCTCCAAGGTAGTGCTGGACTGACAGACTTTGCATATGAATTTAGCGGTGATGGATTTGCATATGAATTTCTTTGCTCATGTAGACATCTGATGTGTTACAAAAACTAATCCATTTGTGATACTAAATGCAGTTTGAGCATGGTGAATCCAGGAGGACTAGAAGGACCGGAGGGTGATAAACCAGATTACCATCCTGAAGAATTAGAAGGGCAGGAGGGTGAGATGCAACTGTTTATTGTACCTCCGGATCCTCCTCATACTCGGTAGAAACGTGCAAGATCAAGGGGTCGGGCTCAGGCCTGTCCCACAGACGCCAGTCTTTTTTACATATCTATATTTGTCTAGGTTTCCCTAATTGTACTCCTAGTCTATTGTACTATATGTTTGCCCCTTGGGCTATGCAATACCGATAAGTTGCATCCATAACAGTTCTTTCATTTTACACCAGACATTTTCAAGAACAACCTTCTGTTACCGAGTAACGAAAACACGAGCGATTTCGATGCTTGGGTATCATTGATAAGTTCCACGGAGGAAAATTCTGTTGTAAGTGAACTCATATTTTTCCCTGTCTCTATTTAGTTTATGGAAAAGGTTTTCCTTTTCAATGATTTTGCATGAGGAGCCAATGTATGTTAAGCAGCATCTGGTTGCTGATGTTTGCATACTTTCAGAATGACATAGAGGCTATTAGCTTTGTCTACCGTGGCTTCTTATTGGAATTTCCTTTGTGCTACGGCTACTGGATCAAATACACAGCTCACAAAGCACGGTTATGCACATATGAAGATGTGGTGGAGGTTTATGAGCAAGCAGTCCAAGCAGTACCCCATTCTGTTGATCTTTGGGTCAGTTACTGTGGATTTGGTATGAGTGTGTATGAAGACCCTTCTCTTATTAGAAGGTAAAGAAGACGTAAATGTAACATGTGCCTTACTTTCACTTATTTCAATTCGCAGGAATCTTATCCTGTGGATCCTCTTCCTTCTTTTTTTCGTAATATACAATTTCTTTTAGTGTATTCGCCTGTATGTTTGAGGATCTCAGAGTATTTAAAGGTTCCGAACTGAATATTTCATGGACCAGCAATCAAGGATTTCATGTTGTTTATAGTATAACATTAGGTGGAGAAAGAATACAGATTGATGAAGTACTAGAAAATAGACCAGTCATGTTTTTCATGTCGTGTAGACTTCTAGAATTGGTATCACTTTTGTTATATTTCAATTGTTGAGATCTTGACTCCTGACTCCTCAGTGAAGACTTCGGAAGTAAAAAACCAGGGAAAGGAAACTATGTTGGATATTCGACCTTATTAAACTAGATACGACTCTCTCTTAAATTGCAAAGAGTATACATTTAATTTTTGTGGTTGGACTTGGACATTATGAAACAATGTTACCCAATAAAACTGGCATATATTGTGAAATGGAAAGGGTATAATGCACTGTATAAGAATTTAACACCAGTATTTTTCAAAGCGAGTTATAAAACTGGCATCCTTCAACTTTTGATCCGTCTTTGGTCCTTTTCGTATGAGGTCAGCTCATGATAAAAATTTATAAGTTGTGCATCACTATTTTTTCTATGGATTTTTTGACAGCTTATTTCAGAGGGGTACGTCTCTTGTTGGAAAGGACTACTTCTGTTACCATCTTTGGGATAAGTACATAGAGTTTGAAAAATCTCAGAAGCATCTGATTCAGCTTGTTACCATTTATATTAACACGTTGACATTTCCCACTAAGAAGCTCCACAAGTATTATGAGAGGTATGTCATAGTTTCTTTGTTAGATGGATTAGAAGTTATCACCTTTATTTGACACCGCATCAATGCATCATGCATTGAAATAACCTCTCAGACCTTGTCTCGTGATACATATGCAAGGAAAAAGTTATGGCACACCAATTAATCTTGCAGGCTCTATTAGTATTGGTAACATTACCTTGTTACACTTACAGCTGCATTTTCCTCACATCCCTCTACCTTCGTCATTGCCAGTGACTCTAATCTTATCCCCAATGGATCTTGTGTCGTTGAATTATAACATGATTGCCTGAGTAAATCATGTAGCCCTCAATGAATTGTTGAGTATGTTAAGGGAGTATTAGTTGCTCTCCCAGATGTGCGATTTATGGAGTAATCTGGATCTTTTTCCAAACGCAGCTCTAGCATCAAAAGCGGAACTAGCCAATTTTTTCTTTTGTACCCGATGTAGATATTTGAGCCATTAGATTTGTACATGAACCAGTACATGACCTTTTGAATTCATTGGTTTGACTTGCAGATAATAATAAGTCTGTAGAGTCACTGATGCCATTTGTTTGCTATCATCTTCGTTTTTGTTACCAGTTTTAAGATGTTGGTAAAATCACTGGAACAAGGAGTTACACATTGTGGTGCTGAAATATCTACAGAAGATATGCATACTTCTGAAGTGATGGAGGCTGAGGAATCTGAAGGGGACATCTCAACTAAAATTGCTGGCTTATTTGACCAAGGTGGTCATCTTAAGCCTGAAGCATTAAAGCAGTACTTATTTACTGGGGATCGCCTCTACGAAAGGTCCAGTAAACTTAATGAAGAAATCTGCGGCTTTGAGGCATCCATTAGAAGGCCTTTTTTTCATGTCAAGCCACTTGATGAAGATCAGCTCGAAAACTGGAACCAGTATCTTGACTTTGTTGAGAAGAATGGTGATTTTGACTGGGTAAATTGTTTCTTGCATTTGTTTTTCTGCACAGAAGTCTAGCTGCAGTGTCTGTTCTAGCATCTGATTACATCTCGCATCTTCGCCTCCAATTTGCAGGCTGTAAAACTTTATGAGAGGTGTTTAATCCCTTGCGCTAATTATTCAGAGTTTTGGATTCGCTACTCTGAGTATGTGGATGCCAGAGGTGGCCGGGAGATTGCAAACTATGCTCTTGGTCGGGCATCGTCAAGTTTTGTGAAGGTATTCCCTGGCAAACTATTTGGTTTACTACATTTGTTGTTATTATTTAAGCTTAAGTACTTTCTGTAGTGACCTGCTGTGCCAAGTACTCCCTCCGTTCTAAAATACTTGTCTTCCATTTGTCCAAATTTGGATGTACCTAGACATGTTTTTGTGTATAGGTACATCCAAATTTAGACAAATGGAAGACAAGTATTTTGGAACGGAGGGAGTACATTAGAAGGTGGAACCACTTGTATTACATCTGCGAGGTCCCAGGAATAATTCCCTATATTCTGCTGCTTTCAAAATCGTCGAAAGATAGCCTCTTAATTTCAAAATAAGAACCTCAAGTTTTCAGAACAGCTAGAGCCTACATCAGAAAAGGAAGACTTACAATGCTGACAAAGTACTGTAGGTTTGTCCTGTCTCGAAGTTCACTATTCTCCCCAGCACCATTTTTTTCGCTTTGCAATGTGGACTTTCAGTTTTTCAGCTCTTGTTTGGCTACTTGTCATTATGCTTTTACATATTTGATCACTTATGCACTAGATTGATTACTTCTTTTGCTTAATTTTGTTGATAGTATACATCCCTTTACAGTTTTGTAGTTTACATATGGATAGCACGTATCTATTCAGTCTAAACTTTCCATCTGAAGATGAGGTTACTTCCTACCACCATCTACCAAAGAAAAGATTCTAGCTTTAACCATAATATCTTGCTAACCAATTATCCTTAATCCTACTCAACCATCTCCTGTATTGCAGTAGCTGCTACATAGGTACGCCAACTCCATGGGCCTAGCTGGCTGCAGGCCTTCTCTCATGTGCTGCAGCTACTGCAGTCTGGCCGTAACGACGTGCACATGACACACTAGCCATCATCCAATTAATTAATCCCCCTTTTCCATTTTATTAAGTGCTTCAGAAGCTCACATTAGTTGGAGAATGTCCCATCTTGACGTAATATGAAGTGATCAATTTTAACGTGCTGCACAGAAACTTCGTTCCTTGTTTTACTTTAGAATATGCAACTCCCTGGTAACAATCTGGATGCCATTCTCTTTTTGCTCTTTATTTCATCCAAACAGGGAGTCCCGACTTTCAGCATGTACTATGCGATGTTCAAAGAGCAAGTTGGTGATGCACCAGGTGCTCGTGCTCTTTTTGTTAAAGGAAGCAGTAATTTCACGTCAGATTTCTACGCTAATGTTAATAGAATGGCCAACATGGAGAAACGCATGGTATACACCATTGTTTTTGTGCATTTGCTGCTGGTTATCTTTGTGCGAATATATTTCGTTTTCACTGTTCAACTTCTCATAGGGAAATACTAAAGCAGCTATGGAGATATATGAGCATGCAATTGAGGATGCCGTGCAAAAGCAGAACACTGAAGTACTTCCAGACCTGTACACAAATTTTGCGCAGTTCAAATATGTGGTAGGTAATAGGGGACTTTACACCGACATCAAGTATGCTATGCACATCTTCTTTTATGCAATATGCTTTCTGCAAAGGCATCTACATGTGGTGCTATCAGAAAATAATCCTGCAGATATTGGGTTGTTTCTATATATGCGATGATTTGCGAATTGTATTGTACTCGTATTAAACTAGGAGTGATCCTAGCTCACTTGGTTGGGGAAGTGTATGTACAGCCCCACCACCTGGGTTCAAGTCCTCGTGGACGCGAATTTAGTTCTTATTTGTATTTATTAAAAAAACCCGATGGGGTCCTCCCCACTGCCTCCCTTTTAAAAGAGGTATTGGATTCCTCCTGGTTAACCCTTTTACATGTAGCGTGAATGAACGTGCAAGTGGATGGTATGCACGTGTGCCTCTCCCGCCAATGCTGCGTTTTGATCAATATTTGGTCCTAGAGGCTAGAATGTAAGACGCAGGAAATAATTGAGTCATGTGCAGTGTATGCTCCCTTGACTAGTGTTCCATAGGGAAGTCATAGCATATTCCTGCTTTTATTTTATGCTGATGTATGCTATGTTCAACAGGCAAGTCATAGCATTGCTGAAGCTAAAGAAGTCTTTGTCAAGGGAATCAAACAGGCACCCTGTAAGCTTCTGATTAAGGTGTTTATCTTAATGAGCATATTTTCTACATTAATGTGTTCTTTCCTGTCTGGAAAGTGATCTCTGTAATTTCCTTTGTTATTTTTCCACTAGGAATTCATACACTTCATGAGTACATATGGAGGATCTACAGAAATACCTCTGATTGATTCTCTTATTTCTGATGCTGTGACTCCTGGATCTGATGTATCAACATCTTTAAGCCCTGAAGACCGTGAAGATATCTCATTGTCGTTTTTGAAGGTTAGAGAGTTAGTGTCGGTTACGGCATAGTTTCCCTTTTTGTGCATTTCTGTAGTAGGGGTACATGTGTATCCTTTGCCGATCGCAAACTTGCAGTGTAATGCACACTATCGTGCATGCTCCATTTACATATTTGTAATGGATCGAGTAATTGGTTCTTTGTTAAAAAAAGTAATCATTTCTAAAATGAAACTCCTATCTCCTTTTGCTTTTCTCCACTTAATATTACTGAATTCAGGAATCTGAAGTAAAAATTGAATTCAATAACCATTGAGTCGCGATCATCTCACTGTATCTTGATTGACAGGTGGATAATAAATAATGTGAACGTAGGAACACCTATGGCAGGGGAACTGCATTGATTAAATATTTCAATCATAAGTCTGAATGGGACATGTAGTTACATATTTGGTGTCATTCTGTTATATTATTGAAATAATTGTAGTAGCCTCATTTGTTCTATTTTGTTGGGATCCTGACGAAAAGTACTGCCGTACTGGTAGACAGTTTTAATTTCTCATTCAGAGGAAACTTGGTTTCTTTCTAACCCTTCTTCTCCATTGTTTCCTGCATAAGTTATATGTTGCTGGCCTTAACTGGTCTCCTGCTTGCAGTTTGTTGACCTCTACGGGGATGTTCAATTACTCAGAAAGGCATGGGCTCGGCACAGCAAACTTTTTCCTCACAACACAAGAAACCTGTCACGTCAATGTACAACTGATAGTAATAAGAGGAGATTAACTGAATTTCTGAGGGTTGCTAATGACCATACTCCAGAATGTACGACATTGAAACAGTCATCCAAAAGTGACACTTGTTCTTGGCTAGTTGATAAAGAAGCTGGTTCGCAAGTGGACATGGATGCTGCGGATCCAGGAAAAGGACAGACATATGCTGATGAGCCAAAAATAGTTGGGAATGTTGATGCGCACCAGGATGCTGGCGATATAGCTCAGGAATGCATTGATATGGCTCACAGTCAGCATAGCTTGGACAAACATGTAACACAAAGTCAAATGGATTCACATACCGACCAAGAAACCAGTCATGATTTAAGTGTATGTGAACAAATTGACCAGAAAACAAAACCTCATGCTTTAGTGAGTGAGAAAGACCCTCAAGCTGAATCAGGTAATTATGATTCTCCTTCAAAACCAATTGCCGACACTGAGCAGATTGATGCTCAGGATGAGATTAAGACCATTCAGCTATCTGCAATTGATCATCCAGAAACAGTATGCTCAAGATCTGATTCGCCATCTGGGGAAAGCTTACCCAAAGAAGGAATTCCTTCCGGTACAACTCGAATATTTCCAGGGTCAGAGGAAAATCAACATGAAAAAGTCCACGTAAACCTGGAAACAGAGCATGATGTGTCTGTCAGTAATGCAAAGCCAGAGAGGTCTACTGATAGTCCAGAAGCAACTCAATGTGGTAAGGAAGTCTCGGCACACAGTCAAGACCATATTCAATGTTCACAGACACAAGTTCTGTTGGTCTGCGCAGAACCTTCCAGCTCAGGAATGGCAACAACACAAATGGCAATGTGTTCTCAATTTTCTCTCGACAATGCGGTGACTGCCCAAGCTCCACTTCAGCACCAGATGGATAATTCTCAATCGTACCAATCTAGTAACCTTTGTTTGGCTGGACAAAACATGCAGCAGCAAGGGGTTACTTATGCAATTTCTCAGAATGTTCCAACATCCTCACAAACTCAAGCTCAGCTCTTTCCACAACCTAATCAGGGAAACCAACAGTATCTCCAAATGATGCAAGGGTATGCATCCCAGATGTGGCAATATTACCAGCAACAGCTGGGTTACCTTCAGGCTCAGCATAATCAGCAGATGCAGAGTTTGCAACAGCAGCAGCTTCCAACTGAGCATCTCCAGCAAAGTTTCACTCAGCAGGTACAACAACTGAACCAACAAATGGTACTTTGGCAGCAACAGGTCCAGCAGCAGCAGCAACAACAACAACAACACCACCACCAACAACAACAGGCACATCCTGTTCAACAACAGTCTGACAAAGCACAGGGTCAGCAGTATCACCCTTCTTCAGGAGATGGTAAACATGGACAGAATAAACATCAGCTACAAGAATCTCAACTTGATCATGAAAACCAGAAATTCCAGCAGCAGCAACTGCTTTATTTCCGGCAGCAGCAGCAGATGTACTTTATGCAGCAGCAACAACAGATGTATCAACAGCAACAACATCAGCAACAGCAGCTTATGCAGCAACAACAGTATCTATCGCAGATGCCGCAGCAAAAACAAGACACAGTACAACAGCAGCAGCTATTTCAGCAGCAACAACAGCAGCTTTATGAGCAACAACAGAAGGAGATGATAGTTCTGCAGCAACAACAGCAACAGTTTGTCCAACAACAAATGCAGCAGTACCTGCAACAGCAAGCAGAACAACAAGGGTTCAACGATCAGAATTCTGAGCTAAAACCGCAGGTACTTATCTTGCTGTACCCAATTCTGATATAATGGGATAGGAATAGTATGACTAGTCCGCGACTTCAGTCTATCGTCCATTACATCCCAGATGTTCCTGTAGTACTAGTGAATACCAACTTTAAATCTATGTCCATTCTTGCCGATATGTTAAGCTCACGTCAATAGACGTCATATGAAATCCAGCTCACCTGCTTGTTTCCCAATATATTTCTTCGTTAACTCACGATACCTGACATCAGATCACTAAATCAACACCTAATATTTTAAATTGTCTTCTAGAGGAAGATGGGGGCACAGCTAAGGAGTGTTAAAGCATATTTATAATTGATTTCCCAACCATGTTGCCTCTGAGCATTTCTTTCTTTTCAGGACGCAAGGAATAGACAGATGGAGCTTGGTCAACAATCTGAAGCATCACAGGTGAGATTCAATATCAGCACACCGATGTTTTAAATCACTTATGTCCTTAGAAAAAAACATATCTTTAGGCCACGTTCATCATCATCATGCATGGTTTTAAACCTTTAGTGATCCCACCTTTTACTATAAGGTAGAGACCCCTATGTAACTGTGCTAGTCTCTGGATCGACTTGCTAGCACACACAGTTTAAGATGAATACCATAACATTGCATCAAATTGTATTACACACTGATTCGGAACTTAAAAGATTCGATACAAGGTGCATAGCCGAAGGCTAGCTCAAACCGAAATAAACACACAGCGGAAACCAAATGATACAATGAGCCTCATTATCTTCATGTGCCACAGGCAAGCATGTTGGTTGTAGACTCGAAACCCTAACGGATCCTCACTCGCCGTCTGACGAACGGTGAGTTATGGCCAGAACACTGGTCAATACATTTAAATTGTATTGGCAAGATGACACCGGTGGATATAAATGCCAATCCTATCTTCTACATGATATTTGGCTCGGTGGAGTTTGAGGCTGATTTGCATAAAGCAAGTTTTATCCTATCATTTGTAAAACATTTTTCATCTAATTAAGTGGTAACACTGGTTACTCCAGTTTACCGAGACAACTCTGGGTACTCTAGACAGTCTCTCCTACCCTTGTTGAACCCATCAAATTTTATTTAGAAATTGGCATGATGAGATCCTCCATCAGTTCCTTGTCCAGCTGCTCAAATTGTCCGTAACCGGGAGCACGGCTAAGATCTTAGTTTTATGACTTTCAGAGTTTGTACACTTTCCCCATTAGACTCAATCAAGGAAAGCAGTTTCATGTATTAATCTCTGCAATGATTAATAAAAAGTTCCTTGCCTACACCATGTGTCAATTAATTTTCTGTACGTGTGTGTTCTTCGCATCTCCGTCTCCTTCGACTATTTCGACTATGCTGTACACCCTCGGACCGGCCAGCCGGCAGAGGTTGTACAACACGTTATCAGCACCGACTCTCCGTCGAGCCTACGTCAAGCAGGCTCCCTACATCAATCGCGAAGGTATAACCACAATCTGATCGCAAAAATGTGATGTCATCTTTAAGGTCTTTTACTAAGACACGGACACAAATGGCACCGCCACTAGGCCAAGCCAACCCAAACAAAACATACACATAATTCAACACATATGACAATACAAAAACAATGCTATGCATGTATGAGTGCAATGTGCCATAAAAAAAAATCAAATTCCATGTTTATTTACTCTCTGGTATTATATGCATGCATGCAACTACATTCCATTTTTATTGCGTCCTAAACAATTTTTAACATTTTTAGAACACAATAGAGCTTCAAACAACAATTTAAAGTTTCTGTTATTAAATCATTTTAAAAAATTCTAACTTTGGTTCCTCTGGACAGAGGATGCAAATCTTGACATTTAACAAAATGATTCACTTTTGAAATTATTTTTAAAATTCTGTTTATGAATTAAATGGCCGAAATGCCTCTCTGATATTTGATCGATTTTAACAGATGTAAAATGTAAAATTTATGATGTAACATGATTCTACATGACCAGAGCTTTCCAATGATATAAAATTTGTTAAATTTGAAGTTGTGGTTTGAAAGTTATGAATTTTTTAAGGTTTGGTTTGATTTCTGTCTATTTAAACAAAACTCAGAAAAATCGATTAATCTCGGTCGTCCGATCTAACTTAAACGGACGTGCAAGATCTAAAGATACCCCTACGCGCTACAATCTAATTTGAGCCACCCGGTCGAGATCTAACGGCTCTGGTCCATTTGACCATACCGAGCGGCGCCGATGTACCGGATTTCCTCCAGCGACGGTGGCGCCATGGCCGGCGTGCATGCCCTCGAGGAAAAAGAGAGGGAGGGGCCACGACGTGTATACCTGGGGGTAGAGGAGATCGAGGCGAGGTCGATGGCGTGGTCGTCTACGGCGGGGACGTCCTGGCTTGCCGGCGATTCCTCGCCAGAGTTGGGGTAGCGGCTGCGGATTTCGGTTGAGGACGATGTCGTCGTTTGGAGGCGAGTAGGGGCATGAGACCTTGTTCAGAACACGCGCAAGGGTGAGGGCGAGCTGATGGTGCAAAAGAGAGGAGGGACATCGAGACTCACCGGAACGCAACGGTGCTCTGCGGCGGACCAGGGACCTAGGTCACGACGCGCTCGTTGACTCTGTGATCCTACGGCCACGAAAGGATGTCAGCGAGGTGCGTGAGAAGATGGCGATGCTGGAGAAACTAACGAGAGGGGGTGAGGTGGACGGCGCTCACCGAATCGTCCGTGGACAACGGCAACCGAGGCGACAAGGTCGGCTCCAAAACGGCAGAGCCGTTAGAACAACGCTGCTCTAAATTCGATACAACGACGCTCCAAAAAACATGAAATCCGGTACAACGACGCTGCTCGGTTATGGTCAAATGGACCAGAGCCGTTAGATCTCGATTGGGTGGCCCAGATCGTAGCGCGAAGGGGTATCTTCAGATCTGGCGCGTCCGTTTAAGTTAGATCGGACGACCGAGATTAATCGATTTTTCTAAGTTTTGTTTAAATAGACAGATAGACAGAAATCAAACCAACCTTAAAAATTCATAACTTTCAAACCACAATTTCAAATTTAATAAATTTTATATCATTGGAAAGCTCTGGTCATTTAGAATCATGTTACATCATTAGTTTTACATTTTACATCTGTTAAAATTGATCAAATATCAGAGAGCATTTCGGTCATTTAATTCATAACCTGAATTTTAAAAATAATTTTAAAGTGAATCCTTTTGTTAAATGTCAAGATTTGCATCCTCTGTCAAGAGGAACCGAAGTTAGAATTTTTTTAAATGATTTAATAACAGAAATTTTAAATTGTTGTTTACAGCTCTATTGTGTTTTAAAAATATAAAAAAATTGTTTAGGACGCAATAAAAATGGAATGTAGTTTCATGCATGCATATAATACCGGAGAGTAGATAAACATGGAATTTGATTATTTTTTATGGCACATTGCACTCATACATGCATAACATTGTTTTTGTATTGTCATATGTGTTGAATTGTGTGTATGTTTTGTTTGGGTTGGCTCGGCCCAGTGGCGGTGCCATTTGTGTCTGTGTCTTAGTAAAAGACCTTAAAGATGACATCACATTTTTGCGATCAGATTGTGGTTATACCTTCGCGATCGATGCAGGGAGCCTTCTTGACGTAGGCTCGACGGAGAGTCGGTGCTGATAACGTGTTGTACAACCTCTGCCAGCTGGCCGGTCTGAGGGTGTACAGCGTAGTCGAAATAGTTGAAGGAGATGGAGATGCGAAGACCACACACGTACAGAAAAGCAATTGACACAAGGTGTAGGCAAGGAACTCTTTATTATTCATTGCAAAGATAAATAAAGTGTTCCTTGCCTACAACCTCTCTCTCTCTCTCTCTCTCTCTCTCTCTCTCTCTGTTCCTTGCCTACAACCTCTCTCTGCTCGCCCTCGTTTGGTAGCAGGAGGGGGAGCAGGTAGGTTCTTTTTTGATTCTGTAAAGTTATAGCTGGGTCATTCAGTCTACCTTATTACCAGATTTCTTGTGTTAAGTCTGTCCTTTCTTGTTTGGCAAGAACGTTTCCAAATCCATTAGTATCAGTCCTATGTCAGACAAGAACGTGCTGCATTTTCATCCATGAGAACGCCCAGAATTCCAAATAAAATAACACTGATCAGGAACATCCCACAGGTTAAGGGAGTTAAGCAAGTCCGCAACAGCCATGTACATATTTTTATTATTTGAGAAATCCTGCTGTTACATGTGTATGACGATTGATACTCCTGTCATGTCTTAGTGCTGTAGAAACACAAATTACATTGACGAGCTCACTTATATTTATGAATGTACAAGATAGATAGAGGATGCTAAAGGGAATTGTTTTGCACTTACGTTATAGTTTAAGCACTGCCAGCTGATTCAAGTGTAATGCTTTCTTGGAGTAAGGTATTACCGTGGTTATTGCTTGCACAATGTATTTTGTGTGTACTGTGTAGGCCTGAATGTATTGATAATTCTGTTTTCTTCCAAACATCTTGTCTGATTCCATGTATACCATCACCCCATTGTTCTTTGCAGTCTAAAACGTGAGTAGTGGTGCAATACGAAGTCATATAAGATCATCTTGTTGATTCTGTGCTCCATTATTTTCATTAGTGCTGAAATGAGCTCAGGGAGCCTACAACGCATTATTAGGAAGATAAAAAATAGTTGTACTCGAGTACCTTATGTCCTGGTTTAAGGAAAAGAACTATTACCTCCATTCTGAAATATAAGATGTTTTAGCTTTTTTCGGATTCTAGATGTATCTAGACGTATTTCAGTGTGTAGATTCACTCATTTTAGTCTGTATCTAGTATATATTGAAATGTCTAAAACATCTTATAATTTAAAACGGAGGGAGTAGAACGCAGAGAACTAGGTTCAGGTTTTGTATAACGACTAAATAATCATACTAGTATCTCAGACTTTTCTTGGTTTGGTGGCTTTCCTGCTTGCTCTAATTGCTCTCTTGCTTTTTGTAATACTAGGAAGTGTGTAGTACTAGGAAGTCGTTGTGAGATCCAGAATGTCCTCTGCCAGTCACTCTCAATCCTGCGCCAAACTGAGGTTTGCCCGTCAGTGTTCTTAAGTTCCAGCAACAAAGTGACACACTGGTGATCGAAGAATTCACTCTGTTAAACACATCCAAGACCGCATGGCATACACATCATCTTCCTTAAGTGGAAAACGAAGATGTCCAAGCTACAATTTATTTTAAAGAAGTACGACAAAGCAACTTATTTTTAATTCTTTGAGTGTAGAAAAGAATGCTGGTGACTGTTGTAGACTCAAAACATCACTCATATTCAGAGATTTTTTTCTTTATGGAACCCTTATTACTCTTAGTTTCAAGTTGATTTCAAGTTGCTTACTGTAAATGGGTTGTATCTACATTTGCGGGTCAGTTCATATGCAAAATCTGAAAGTACAGGTTATCAGTCTGGCAAAACCCGATGTTTGATTCCCATGCAAATTGAAATCAAGCACCATTTTGCAGACTAGCCCTGCTCGTCCCCTGACAATTTTCAAGAGATAAATAGATATCTGCGGGGAAGGAATCTGGAGAAGTGGAATTACAGGAATTTATACACATGATTTACGCATACACAGTACTTCAGGTTGCCATAAAAGGAGAAGAGTCTTGTTAACAGAAGGCCACTTGATATCCTATAGACGCCTTCGCCCCCGATCGATGAGTCAAGACAAGTTTCTAGCATACCGACTCATGGACTGCTCATGCGACTAGTCGAGGTTTTCGGTTGGAAGGTAAGTACCGAGTTAGCGACTTATATACACTCTTGACTTTTCGAGCGACTCTTAATCATTGCTCTCCACCCTGAAGCACAAGCCATGCCGCCTTATAAACAAAATTGACATAGACTATAAGAGACACCAAACTCTAGCTCAAATATTGGCAACTGGGAGGAAAAATCGCATCGTGATTTCAGGCCTCAGCAAAAAGAGTGTGAAACGTTATATGTGCATGAAACTGTGACCAGCTTAGTATCTTAATGGTAATATTGACAGCTCCATCGTGGGATTTTTGTGTGTGTGTATTTCTTCAAATGATGACGTCAAACTATCAAAGACTAACGTTTAATAACTTCCGATATTATAGGGTTAAATATCTCTAGTAAACTATAGAAGGGGGGGGGGGGAAGAAAAGGACAGCACCATGTCACAAGCGTGGAAATGTTCTTACCTGGCCCTGATGGAATGAAATTAGGTATAAGGGTTTGTGGAGAACTGTGTGTCGGTACAACGAGCTGTGGCTGGAATTGGAATCTGTTGACTGGGTGCACGAACTGCATGTTCTGCTGGGTCGCCAAAAGAGATGGCTCAATTAAATTAGTTTGAATACAGATGAAAAATTGTCACACAAAGATGAATACCGCATACCAGATTCTCTGGCGTAAGATAACCATTCAGTGGAATATTCTGTCCACAGTCATCTTTTGGTGCACATGACCTTAAGCAAATAATAAGAAAGCAAATATGTCAAATTAATGCCATCAGGTAAAATAATTTGGAATTTTTTGGAAAATATACAGTATGTTTGAAAGATTCATATCACTGTGTATATACCTTGGAGTTGTACTCAGATACCCGGAGACTGTCCAGGCAAGGAAGGGCGTCTGATGCAAACTAGATCTTGCAGCACAATATGGTTCGAGTGCTTCCACTAGTAGCAACATTGTTTTTCATAGAGCTTGAATGCAGGGGTACGATCTCATTCTTGATGCAACCAATTGAATGCTGCAGGGGTAGTATCTCCATTCTGCATGCAACCAATAGTGTTTGTGATGACAACAGTGACTACTGAATTAAAAACAGTGACAACAGAGTTTTTCATGTGTTTGTGCCTGATGTAGGTTGCCATGTTTTCTTAGGTACTACGGAATTAACACTAGTTAGTTGTTTGATCTGTAGTTGATCAGTATGCTGCAACTTGACCTGATACAGAGAGCAGCACTTCGTGAACAAGGTTAGTTTTCGTGAAACTTGACCTGATACAGAGAGCAACTCATTACAGAATTCGACGAAGCAGCACTTCACCTGTCGTTGTGGCACAAGGTTAGTTTTCGTGAAAATTTTCAATGATGCACGAGTGTTTTTCAAATGTTCTGATCTTCTGAAGGTGCAGCAAAGATTCTGGACGTCTGATGCAAATATTTTCGTGAACAACTGCAAACATTATCCTCTCATGTTTCATAGGATATGTTGACTTTTATCTTGAAGATTTGATGTGACATACGAATATTTTGCTACAACCGGTGGTGATTTGCTGCATACTCATTAAAACTGTACAAAAAGCAACACACCACTTTGGATGAAACGCTGCAACAGTGATGCAATAGAACACAAATTCATTGTGCGGGATGTGGGGGTATGCTGCATGGTTCGGACGGACGAGATTTCACATTTTATGAAGATTGATCGTGACTCGTGAGGGAGGCAAACGATTTTTCACCGATCGCCCAACCTCTGGCCTATTTTAATTAAGGGGGTACTTTAAACATTAAAGTTGACGTAACTGCAGTTTTACTTGGTATGTCCAATTGGACCATCACTTTGTCTCTATTTGTCCGGATGTGGAAAGTGTCTCGACATGAGTTGGAAGAAAAGAAGCTGCCTAAAGGACCCACTTTCCCCTTGTACGTACAGTCTATCCGGCACCTACAATTTCAGCTCATACTTCCTCCGTATCAAAATATAAGACTTTCTACCTACTTTTCACACACATGTATTTAGACATGTTTTAGTGCAAGGTTCATGTGAATCTTGCACTAAAACATGTCTAGATACATGTGTGCAGAAAGTAGGTAGAAAGTCTTATATTTTGATACGGAGGGAGTATTTGGGACGGAAATGAGTGTGACAGTCCGTCACGTCGTACGCGGATTAATATGGAGTTCTGAACCATTTTTTCTTTTTTTTCCTACTGTATCCCAACCAACCATATGCAAATTATCGGATAATTCGTTCAAAATAGATGCGTCTAAATGTCTCCGCGCATAAATGAGTGGCCAAATTATCCCATTCGGACTTTATGAAAAAATACAATAGTTAGGGCAATTTCAAACATGCCGACCCAAATAGACACATTTTGTGTCCGGATTTTGTCCGTTTGGGTTGCCAAACGGACAGTAGTCCTGCCATGTCCGACCTTTTCTGGCAGTGCACACAACTCGGCGACCCATTTGATCCATCATGTCCATTTTTCTCCAACCGAAGATTGCATTTCATAATTAGATTTGAAAGATTACATAATTTAAAGGCAACATTCTATCTAAAAGATAGATTTAATCTAATTCTAGGTTAAAAAGTAGATCCTCCTCCAGATGTGGGCGATGGAGATCTCTCTCTTTTTTTAAATTGCAGCGTGTGAGTAACGCTAGGCTTGCTGGGACAGACTTGCTGGCTATTCCGGCGACAGGACCGGCCACGGGGCGGACTTGCCGGCTCCTCCAGCCCTCCCGTTTAGTGGTTAGGGTGTACGAAGTTTTTTTTTTGCACAAGGAGCACCCCCGAAGGGGCTGGAAGCATCATATTAAATCCAAGCGGTGGAAGTACATGTCGTTACAAAGGACCCCATAAGATAAGATAAAACACATAGGTCCCTGGTATTTGCAGAAAAGACCTTACAAACAGATAAAAAATGCAATTAGGTCCTTCTCTTTCTCCACTACCGAGCCGGAGATCAGCACGACCGCCGCCGCACCCGGAAGCGGGGACGAAACCACTTGCAACCGAGTAGGTGTTGAACGCAGTAACAGACCTCGAAAGGGGCCTCTCACAGGAGGTAAAACATTTGTCGGAACCCTTAGCCGGCTTCTGGATAGGCCATTGCCTGGCCTTGGATGTCGGACGGCTACAACCTACCGCCGAGGTAGTGCTCAAGAAGATTGCTTCCCAGCTCCAGAGCTGCTTGACGCTGCTGCTCACCACATCCTCGCCTCCATTCTTCGCCACCACGCACCTAATGGAAGAAGAGAAATAAAGGAGCAGTAGTACTTGAAAGGGCATGGCGCCCCCATGTGTGGTTTTGGTAATTAATGACAATTCCTATGGACTAATGATTGCATTGAGTTATTCTTGTAGTGTTTGTCCATAGGCAAATGCTTGAACTCCATATGTTGGATTCAAGGTTGATGCCATAAAGATATTGATATGATGGAGTATTTGACATCAAGATCATCGAGTTGTATGGATATATTTGATATGATCAAGAAGAAGAGTATGTGATGACCAAGTTGTTATTCGAGTAGTTATGCGATGATTGGTCATATGCGAGTTGAGCATATTACAAGTATGTCTTGAAGAAAAGGATTAGGTGATCATTCATGGTTATCTTCAAGACATCATCTATTGAAAAGAGAAGAAAAGATACAAGATTGATCAAGATATTAATCAACACACAAAGCTACAAGATGTACCAAGTGGGATCATGTATCTCTTGGTATGATAAGCAATTGTCAATATAGGTTTGTGAACTAACCCATGATATGTGTGTAGCATTTCTATGTGTGGTTAGGTATCTTTCCATGGGCTTGCATCAAATGAAGATTTCATATAGCCCATGAAGGATGACGTCAAGTGGTGATCGTCATCAAGTTTGAGTTGTGCAAGTTCAAGAGAAGTATCTCGAAGATATTATATGTTTGAAGCTTGCCACCCATTTGGAGATAATGGTTAAGTGAAGATGTGCCGATGAGAGGCTCTCCCATAATGGAGTATGGGGGAGAAATATGTGGATCTTCACCAAGCGAAGCACAATCAAGAAAGGTGGTCCACTTGAGAAGATCAAGATCGCCATCATCTAGTCAAGTGGAATGCGCAATGCAAAGGTATGATCTTGATAGAGTTTCTATTTTACCGGTTTCATGTTGTTAGTCGGTGATGCATGTAAAATGCATACATGAACTTTGCACTTTAATTGCTTATATTCCAATCATATTTGCATCATATAAGGGTTATATCAATGTTTTATCATGATTTTGAAAATATCTCAATGATTTCCTATTTTTATGGAATTAACCCTGCACAGGCAGAAAACCCCATTTTCTTATTTTAATGTTTCAGGGATCCAAACGTCAACGAAATCACCTGGAAATTTACGGGTGTCAATATTTGGAAGGAAGAAGACCTGTGGGCGAAGGAAGCGAACAAACGGAGGTCCGAGGACCAAACGGGGGTGGCCCACGCGGCCAGGTACTGTGGCCACGTGGGGCCCACCCGTTTGGCCCTCGTGGCTTCGTTGTCGTCGATCTTCGCTCCACCGACATCGTCTTGACCTAAAAACGCCTATAAAAAAGGTCCCCCGACGTTCTCTGGAAGGAGCGCCGCACAAACACAGAAACACCGAAACGGAGATCAGGAGCTGCAGATTGGAGGGGGAAAACTCCGGCGGGGCGCTGCCGGCGTGGTCTCCATCTTCTCCATCGACTTCTCCACCGTCTCCATGATGAAGAGGGAGTAGTCCACCTCTGGACTATGGGTTTGTGGAAGTAACTTATGTATCTCTCCTCTCTTGAGCTTCACTAATTAGCACCGTATGAGCTGCTGAACATGATTACGGTCACCGTTGTAATACCTTTGTGTTGGATCTTTATGAGTTAATATATGTTTGGGATTGCAATGTTTGTTTCAGTTATGAGTATAGATGCATATTATGTACCCGTTCTTGTCTACTTGTTTTGATCAAGCATGTTTATGAGAGCGTGTGTGGGGGAACGTGTGCATTAGTTGGAGTAACGGGGGGTGGCTAGTGCAGTGAACGTGAGAGAAAGTTCTGCGATCCACTTTGGTATCTTTACCTTACTTTGTTGCCTCACTAGGGATAAACTAAAATACCATGCTACCGGGGATGTGGGCGTGACCATTGCCACTACTCCATGACTAGATCTAGCATGTTCTTATTTTCATTTCATGTCATGATACTTAATGCTATGCTCTGAGTTATCTTAATTACTGAGGTGTTATGATTTAGTTCGCATCTTGGTGGAGTATAAGAGATGTTAATAACCAAAAGATCTCTATGTTAGGACGTGATGCCCATATATCTAAGTAACTTGTTATCAAACCCTGTGTTGCAATCTCATATGTTAACTTTGTGTGTTCCATTGTCTACCACTTTATAAAGAGAGAGTACATTTGTGAAACCATGAACCCCAGTCCATTTTTAATCATAAGAAACACCTTTCCAACACCATATACCACTTTTCTATTTTCAGCCATCATTAAATCCGAAAATACAAAAATACTTTTCATCTTGCATACATCATTCAAAAACCCAAAAATATCATTTATCATTGCATCCACCATCATTGCATATTTATTTCTTGTTTGCATTGCATAACTATCCTGATATCATTCTTACACCTTGTGCTTGACAACCACAGGTGAGGTTGAGGACCAAAACATCTAACCTTGTTTTGTAGGTAACCAAAAGAAGGATAAGAAGATAAATCTACCACTTCAGATTCCCCGAGAGTTCGATATTAAACCCTCGAGTCACCCCTCGTGGGGAAAACTGTCTTCCACTTACTACACACTCTGCACTTGGAGTCTCAACCTAATCCCGTTTATTTGTGCAGGCATCAAGACTTGCTCTTCGGGATCATCAGTCGGGAGACCGGGTTATTGGATAGACACTGTACTATCAAGAGGGGCTCTCATTGAGCTTTAGCGTATCAGTTGGAGAGAGCTCAAACCTTTGCATACTTGGCATCATCATCTTTCTTGGTTCTTATTTGGTTTTTCTTCTAGTTGGGTTTTGGTGCTTGTCGTGATCTTCATGACAAGCCCAAGTTCTTCGAAAACGGATTTTGGTTTGAAAACTTGTGGCGTTTTCGTGGTGGAAATATTATCGGTTTATCCGTGAGGAAAGTTCCACACCTCCATGTGTGTCAACTTAACTCTATTTATGATTCTGAATATTTCCACTTTTTGTAGGCCTTCTCCTTGTCGTTACCTTTTCAACGAGCCCAAGAACATCGGAAACGGAGTTCGGATACTCAAGTTATGCTCGTTTTAGTATCGGTCTGCAGTTTTACCTGGTCGGTAGTACTGGATGAAATGGCCCGGTAGTACCGAGCTAGCTCGGTAGTACCAGACTTGGTACCGAGCCAGGTACCGGCGAACGTCAAAACACTACTGGACTCGGGGTAATTCCTAAGCGGTAGTACCGGACATATATCCGGTAGTACCGATCCCGCGCTTTCCGGTAGTACCGGTGGAAACTCCGATAGTACCGGGCGCTCGCGTCGCCTGGTCAAAATGTCTGTTGACTGCTGCTTTCTGTCGTTCGGTAGTACCGGGCCGTTTGGCCTGGTAGTACCGCGCATCTGCAGAAAACTGGCCAACGGCTATTTTTGAGTGAAGCTATATATAGGGGTCTTCTTCTCCAAGGAGATCCCAACTCTCGAGCTCAAAAATTGCCCCCGTTGTTGATCTTGTTGAGCTTTGCTATCTCTCTATTCCTCCATGATTCTTGCCTTCAATTAGAGGGAAAAGAGAGAGGAGATCTAGATCTACCATTCCACCAATCAATCTCTCCTCTAAGTGAGGGGAAGCTTTTGGATCTAGATCTTGGAGGGATTTGGTGTTCCTCTTTGTTCTTCCTCTCTTCTCCCCCAATAGCATTAGTTACTTTGGTGGGATTTGAGAGTGAAGGATTTTGAGCACTTCTTGTGTTCTTGCCCATTGCATCGGTTGCATCGGTTTGAGTTCTCCACGATGATACGTGGAAATCGAAGTTGAGAAGCTTGTAACTCTTGGGTACTTGGGGTGCCCTAGAGCTTGTCCTCTTGGGTACTTGGTGTGCCCTAGACGGTCCTTGTTGATCTCGGAGTTTTGGTGGCTCGCGGGATTGTTCGGAGCCTCCAGTTAAGTTGTGGAGACGTGCCCCAACCTTGTGAGTCTTGTGGCTTTGTGAGCCGTGGGATTTCGGTGAGAGCCTCCAATTAAGTTGTGGAGTGTGCCTCATCCTTGTACGGGTTCGGTGACCACCCTCAAGTGTCCCATAGTGGTTCGTGGCACTCTACATTGGTAGAGGCACGAAGGAGATTACAGTGTGCCATTTGACGGCTATTCGGGGATCACTTTGTGACTCCGCACTGCTCCAACGGAGACGTAGCTTCCATTGGGAAGTGAACTTCGAGATAAATCATCGTCTCCAAGTGCCTCGGTATTTCTATACCCGAGCTTCTTACTTATGCTATTTCCTTTGTGATAGCCATCGAGGTTGAAGTAATATATCTTGCTATCACATATTTGCTTATCTTGTTTAGCATAAGTTGTTGGTGCACATAGGTTAAACTAGCTTGTTTAGGTTTCGTGCTTGATAAATTAAACGCTAGTTTTATTCCGCATTTATTTAAGCCTAAACCGAAAAGAATTTTAATCGCCTATTCACCCTCCTCTAGGCGACATCCGTGTCCTTTCAGTACCTCACAGCCCAGAACTCATCACCGACGCCATCGGAGGCAAGCGGCCCGCCGTCAGACTCGCCATTCCTGCCACGGATGGGAGGAGACAGGCGTAGAAGATTGGCTCGGTGAAGAGTCCAAAGAGCAGACGTGTTCAGGCAGCGGGTAAAACTCGATGATGAAGAACTCCACCATGGAGCTCGAAGCATCAACAAATCCTTCCACTCCAGCAGCTCGCCTGCAGCGCCGCCGGGATAACTGCCTTGCAACAACCGCACGCCTCTTTTCTTCTCCCCCCTGCCACCACGGCCGGCCAGGAGAAGCAGCGAAGCACACACACACTGACCCGAAGCACCACGGGCAACGCCAAGCTTACTCCACCCCCCGCCTCCACGGCCGGCCAGAGAAGAAAGCACTCCACCAACGAGCGCACCGAGCCCGGCACCACTCGCTGCCACAAACGAGACGCCCATCCATCTCCTCCCCTCGCCACCAAGGCCGGCCGGAGGAAAAATCCGAGCAGCTCGATTGGACCGCAACGAGCAGAGCCAGCACACCACTACCTTATTGAGGAGAACGTCAGCCCTCTCCACCGCTTCTAGCTCCGACCAGAAGAGCAGCAAAGCAAGGAAGAGGAACACTAAACTCCAGATCGGGCTGCTTCGGTCCAGAGCTCCATTCAAAGCTACGGGCAAAACGCCCTAGTCCGGCAAGCAGCCGAAGACTCTACAACTACTATATACAAAAGGAGAGCCGCGGCTTTCCCTCAGCCATCGGCGGCGCCGGCGGGAGAGGCTTTGGTCCAGCCCGGCGACCACGAAGGAGCTCTCAGCTACAGTAGATGAGGAGAGAGAGGGAGATGATAAGAATGGAGCACATGGGTGTACGAAGTGACGCCAATAATTTTAACAATATTGGCCGTGCGCGTATAGGCGCGCTGCCGGCGATAGGCATTCAGCGGTCCATTTGTGTCTGCGCGTTGGCCACGGTTTTTACCAAACCGACAAAAACGGACCAAATGCTCGTTGGTGCGTTGGAGTTGGCCGTTTAACAGGGTTCTCTAGGAGACAAACTAGAAAAAGAAAGTGGGGGAAAACCTCCCTGTGAAGTGTGAACGGAAGCAGGCGCCGAATGTGTGATGGCTTCCATGCACAATCCCCGCCGGCGGCAGCTTGGCGCCGGGCAGTCCGCCTGGCCGGATCTCCCACCGGAGCTCCTTGAGAGCATATTACTCCGCCTGGGCCCGATCGACCGTGTTGCCGTCCGCCTCGTCTGCTCCTCATGGCGGTCGTGCGCGCGAGCTTCGATCTCGGTTGACCTCCCCTTCGAGGCCCCGCGACTCCTCCTCCGCCGCCCCGGCTCCTGCGGCAGCCTCGCCTTCTTCAGCCTCCGCCGCCTCGAGATCCTCCCTTTCGCTCTCCCCGACCGCCTCAACGCCGGCCGGTGCTGCGGCCAGATCGGCGGCTGGCTCGCGATGGCCTTCGACGAGGAGCGGGCGATCGAGCTCCGCAACCTCTTCTCCGGCGAATCCGTGGCCATGCCCCGGCCCCCCGCGTTCCCGGTCGCCAAGATCGTGCTCTCTGCGCCGCCCACCTCCCCGGGGTGGGTGGCCGCCGTGCTGGGCAGCTCGGGCACGCTCGCGCTGCTCCAGCCGGACGTGTCCGGCGGCGCCTGGACCACGATCGCGGCGGGGGCGGTGCACGGAGGGTTCCGGGACGTGGCGTTCTGGCGCCGGCGGCTCTGCGCGCTGGGCGACGACGGCACGGTCCTGGCGTACCGGGCCGACCTCCGCGCGCGCGTGGCGGCCGTGTCGGAGCTGCGGGAGAAGGATTCGCAGCGGCAGCGGCAGGTGTACCTGGTGGAGTCGGAGGGGGAGCTCCTGCTGGTGAGCAAGCTGTACAGGATGATTGGGGTGAAGGTATGCCGGTTCCGGCCGGAGGAGAGCAAGTGGGAGGAGGTGACGGAGCTTCCTGGGAAGGCGGTGTTCGTGGGGACGGTCGCGTCGGTTGCAGTGCTGGCGACGGCGGCGCTGCCGGGAATCCGGGCGAACTGCGTCTACTTTGCGCAGCGGAACGTGGACACGATTTTGCCGCACGCCATCGGCGTGTGCCCACTGGGAGACCAGGAGGCGGCGGTGGTGGCCATCGCTGGCGGGCACTCCGTGGACGTGGAGCCCGTGTGGATCATCCCCTCGGTCGCCTGAGGTCTGACCAAACGCGTCGGCGTGCAGGAATAATCAGTACAAGCAAGCAGGAATCAGCAGGCTTCTTGCTTCAAGATGGATGAAAGAAACTGATGCATGTGTGTGTGTGTGTTATTTTGCCTGTGATGACTGATCTGTTTGTGAGACGAGCATGAGGTTTCACTTTGATCTTTTTTTTTTTTTTGAACCTTGAACTTAATCCCTGTTGTTTTAGAAAGGGAGCACTGCGAGCTTTAGAACTGCGAAGTGCGATGCTGGCTGCGATGCTGTTTTATCTGCTTCGTTCACCACATGTTCAGACTGCCCCCCAAAAGGAATGTTCAGAGTGCAATACCTTTGGTTCATGAGATTTATTCTTGATTCTCTAGAACAAACTGGGACTGCTGATATGCACATTAAACCTGGTTGTCGCCGATGCTTATTTTGTTGGATGGCAGTCGACTGCGACTGAGCGTTTCTGTCCAGATGCTTCCCAGCTCCAGTGCTCCACGCATGATTCAGTTCAGATTGCAGACAGAGCAGGATAACACTGTCAGCCTTCGGCGGGCGTTGACGTGCACCACAGACGTGCGTGTCGTGCTCGGCTGGTGACTGAGCACCTGTGCCGCACTGGCCGTTGCACCGATGAAGCTCTACTGCGTCCACATCCAGCCTCCAGAGATGCAAACGATGGCCTTTGACCGTTTTCAAATTCAGTGAGATTTCGTCGAAATTCACTGAATTTCAGTGATTTCGGTACACCCCAAAATAATTGCCTTTCGGTCAAAATATTTCAGCACTTTCAGTATTACACAGGAATTATTATTATTTTAAATATTTTGAATATTTAAACGAATTTGAAGAGAAAATTTCGGTCATTTGGCCGAAACGAAAACTGAAATCACTGAAATTCAGTGAATTTCAGTAATTTCAGTGGTGGCCGAAATTTTTCCGAAACTGAAATTTAAAACCTTCTGGCAACATACAAAACGCACGGTAGTACTCCGTAGTTCATTGACACCAAAGCAACAGGTTGCAAGTGTGAATGACCTCCAGCGCATGATTTCCTCACAACGACATGCAAGCTCCCTTGTACTGTTATACATACGGTTTTCAGCTCATGGTTTGCAACACGAGCAGAACAGCTAAAGCTAAATACTACTCCCTCCGTTCCAAATTAATTGACTTGGTTTTGTTCAAATATGGATGTATCTATACTTGTTTGATGTCTAAATACATCCATGTGTAACAAAATATGTGTCAATTAAATCCGAACGAGTACAAAAGAAAAGCCAGACCCCAACAGTTTCTGTGACCTTCAGTTACCGCGCAGGCCATTGCAACGACGAAGCTCTACTGACGCGAGGGCCGATCCGTGTACTCGTGGAGCGCACAACCAGCAGCATCCTCAACCCCACCGCGGAGTGTCCGTTCCACCTCCAGGCTCGTCGTTCTCCATCGTACCAACGCTTGCCTTCCAGCCGAAAATGCAAACTATGGCCCTCAACCAGTCCTGGTCCTGGTCTGCAACACAAACGGAACAGGTTGCCAGATGACAGGGCACGTTGCATAGTAAGGGGCATCTAGGCATCAGGATGTACATTCAAGACAAAACCAGATGAATTGTTTCATTGAGCATCATAGAGTTGTTTAGCTTGCAAAAAGTTTCATTGAGCATCATAGAGTTGCTTAGCTTGCAAAAAGTTTGATATATAGTCAATTACGTGGTCCAAAACACAGAGATGCCCTTTACAAACAGTCAACCCATATAGACTTTTCGACTAATTTTACAGCCTTATGCCCCCTTGCCCATGTCAAGGCCAAAATCTCAACAGAACGACGAGCAGAGACTCCACAAGGAGGACAATGGCTATTCAAACATGTATGTATTCCGGTGGTTCAACGAGGAAAATCTCCAGCTTTTCAGGTGTTACTACAGTGCTCACCCCAAGGATTAATTTATGGCAATTATGAGGAACCCAACTGAGATATACATGAGGAACACAGGATATATTGCCAGGGCCTTTCTCCTTGGGTTAACTGCAGCGCTCATGAATGGGTAGGCAGCCCAGGAGCTCCACGCCAATGTGACTGTCACAACGATGATCTTTAGTATGACATTGTCCTTCAGCAAGCAAATTAGGGCTCCAACATCCAGAGGAAACAAACAATAGCCGAGAAGACTGAGGCTTTGGAAGAAGATGATGTGCCCACCCTGCAGGATGGCAGCAAGAAATCATTCCAAAATTCGACAGTTGGTATGGTTCGATTAGCACTGCAGTGGTTGCACAACACTACAGCAAGCAAGTATGCACGTGTGTACGAGAGAGAGGGTGCTTACCAGAAGCAGAACATTCAGTGTTAGAATTATAGCCCCAGCTGCCAGGACAGCGAATGCAACAGCAAATACTTCAGACTACAAAGACAAACGACACAGGGATCAGTATTTTTTTCATCAAAGGGACCAAAGATAAACTGTAAACTGTGGAATGGTGGAGGACAACAACCAGGGACAGCAAGCATAAAACTGGTCCATTAGATAATTCTGGTTTACCAGAAATGGATCAAAGGCTGTGAGAATAAATATGCAAGCAAATGAAGTCAGCTCATCATTCACCACTCGTGTACAAAAGCATCAAGTTTAACCATTGTGACGCCTCCAAACCAATTGAGAACTAGGAACATAGTGCAGTCTCAAATGTCAGACATAAGCCGTACAACAATAACTGATATCATAGACTTGAACAATTGTAGCAGAATTCCTTTTTAGGATGACAGCAATTATCAATGTGAGAAAAATAACTGGTGAGGACAGGTCGATCCCACAACTGAATAAGCACATGGTTCACACCTCGTCTAAATTAACTAGATACAGCATTATATGAGTGCTTGTTCTGATCCCACCCCCACACAACTAACTCCTAAGGCTACAACATCAGATTCGGTGGTTATATCAAGAGCAACATTGAACTTGCAAGGGAATACAATTATCACCGACACTTGCCTCCAAGTTCACAGTTATGTAGTTCAGTGATGCACAGTCGAATCTGAGATATCATAAAACCTCCTACCAGATCGAACACTGACTAAGCAAAGCTACCACGAGATCTGGTTTCGGAAGGGATGTCACAGGGAGTACCTTCTTAACAGAGGCGGACCATGACAGCGTGAGGCCGAGGAAGACGATGAAGAAGAAGGGCCCCCAGAGATCCCAGTCCCTGAGCGCCTTGCCGGGGTCCTCGCGGTTGGGGTTGGGGAAGACGACGAGCTTGAGGTTGCTGACGATGCGGGCGAGGTCGCGCTTGACGGTGTCCCAGACGGGCTCGGTGAGCGTGTTGGGCGGCGGGCCGAAGCCGTCGGACGCGATGGCCACGGAGACGGACGCGGGCGGAGCGGCGGCGGACGGGGCCTGGGGCACGAAGATGGGGACGGAGGAGGCCGGGAGGGGCGGCTTGGAGGAGGGAGGGGAGGAGGAGATGGGGATGGAGGCGCGCGGAGGGGAGGGCGGGCGCGCGGGGAGGACGGTGGCGGAGGGCGGCGCGTCGTACATGAGGCTCTCGATCTCGTCCATGTCCGACTGCGCCGACGACGCGTTGAGCGGGATCGTGTCCCCGTAGTTGTGCGACATGGCGGCGGCGGCGGCGGGTACTGGCGGCGTCGGCGAGGTGGATCTGAGGGGGAGACGGTGGGGGGAGGAGGAGATCTCGCGCCCTCGCGGGAGTGGGGTTGGGGATTTGCGGGTGCGTGCCGGCCTGCTTTTGCTTGCTGACTGCTGAGACGACGGAGGGCACGTGACTCCGTAAGAGCGTTGCCTTCAGATGCAAGGCCGGCGAGGCGACGACCGGCTGCAAGATTAACGTGCCGTCGATCGGGGAAATGGACGGTCCAGATAGAGTTGAAACTGGCTTTTGTGCCACCAAGCAACGTTTTTTTTTTTTTTGCCAAATCTGGCCTATTGATATCTAACCTCTCGGTGAAACTATTTCCAAATCTAACCCGATCGGCGCCAACGTGAGTGGAGCAGAACTTGTGCAGTTCGGCGCCACCAAAATTTTGCATTTTGATGCCTGGTGGGTTCGACGCCATAGCCATTGAAAATTTTGGTGGCCGATATATCGCTGATATATCGCCGAGTCGTTTTCTCAAAATGGGGGCGACTCGCGACTAATCAGGCGACTTGGGCGATATATCAGCGACTAATGGCGATTTATCAGCGAGTCGTGGGCATGAGCCACGACTCATGAGCCGCGACTCAAAAACCATGGTGGTTCCGAAATGCACAAGTTCAGCTTCATTCGCGTTGGCGCCGATCTCAGGAGTCAGATTTGGAAAATAGTTTCCGGGAATGGCCATGAAACGAAAAAAGTAACAACATAAAAGTTGTGGGGAACGGGAAGATCCATCTACTCGTGAAAGGAAATTTGAAACGGTCGACTGAGTGCGACAAATTGACAAAATTTATCAAAAAATTGTGCGAATTTCGATAAAAAATCAAGAAGTTAGAGTCGACGAAACTCGAAACTGATCACGTGAATAGAACCAACTCATCGACGCGCATATATTTCATATATATTATCTCGAATCATGATACGGTTGAGAAGGAAAAGAAACGTTTAGCAGGTGGAAACGCTGGTCTCAGTTTTATGGAAGCTGACGAGGTGCCTAAGCCGACTTGCACTGGCCTGGGCCAACCAGCTGATCGGCTTTATTGTGGCCAACAGGGGTTGGTCCACTTTGTCGTGCTCGAGGCTATATTATTTTTGAAAATTTCTCAAAAAGCGCATTATTTCTGAAAATTTATAATAATGTATTATTTTATAAAAAATAACCTCATGTGTAGTGTTTGCACTTGGTAACAGTTACACAAATCACGGTAAAAAAATTAACAAAACATCGATCCGGGCTAATTTGTTTCTGCAGTGGGGGCCCAAGAAAGAGGAGGCCCTGTAATTTGTTTATGCAGTGGGGGCCCAAGAAAGAGGAGGCCCTAAGTAACCCGTGACAGACTCGATTTCCGACTATGTCCGTGTCTAGGCTAGCCTAGTGTTCCAGCTCGTGTATAGATCCACCGGGACACAGCCACTTCCATCGCAATCCAAAATCCCCAAATCCAACAGACCTCGAGAGGGGTAACCACAAATGGCTGCTAGGGAAGACGACGCGGCGTGCAAACGAAAAGCGGAAGAAGAAGACTCATATGCGGAGGCTGCGGATCAAGAGGCCGACGAGACGGTGGCTGGAGCAGCGGTGTTCGGGGACGAGTGCTCCGATGACGAGGCCGACCCCGTCATCCGGAACCTGAACCTAATTAGTAGGCGGAACCTGATGACGCCGGGGTGGGTCGAGAATAGGAAGAAGCTTCACTACGAGCACCACGCTCTCCTCAACAGCGTCTACGACGCCCTGGAGAACGAAGAAATCGAGTCCGACTCCGACGACGATGAGGAAGCACCGGCCGAACGGAGCAAGCGGCTCTGGGAATCCGTCGACTTGAGCAGCCTCAACACAGCCGGCGGCGTGGAGGCCGTCGCCGTGTACCCCGACTGTATCTACCCCCGTAGATCCTGCCCGGAAGAAGAGGAGGAAGACAAGCACCACGATGCCGCTGCGGAATCCTCTATCTAAGACAACAACAAACGCACATGTTCTGTGGTGCAATTTTCAACTGCTTGCCATGGTACTACCATTGATGTTTTCATCCAAAATCCAATGCTGCTGTCTATCTATACTGACTTTGTAGTGTTCAGTCCAATGTTACTCTCTCCGTTCCTAAATATAAGATGTTGTTTCTTAGGTGCATAACTAAATGAGTGAACATAAACAGTAAAACATGTTTATATACGTGTAAATATATTAAATCTAAAAATGATAAAACATCTTATATTTAGAAATGGAAGGAACATAAGATTTGCTCGGGATTAGATGTCATGTTTGTCTATCTTCGATTGTCCGCTATTCTATGCTGAACAACAACACGGGGTAACTCAAGAATTGGGAGCCCACAAACTGTTGGTCATTCTACTTTCTAATAGAGTCGTGAGTTCCGCAGCTCTAGATGAGAATTCCATACTTTAACAAAGACGAAGGATGAGATTTTGAAGGGAGAAATCCGCATTAGCAGCCTGTAGCCGTTTGCGTCCGCTCCAACAGCCCGTGCTCGAGTCATGGCCTCATGGGATCCATCTTTGCTGGTCTCTTTTTAACAACAACACGAGTCTAATCTGCAACTACTTGTCGTTTTTTAGATCAACCACATATTTCATTAATAGAAAATCAAGTTACATAACCAAGGCATACGTGAAAATTAACAGATTAATCAGGAAAACACGATTGTCCTAAACACTTTGTAGATAGATCCAGTAGCGGACCCAGGAAAAATTTAAAGCCCGGGCAACCACTTGATACCAAGGCTTATGATGCTAATAATTGATCAATTAGTCAACAAGTTACCTCTGCCGGCCGGCCGGAAGCCCGGGCAGCTGCCCGGGCAACAGGGACGCTAGGTCCGCCCATAGATAGATCCCTTAAAGATAGAAAAATGCACAGCTATCGTCCCTAGCGGTTTTTGCATTCGTCGAAGTCAGCGGCCGCCGCCCGATCTCAGCACCGTCGACGCACGCCGGAATAGATGACTAGCCTCCACCATTGCAAGATCCAAAAAAGCACCATGGCCAACGAGGATTTGTGAATCGATTAACAGGCCTGATGCAAGCAGCGAGGTACATGTCGCTGTGGCACGTCGACCGCGGGACGTCCTCGTGTTATCTTGGACCAAGATCTACTGCATCCCATCTGCGAAGTTGAGGAAGAACGACAAATCCACCACCTCCGGACCAAGATCCTCGCTCTAGAGCATCCGTCTCGCCCTGTCCGCCAGTCTCGCCGCGAATATCGATAAACGCCGACGACACACCGAGAAACTAATCTCGCCAAATCTGAAGAACGTCGAGATAACCAAGCCACCCGCTACACGATACCGCCCATTAGAGCAACTGCTTGTCGTTGTTGTTGTGTTTGTAAGAAATAATGTATCCTTCATTAGTTTGGCAAAATCTGCTAGAGATACATATACCACACACATATTATTGTTGTTGTGTTTGTGGAACGATTGTCTGTCTCGGTGTGGGAGGGAACTGATCAAGTTGATCAGATTATTGTGAGCATATGTTGTTTTGCTCCATTCGGCTTGTATATGAGAAGATAGGCTTATGTATAAGGGCATCTCCACCGGGCGCTAAGCGCCCCCAATAACACTATTGTGGTGTCGGCACGAAAGCAACAATTTTGTTGGACGGGTCCAATACCGTGCCTGTAACCCCACCGTGGCTCCGGCCCTATGGATCAGCGTGGGAGGGCCGGATAGGCGGCGCCCAGCCCTATTAGGCGCGGCAACCCTCGCTACGTCGGATCTTGACAGGCGGGCCGACCCTGTCAGCGACTCAAAGCCAGGTCAACTTAATTAATGGGGGTGAAGACGACCAGTCTACTAGGCAACGGATCCTTGTCGCGCAGACGTGTCACGCCTCGCCTTCCCCGACGCGCATCACCGGCGCAGTGATGCCTTGTGTATCTCTGCCGGTGTTAATGAGCGCATACCCACCTTCCCGCGCTGCGTTCCCGCGCTATACCCCCAGTGCTGCTTTTATAATTAAGCGTGGTGCGCACCGGCCCCTCCACATCCCTTCGACGTTGCTCTCTCCACCGTCTTCCATACACTTTCTTTCTCGCACCGACGCATATGGGCAACAACGATTAAGCCGGCGGGAACGGCGGTCAGTGGAGGACCTAGCAACATCTACAAGACGTGCCTCACGAAGGAGCAATATTTATAGTCATAGATTTATAAGTTTGACTTTAAAACATGTTCAAAACGAACTATTTGTGATATGGAGGGGTAACGGGAAAAATGTTGTTATGTTTCTCCACCGTCAATAAAAGCCAAAAACAGTGGAAGCCCGGTCGAAACAACTGTAAGCAAGGCCGGTTTGACAATCACTGGCCTCTTTTGTTCAACGCGGTCATTGACAGCTTGGATTTAAGAGAGGTTACCATGGTTGGCAGACAATTTACTCGGGCAAATAGTCTACCAGAACTTACATACGAGAAGCTAGACCGTGTGCTTATGGATACAAATTGGGAATCAAAATTCCCTATGGTATCGGTACGGGCTCTAGAGCGTATCGAGACTCTGTCAGACCATGCTCCTATTCTATTGACCACTGGATTGCCTCGACCGCCGTGTAATCGTCGGTTCAAGTTTGAACTTGGATGGCTACACCGCGAAGGCTTTCATGAAATGGTCAAAAGGATTTGGGAAAGGCCTGTTGCTGGTGCTACTCCAATCCAGAGGTGGAATAACAACATACGTGCTTTACGTAACTACCTCGTTGGATGGGCTCGTCATACAACGGGTTTACTTAAGAAAAAAAACAATGACGTTCATCACTTATTGATGACCTCGAGGCCCTAGCTGAAAGTCGTCCGCTATCCGTGCAAGAGATTGAGCTCAAAAGCCAATCAAATGCTCAGATTGCTAGATTACTGCGCGAGGAGGAACTCAAATGGTATCAATGTTCCAAAGCACAATTCATTCTGGAAGGGGATTTGAACACGCGATACTTCCATAGTGTTGCAAATGGCAGACACAGGAAGAAGCGTATTTATTCCCTGGTACAGGAGGAAGGAACGATTGAAGGCCATGAGCAACTAAAGTCGTATATTACTAATTATTATAAAGGTCTGTTTGGAGCTCCGGAGGAAGGTAACTTTTCCTTAGATGAGTCTCAAACAGATGATATTCCCCAGGTTTCTCATGAGGAAAATAGTCTTCTCACTGCACCTTATTCCGAGGAAGAAGTGAGAAAGGCGGTTTTCCAAATGGAACAACAAAGCCCCTGCCCTGATGGTTTCCCAGCTGAATTCTATCAGAACTCCTGGGATGTTATCAAGTCAGATCTTCTCCAGCTGTTCTGCTGTCTTCATAGTGGACAATTGGAGTTGTTCCGCCTAAATTTTGGTGAAATCATTTTATTACCTAAGATTAATGAGGCTGAAAGGATCCAGCAATTTAGATCATATGCCTTCTTAATGTTAGTTTTAAAATATTCACCAAAGTCGCTACGATTAGGCTGGCTTCTGTGGCTGACCATGTGATTCATCCTTCTCAGACTGTTTTTATGCAAGGACGTAACATCCTGGATGGGGTGGTTACACTTCATGAAACAGTTCACGAGTTACATAGCTAAAAGTTGAATGGGGTTATTTTAAAACTTGATTTTGAGAAAGCGTATGATAAGGTTAAATGGTCCTTTCTACAGCAGACTCTCAGAATGAAAGGTTTTTCTCATGAGTGGCGTGCTTTAATACATAGTTTCATTTTGGGAGGAAGTGTGGCCATTAAAGTCAACGATGACACTGGCAAATACTTTCGGACCAAAAAGGGGCTTAGACAAGGTGATACATTATCGCCAATGCTATTTAATATAGTGGCGGATATGCTCGCTATTTTTATTGAACGTGCAAAGTCTGATGGTCAAATTGAAGGTGTCATTCCCCACCTAGTGGATGGTGGTTTGTCTATCCTTCAATACGCTGACGATACAATTCTGTTCATGGATCATGACATCGACAAAGCTAGGAACCTGAAGTTAATTCTATCAGCGTTTGAGCACTTGTCGGGGTTAAAAATAAACTTCCATAAGAGCGAGTTGTTCTGTTTTGGCGAGGCCCAAGATGATGTCTCTCAGTATGCCGAGATTTTTGGTTGTGCGCAAGGCCAATTTCCTATTAAGTACTTGGGAATCCTGATTCATTATCGGAGGCTCACGAATGCTGAATGGAAACTGGTTGAGGAGCGTTTACAAGCCAGATTGCATAGCTGGAAGGGGAAACTATTGTCCCTAGGAGGAAGATTGGTACCCATTAATTCAGTGCTAAGTAATATGGTACTGTATATGATATCTTTCTTCCAACCGCCAAAAGGGGTCTTGAAAAGATTGGATTATTTTCGATCAAGATTCTTTTCGCAAGGGGATAGTGAGAAAAGAAAGTACCGTTTGGCTAAGTGGAGTGTGGTTTGCCGACCAAAGGACCAAGGTGGACTCGGGATTCATGACCTAGAGGTCAAGAACAGGCCCTACTTGGCAAATGGCTTTTCAAGCTGTTGTTTGGGATGGGGTTTGGCAAACCATACTTAGAAGAAAGTATGTGGGTTCATAAGCGTTATCCCAGGTTTGCTGGAAACCGGGTGATTCTCACTTTTGGTCGGGCCTTATGGCTACGAAAAAATTCTTCTTTCCATATGGTTCTTTCTCTATTAAGAATGGATATGAAATTAGGTTCTGTGAGGATAAATGGCTTGGGAATGCCACTCTTCGTGAACAGTTTATAGCCTTGTACAATATTGTGCGACACAAAAGTGATACTCTCGCTAAGGTGTTGGAGACATCCCCACCGAATGTGTCGTTCGAAGAAGTTTGTTTGGTCCTAGGCAAGCATCTTGGAATGTTTTGTTACATCGGCTTGCTTCAGTGCAATTGTCGCAAGGTCCTGATAAATTTCGGTGGAACCTCACGGAGAATGGCAAATTCTCGGTAGATTCCATGTACAAAGCGTTAGTCCATTCTGATATTCCAGTGTAAGAAAATTTGGAAGATGAAGATCCCACTGAAAATTAAGGTGTTTGCGTGGTATCTTCGTCGCGGTGTAATTCTTACTAAAGATAACCTTGCAAAGCGGAATTGGCAGGGAAGCAAAATGTGTGTCTTTTTCATCATGATGAGAGTATAAAACACCTTTTTTTCATTGTACTTTTGCTAGATCTATATGGTCAGCCATCCAGATAGCCACGAACTTATACCCACCTCGCAGTGTTGCAATAGTTTTGGCAATTGGCTCAATGGGGTGGATTCTAGGTTTAAGCTTCTTATTAGGGTGGGAGCGATTGCCGTTATTTGGTCGCTATGGCTATGTAGAAATGACAAGTTTTTTAATGATAAAAATTCATCTCCTATGCAGGTCATCTACCGGTGCACAGCCACGATCCGTTCATGGGTGCCTTTGCAGCGTGCGAGCACCGCGCCCTGTTCACGGAGGTGTCTACGCGGTTGGAGGATTCGGCGAGGGATTTTTTTCCCAACGTGGATGGAAGCTAATTGGCCCTCCACCAGCTTAGGCGTTTCTACAATTTTCATGATGATATGTAATTCGCTTTTTATTTTTTGTCTGTACTTTTGTGGACATGGGGCTGTGTGCATCTTAGTTATGCAGAGACCGGGTGTTATGCTTAAAACTTTTTAAGTAATAAAGTTCTCTTTATCAAAAAAAGAAAGAGGCAACGAGTCATGATGTTAACAAATGAATGAGCTGCTGATACGGTATTAATCTATGAATTCTGACATATAGAGAAAATGATTTATCCTTGCGGCATGATCTAACTGAATGCCTAGTCACATTATGCGCAATTCTCTGTTCCACATTATGCGCAATTCTTATTTGCCCGCAGGAAGGCAATCCATAAGGGTATGTTTCAAAGCTCTCTGTCGACCGTATAGCTTTGTTGAGAGCATTATCAGGGACCTGGAATTGGTGAGGGAGAAGAAGCACATGATCCCGCCGGTGAAAGTAGTGCGAAGATAAATGTGTACGCAGCTGTCCGTGAAGTATCAGAACTTTGGAGCGGTTGCGGCGATCTCCAGCCTGCAGGGCGGGGATACCCTGCAACACTGGAAGGCCGGAAGCCCTCGCGTGCCGCGTGGCCCTAGCACTTGCACATGATCCACTCCCGGAGAGGATCCGGGTGGCATCGATGGGATCGCCTGGAGGCGACCTGCAGGAGATCAGAGCAAGACCGCGATATTTCTCTTTGGTTCAATTTGTCGACGAGAAGAGATCATCAAATGTCGAAGCTCATTCCCCACAATTTCTTTTTTGTCGAAGCTCATGGCTCAGCCAGGAGCTCGGCGTATCTGCACCCGGGTCGTTTTTTCTGGTTTCTTCAATCGCAGATCCTCTATATATACATACGAATAGTTCTTTTTTTGACGTGTACATACGAATATTTCTGATAAATAGTACTACGGCAGCCTGTCCCACCCTAGAAAAAACTCGTACCAGTTAACTATCCGTAGTCGAAACCCTAGCCATACATCCCCACGCCGGCGCCACCATCGCCATCGCCGTCTAGCAATCATGGCAGGCTTTGCAGCCCTCAGCGAAAGATTCAGAACCGGCGAAGGAAAGAAAACCACCTTCAAGTCGTTTGCGAGTGAATTGAGGCCCAATCCTTTCAATCCTCGCGTATTGTACATGTTCGAGCACGTGGACAAGGAGAAGATCAATGCCATCAGGAATCGCACGAATCGTGGAGAAATTACGGGTGATGAAATGATTAAGCTCTTAATCGAGGTGCGTTGAATTGCTTTTTGTCTACTCTTTCTCTCGTTCAGATTTCAGTTCGTCGATTGAGCATCTTCTATTATATGTGTTCTCCCATCCGTGGGTCTAGATCTATTACCTATGTTCGTTTTTTTTCGAGAGGAAGGGCCAACGCCTTCAACTTTGCTGCAGCATTACAAGAAGTTTTTGCCTCTTTTTTCAGTCCTCCACGGCGTACATTTTAGAACTTTCAGTTAGCCGCATCACCATCGGCCCCACCCCTTATTTCATGCGAAAGACTACAGTAGCCACCATCACCAGCATTTTTGCTCCTCTGCGTTGTGCTTTTCGCAGTGTTCTCTGCAAACCAGCTCAATACGAAGTAAAGTGAGCCATAAGAAAGATAATCATAGTAGCTAGGATCCTGAGGGATCACTCTGTTAAAGCAGGCATTGTTCCACGTCTTCCAGCAGATTGCACAATTTAACGCAGCTACTCCCGCCGATATCAGGAACCTATGTTCGTGTTGACGAGAAACCTATGATCTGTTGCATACATGCGCTGTTCTTCTTTTCCATCCTCAAGTTGTACTTATAATCAGTTCATTTTTGAGATATGCTCCCTTAACATCTACGGAGTATTTACTATTCAGGTAACGGACGCTTGCGCACCACCCGAGGAGGAGGAGGACATGGAGGAGGACGAGGGCAGTGATGAGGACGAAGAGGATGGAGAGATGGGGATCGTGGTACTCTATTCAACCCATATATTCTAGATCAATATTGTATTGGCCGAATTCAGCTTTGCAGTTTTAGATTAGTACCTGTATCTAATATGTACATTACGGAAATGTGCTGTGACCGCTCGTTGGCTATACCACCCCTCTACTTGACGTTCGATCAATCATTAAGATTCGGGACCGGTCTCCATAGTCATTTTCTTAATTAGCCTAGCTTCTGCAAACTAACTGGTGCACTGACCCATCATGGCAGCCACCACGCATGCATGCGTTCTGCACTGCCGGAATCAATGACAAGAAAGAGAGAACGAAGGCATGCATGGTCATTGTGTAGGTAAGAAATTAAGTGCATGGCAGTCTTATTTCACATGTCGGTTTTGACACTGCATGGCACTCTCTATTTCCGGTCTTTCAATGTGACATCAAAGTCAAATCTCAGTCCTTAATTCCACCCGTTCATATGAACAAATGAAACAACAGTCCATGTCGCTGAACATCTGTGGATGATGTACGTAAGAAAAAGGTTTACTTTTTGTAATTTCATATTGATCCCATTTTGTATGCAAATAACAAAGATATGTTTCTGCAACCGCGTCCAACGGCATGGTTTAGTCAGCTCTGTGAATCATTGAAGATGCTGCTCCCTATTTTCCCGGATGCAAATCAGCACATGCATGCGTGTTTTAGACTGCAGAATTGTCAGACTGCACAGAGACATTAAAATGTGTACAAATTAGGGTCTGACAATTCTGACACTGTAGAAAATCATAATCACAACACCCTTGCTGGTATATCATCGCATAATTAGCATTTAGGCTAACCGTTTACGTGAATTTTGGAATTTTAACTATGCTCTGCGGGATCACCGATGCTGCAGAACGAATCTCCATTTCTCATCCGACAGCAGTGAGCGGGTGGTATAGCCAACGGGCGACCAAAAATCCACACTCATGTACATTATCTACGTCTATTCAGCCACAGCTGGGTGATCAGGAGAAACCTGGTATCATGAAACGACCACAGTTGTCCCATGTTGAAAGCGAGCTGGAACTGGAATGCAAGAAGCCAAGAGTAGCAGAAGGCTTAGATCTACATATTTAAGGTGGTGGATCCAGAATATCCATAGACGATTCCAAGGTATATATAGTATGTAGTGTTGTTTGGATGGTTCCCACTTGAATCAATCCAGTGGTCTTGTACAGGTGTTGGTACCCCTGCCGTTAGAAGAACCAAGAGTAAGCAAGGCAAGCAAGAACCAAGAAGCAAGGAAGTTACATGGTCGGAGCTCCATCAAGTATCAAAAAAAAGAGTGTCCATGAGAGCGCCATAGTAGAGATAGGCGGCTACCAATACAAGTGTCTAACTATTGTATCAAACTGTCAATGACAGATAGATGAGTTATACTCTTGTGTGAGAGTGTTATCTCGCAAGAGTGGACATGTCCTTAAGTAGTGTGAACAGTCGAGCTACCACACAACAAGTAATCCATGCAGTTGGTTTCAGCATTAGGGAGTGAGCTTCCTACACTATGGCGATCATTACACGCATCAAATTCAAAATTTGCGTCATTTTTTTGGAGGAGGATATACCTAGTTACATGAATTTTAAAACTTTGACATGAGGGCACAAATACTATCAATCAATTCTGACAGCAAAAAGTCAATACCTCTATTCAACATCCTTAGCCAAAAACAACCACTCGTTAAAATATCGCCAACATATCCAATCGTTCATTCTTATTATAATGCACCACCTTCGCTAAATATCAGTATCAACTCTATCTCTTTTTTTAGATAGGAGGGCCTCGCCCCAATTTTCATTAAAAGGAAAACTGATAATACACAACTCTATCTCTTAGACTCCTACTAACTACTTCCTTCTTCAACCATAATTTTGACAAGATCTCTACAAAACAGTTGGCATATAAATCGGTGACACTTATTATGGATCGGATGGAGTAACACATTTAGCTAATCAGCGATCCTCTTGTTAAAAAAATAAAAAATCATATTTATAAGTTAAAAAAAATCTGAAAAAATCCTGCATGCTGTCAATGATATGTCTCACAAACGTGCAAAATCTAGATTTGAAATATATTATGTTCTGTTCTATACAAAAATGACAAATGTGTGGATCTAAATATACATACTTTCAAATCTCCAAAATATACCAGATTTGTTATTTTTATGTAGCCCAGAATATAAGATATTTTAAATCCAATTTTTCATGTTTGTGTGATACATAATTAGCAACATGCTTGAATTTTTCCAGATTTTTCTAAAATTTTAAAAATATGATTTGAATTTTTTTAATCAGAAGAGCACTGGTGCTCGGGAGCAAAAAAGTGTTTTCCAATCAGAACTTCATAACTTAACCATTTCAGCTAATACATGTTTGTTGGTGGGTTCTTCAATTATTTTTATCTTCTAGACTCCGACTTTATATTGATCTCTGCTCACCCTAGAGGCCTAGAGAATATTATATCGTCAGATATAAATACATTACAGCTTAAGGAAAAAGAAAGAAATCAGCGAAAGTAAAGCCATGATTATACCCTGTTATGAAATTGGCACCCTGAAATCTCAGTGTTCAGCCGTCCAAGTTCCAACTTCAGCAATATGGTTTAGTTCTCTTCCGTAGTTCTAAAACCCTGGCCATAACAGTTCTACAGAAAAGGAAAGAAAAATCTGGCGCCACATTCCCGCGTCGCCGCCCCCGTTCCTATGTATATATCAACCGACGAAGGCAATATAACCGGAAGCAAGAGAACCATCCGCTCTCATCAGTTAACAATATACTTCCCCACGCCGCCGCGTTCCGATCTAGTAGCAATCATGAAAGGTTTGGCTCCCAGCTGCGAAAGCAAGAAACCCGTCGAAGGCGCGAAAACCATCCTCGAGTGGTGTACCAAGGGAGCCAAACCAGATCCTTTCAATCCCCGCGTACGCTACTTGTTCGAGAAGATCAATGCCATCTTCGCCCGTAAAGATATTTCGGCCGAGGAAAGGACCAAGCTCTTAGAGGAAGTGAAAGCTCTTGCGCTTTCTCCAGATTTGGACAAGTTTGTGCACGCGGAGGAGGACGAGGAGGACATGGACGAGGACGAGGAGGAAGAGGGCATGTATGAGCTCAAAACCATAAAGCTCTTAAAGAAGGAGGTGCGTTGAATTGCTTTTCTTGTCTACTCTTTCCCCCGTTCAGATTTCAGTTCGTCGATTGAGCATCTTCTATATATGTGTTCTCCCATCCGCGTGTCTAGATCTCTTATCTATGTTCGCGTTGACGAGAAACCGTTGATCTGTTGCATGCATGCGCTCTATTCTTTTCCATCCTCAAGTTGTACTTATGATCAGATAAGTTTTAAAATATGCTCTTCAGGAAACGGGCGAGGAGGAGGAGGACGAGGACGAGGACAGTGATGAGGTCGAAGCGGATGAAGAGATGGGGAAGGCGGTAACAAACTCCATTCAATACCTATATTCAAGATCTATATTGTGTTGGCCGAATTCAGCTTTGCAGTCTTAGATTAGTACATGTATCTAATATGTACATTATCTACGTCTATTCAGCTGCAGAAGGTGGGTTGTCAGGAGAAACCTGCTATCACGAAACGGCCACAGTCGTCCCCTGTTGAAAGCGAGCTCGAAAGCAAGAAACCAAGAGTAGTAGAAGGCTTAGCCTGCCAGGGAGGAGATCCTGAGGCTGCAGAGATGTAGAATTGCTCTTGGTTCGTATCGACTTATCTTTTGAACCCCTACAATCAGCTTTCTTGAATTTTCAGTAAACCCGCACTTTTCAAGTTGCATTTTTTTCCCAATCTTTCTAGTAAATTGCAGTTTGTACCTTCTAAAATAATCTGAGTTGTACTGAATAGTTGAGAATAACCGTTTTAGTACAGTCAAGTCAGACTGGGCGTTTACATGCAATTCGAGAACAATTTAGAATGCAAACAAAATGTACTTTAATCTAGATTACACCAATTAAGTCCAATGGATTTGTTTACTGACAAAAAAAAGTCACTGGGCGATTAATTTTTAAGATAGTTCGATGCGACTATGAAGTAATTACTAATTAGCAGTACGTCCAAGTTCAGATGGGATACTAGTTTAAAGTATTTATCTGGTTCCTCCCTTGTTCTGAACTGTGATTCTACGGAAGTCCCAAAACCGCAAGAATTTGTCGGAAACTGGACAGTGTACCGCCCAGCTTAACTTTGAGTGAATGTTTTTGAAAAAGAAAAACATGCGGTGCCTGCTAAATGTTTTGACCAAATTATGTGGACTAAAATTCTTACATACTGATCGAAGTAAATTTATCAAAGTTATTCCGTAGCAATTGTAACTTTTGTTCTCTGTCCTATTTATACTCCTTTAGCACCATTGGGAGTTTCTACCAAAATCCCAAACATCACTTGAGCCCATAGATTTCAACTCGCCTTCATGTCAACCTGTCACTTGGAATAATTCGTACTTATCTTTATATGAGGTTGGATCCATCTTTCCTATATCATTTACATCTTCACTCATGTAAGTGATATAATCATCTGAGTCGGATGTCCTTCTTACTCGATGTGGTCTTCTCACCGGAGAGGGTGGTGGAGTAGCGTCATTATTTTGAGTATTTCTTCATTATTTGTATGGTGGTGATCCTCTTCACCATGTGAATTTTAATTACTCCATCCGACTGGAAATAATTGACACATATTTGTCTAAATACGGATGTATTTAGACATATTTTAGTATGTACATACATTCGTATTTACACAAAGTTGTGTCAACCATTTCCGATCGGAGGGAGTATTATTTTCAGGATCACCATTGTGCTTAGGACCTGAACCATAAGATTCAGAACCAACATAAGATGTCACTCTCCTTCGTATAGGTAGAACGATCTCTTGGATAGTCGGGGATGGAGCACAGTGAGTGTATCCAATGAAGTAACATCGAATTGTTTTAATCTAATTTCTTAAATTGTGGATCGAAAATGTTACCTTCAGTGTGACAACCCCACACACATAAATAATTCAAGTTCGGCTTCTTTCTTTTCCACATCTCATAAGGTGTGTTTGGTGATGACTTTGTAGGACAAGATTTAGAACACGTGTGACCGTCATTAATGCCTCCGTCCGTAGGCTTACTGAAAAACTTACATGATTGAGCATATTCCACACCATATTCATAAGTGTGCAATTTTCGAAGCTTGGATAGACCATTTTGTTGAGGTTCACCTGGCATTAAATTATGGCCAACAATACCATTCTCACCTAGGAACTTGGCAAACGGTCCAACAATTTTCCGAGAAAGAGCAGCCCTGCCATAATACTCTCCCCACGATCAGAACATACAATTTTATTTTTCCGTTCAGTTGGTTCTCAACTTCGGCCAATCGATCACATATAGGGCAAATATACGATCGTGAAAATTCGTACGTAAATGTGATGAATGAATCAAAACCGTCTATAGACTCCACGTTCAGGGGTTCACATATGTAGTCTAAATAAGTTCGAGGACCCTCTGGCTCTTCTCTTTTCTTAATCATTTGTGCGTATTATCATTTAGTGCAATCAACACATTTATTTGCATCTAAAAAAGTCTAATGGAGGAGTACATCATCTTTATGAATCGTTTTTCTCCGCCTCGAAATGTGGCCCAAACAACAGTGCCACCGTTTTGAAGAAGCATTACTGTTCCATGTCTTGTCAACATTACATACATCACTCACATGCAAAACGTAATCATCGATTGATAACATTTATAACTTGGCTCATCTGACACCGTGGTAAACATCTTTATTAAAATATTTCAAAATAAATTATTTATTTTTACACAAGTACTCGTACATGTCATCATGTTAGTAAGAGACTGAAATCAAATTTCTACTCATCATAGGTACATAAAGAATATTATTTAAATGTAGACGAAAAAACGGTGTGTAACTCATAGGTGAGTAACCCTACAATATCAACCTCGACTCCATCTGTCACCTTAAAGTCTTCTTGCCCCGTTTGTTATGGTTTGGATTGTATTTAATCCATGCACAAAGTTAGCAATATGATCGGCTGCACCTGAATCAATCCACCACATGTACGAGATAAATCAATGTGTAACATTTCATCGACAAAAGTGATTTTAGTCGTACTTGTTTAAAATCTATTTAAGAAACTCTAGGTAGTTCTTATTGTAATGTATTTATTTCGCACAGAAGTGACACTCATTTTTTTCGGCAGCCGAAATACTAGAAGACTAACCAATTTCCTGTCCTTTGAATGACTTGGGTTGGTTTTCTTGAAGGTTATTTTTTTTGGCTTGGAAAGGATATGTCCCATCATGTTTCTCTTTGAGAAGCCAATTTGAAAAGCCTGTTCATTTCGCTGCCTTGTAGTTCTCTTCCTCTTGGACGCCCTTATGTGTCATCTCAGTGAGTGTACATTTATCTTTTAGAAAATTGTAACTGGCCTTAAAACTATTAAATGCAATTGAAAGATACTCCAGTATCATAATTGTGAGATGGTTATCACTTAATTCACACTTTAAAACCTTAAGTTTGACTGAATCACTCACCACCAGTCTCAACATATGTGATATGACATCTCAATTAGCTCTATATTTCAGATTTTTTTAGAAAAAAAGGTCATGCGCATAAATCTTTTCAGAGCCTTGGAATTGCTCCTCGAAAGATGTCAGGAACTCCTTGTCGGTATCATTATTGGGGAGATCCCCAATGATATCACATTCATAGTTTCTTCCAAGGAGCCCTAGTGCATTGCCAAGAAGTTCATGGCAGCTGTGGAGGAGCAATTTCTAGGCTCCGAGAAGGTTTACGCGCAATATCTTCTTTCGAAAATTCTTATGAAGTATACAGTTAATGGAGATGTCATAGCACATATGTTGAGTACGGTGAATGCTCCAGTTAAACTACAGGCTATCCTCATAATTATGATAATGGAGTCTCTTCCAGCTAAATTTGATCTTAAGATCAATTACAATTCTCTTAATGATTCATGGACACTCACTCAGATGACCCCTAAAATTGTCCATGAGAAAGAGAAGACTACGAGGCAAAAGAAAGGACCATTCTTTTCAAGTTGACTTCTAAAAAAGAAAAATGATGGGTCAGGTCGTTCCAAGCCACAAAACAAGCCCTTAAAAAATACTAACCCAGGTAATTCAAAGGAAAACAAACTGGCCAGTATTCTGGTAGTTCGGCCGTCGAAGAAAATGTGTGTCACTTCTGCCCATATTTTTAATGGATTTTAAAGAAAAGGTACGAATGAAATCTTTTTTGTTGATAAAATGTTATACATTGATTTCTCTCGTACATTTTGGTGGATTAGTTTAGGTGCAACTGCTCATGTTGATAATGCAGCGATAAAATCAATCCAAACTACAACAAGGAGACGAGGTGGCAAAAGGAGTCGAAGTTGATGTTGAAGTTGTACCGTCACTCACCTTGGACCTCTACACCGGCCTTCGTATCATTTCATTTTCTTTATGTATCTCCATCTAGTAGGAATTGATTTTAGCCTCTTACTAATATGATGACATTTACACAAATTTGTCTAGGAACAAACAATTTATTTTGAAATACTGTAATAATGATGTCGGCCTCGGTATCAGACGAGACAAGTTATACATGTTGTCAACAGATAATTCTACTTTTTCATGTGATTAATGTATGTAATGTTGACAAAAATTGGAAGGGTACTAACACTTTTTTGAAATCGTCACTATCCTTTGGGCCACATTTCGACGGGGAGAATGGAACAACTAATAAAAATGATGTACTTCTTCCATTAGACTTTCAGATGGTACACATCGGTTATCCATTTCAAAATAGGCTGGAAAGATGTAAGTGTCGAGGTTCAATGGCATTTAATCGATTGTTGTAGCACCTCATTTTGATATAATTCTCATGAAGAATGGATGGATGAAGGTAAACCTAACGATTAAGGGGGAGAATGTCAGTTGATCTGACGGTTTAATATACCGAGTTATTAATAACATAATGTAAAGACAGAGGGAGGGACCAAAAAATCCACGTTCAGCTCTCACCGTACGTAAATAACGCCCCGATTAGTGGCGTTCTAACCAACTTTTTTCTTTAGCCCTCCATTTATGTGTTAGCGCTAAGCCTACCTAGACCCCCTTAATTTTAAGCCGTACACCGATCGCACCTCGCACATAAGCAACGGGAAGGTTGGAACATCATCGTGTTGTGCTAGGACAGTGCCGCTGGAGGTCGGAGGGCATCTGGGTGATCAACCGTACAACTACTCCCCTAATTCCTCCACATCGACCTTGAACCTTGCCTGCAGCGAGCCGCAACCATGGCCACCCCAGTGCCCAATAATGCCCCTCTCTTTGTTTATGCCAATTGGGTTTTCTAGTTGCTACTTTTGCTTGATCTTGTGCCTCCAATGATGCAATAGTTCTAGCAATGGCGTACGACTACTCCCATGATTTATCTACATCGACCTTGAACCTTGCCTGCAGTGGGCCGGCAACCATGGCCACCCCAGTGCCTAGTAATGCCTCTCTTTATTTATGCCACTTGGGTGTTCTAGTTGCTACTTTTGCTTGATCGTGTGCCTCCGGTGATGCAATAGTTCTAACAATGGCGACATGTGGAGGGGTTGAATGGTTGGATCGTTTCCCCTCCCCCCTTATCTTTATGTTATGTTACCGACTCATGATTTAAATCGTTAGATCGACAACCACCTACGTATCACAAAGAGACGTCGTTTTGGACATTGACATCAAGATTTACTTTTGACCAATAGTTTTACCATAATATATGTATAAACACAAGTAATAATGTAATATAAAAATAAGTTTTGAGAAAAATCTAGTTATATGATTTACAAGTTTCGGTCTAAATATTCGAAGCAATATTTATAGTCAAAGATATAAAAGTTTTACGTAAGACTTGTTCAAAACGATCTATTTGCGATATGGAGGAAGTAACTGGGAAAATGTTGTTATGTTCTTTATTTTGTTTCTTTTTTCTTCACCGGCAATAAAAACCCAAAAATAACTGCATGTGTTGCATTTGTTAAGACCTCTTTTTTTTTTGCCTCAGTTTCTTGAACTCTGCCTCGAGTTGTTGAACCACTTAACGGATTGCTGTATTTTTGACAGGGTTGGATGACAGGGGGAAGCATCAGCAGACGACATAAAACTAATCTTTACCGGTTTCTGCGCCGCTTCTGCGCTATATTGCGTGCTGGTTATAAAAGATGACTTCATTATGAGCAATGGATGTAAGATACTTCGTTAGTGCTAACAGATACGACCCAAAGAGATAAAAGGTCACAGGGCTACAGGGGTTAAGACCGCGCGCTTAGTGAAACTATAGGAGATCAGCTGCCTTCATCGTCCAGTGTTTTTAGCCAAAATCTGTCCAGGAAGGATCAGAAAACAGCAAATTCGCGTATTATGCTGATACGTCAGAGCACTTTGACTGGAGCGGAACGCGCGGGTGTTGGAGGGACAGGCAACTCCGGTTGGAAGTGTGCTGGAAAACATCATCGACAAGTGGAGGATTTGGGCAGCCTATAGGTGTGGGTTGGAGGATTTGGGCAGCCTATAAGTGTGGTTTGCTGCGAGAGTAGCATGTAATTTTAGCAGTAGGTGCCGCACCCCAAAGTGGTGCCGGCCGATTGACATTGCTCGCTTAACAGCGGCATGGGTTGTAAAAACTTTCTCTTCCCTCAAGCTTAATATAGAAACGCACAGATCTCCTGCGGGTTCTCGAAAAAAAAAGGATCAAGTGGCTTCAGGAGCTCTAGTGAAGTAATCATCACGAATCATCATGTAATATTAGGCCGCGCACGACGAAACCTAGCTATTGACGCCACGAGTGAGTGCGAGTCAATAGGGCTATTGGCGGCACGAGAGGAGATGCTCTAAGGCCCCCATACAACTCATTCCACTAAGGAGGTGTGGTAGCATCTGTTCTAAGTTAAGATGAACAAAACAGATGAGGTGGATATTTAAGAATTAGCTAACCCACAGAATGAAGCAAATGTAGACAGGGAAGGGAGAAAATAGAACAGGGTTGCAAGGTAATAGTTTCTTTACCTTCGACTTTACAAAGTAGCAGTATGAAACTACAGTACTTCGTATCCAGGTAGCATTTGACTCTCCAGGTTGCAAGGTTGAAGAGATGAATGTGTACAATAATTCATAGGAACTCATATTACAACCACCCATCAGCAAAACATATGTAGCACGAATTTAAACGGAAAATTTCTTGACAATGTACAGCAGAGCTACAACACGCCCTTATTTGTGATATTCACACCAGAACACGCCCTTATTTGTGATATTCACACCAGAAAAAGGGAAAGTGGGCTATTGGCCATGGGTGGGTGATGCACCAGAATTTCTTTCACTCCCCCAACTTATACAAGACACCCATTTATGTTTCCTAGTTACACAAATAAATAAATAAATTGAGCTGATATCTACACTATGGACAATTAAGAATTGAACGGGATACAACACTTCTCAAGATATCGAGAAAACATTTGCAACAGGTCTAACGGTTCTTCCTCTACAGGCGTGGCTGGTGGCGTAACTGGAAGTTCTGAAGGCAGATGTCGGTGAAAGGAATCTACAGCAGCTGCAACACCATCTTCATTCCCTATAGCTATTGCCAATTCCATTGATCGTGATTTCACCTTCATCAAAGTACCATGAACGGATCAGTTAACACAATATTGCATCTGCTCATTACCAAAGTATGTATTTATCATCATAAGATTAACAGATTAAAATCTCCCTGTTTAAAAAAGATAATAGCCTATACTTCCCTATGTAGCGAAACATAACAAATGAACACATAGATAAATGACTAGAAACAGAAGAACAGAACAAGAGCACGAAAAGTAGTACTACCTCAGGATCAAGCATGAATCTTATTGCATTTGAAAGTGCCTCCGTAGTAAGCTCTGTTACACGAATAGGTGCAGGACCCACACCACGTGCATGAATTAACTCACCCCAGAAGAACTGGTCGCCAAAAAAAGGAACTATGGTGGTTGGACACTGTTAAGAGCATGAAGAGAATTCAGGACATTCACAAAAGATTGGTGGTAGTGAATGGTAAGGAAATGTAAGTGCTTAGTGCATATTGAAGGTCCTGTACATCGAGGGTGCCATGCATAACAAGCATCAGAATCATGAGTGTTCTAATTCTGCAGATTATGTTGTCAGCTGAACCTTTCAATATGTATGTAAGGTGCTCTGGTTTTGTTCCAGTGGTGACTGGTGAGTACCATGTTTAGTGCTAAAAGGTATGAAAGGCATCATGTGCTAAGACATCTTATGTTTTTTCAACCTCTATCAGTAGTGCAGACTAGTAGGCTAGTAGCTTACCCCAGCTATCAGGCCTGCAGCTGTGGTACCTGCTCCACCATGATGCACCTGGTAAACAAACATACAACCTGATCGGTAAATTGTGTGCGTAAACAGAGGTACAATACATTTTCAGAAAACAGTTTCAGAAATTATGATTATTGACATTACTGATATGTCTGGCTATACCATGATACCATCCAATGTATTGCTGATTGGAGGTTTGCAGTATTAGATAATTTTATAATTATTTACACAAGTCGTTGCCATGAAATTGTTATAGCACGTACAGGAAGTGGAAAGGTCATGGTTAGACAGAAGAAGGAAACTTCTCATTTAGTGCATGCTTTCATCCATTAGACACTCTCCAGCAGCCCAAATAATTGTAAGCAAGAAAGATTCATGATGTTAAAAAATGAATGATCTGCCGACATGATATTAATTTTGACTTCTGACATGTAGATTTTTTTTTCATAATTTCTTTTTTTCTTTGACATTACAAGAATGCATGAAATTAAGTATCCTGCTGGTATCACTTCATGAATTTCCTGCAAGTAAACAAATGGTGGTGTTCAAATAGTAAACTCACTACTGCAGTACAGCGAGAAAACAGCCAGTCATGAGGGCAATCATCCAAAATGAAGACGTTGACCGGAACATCTGAAACTGCAGGCGCAAGTTGCACAAATAAATAACATGGCAGATGGAAAAAATGTGGACTAATAGTAACTTTTTTCTAACTACCTTCATAAATTTCTACAAAATGTAAGAAACACCAGTCTACAACAGCAATGCTATAGAAGAGCGCCCATATGTTCAAGTACAGACTACTCGCATGCTACAGAATATATCACAATATGGCATGCACAATACAAAGATTGATTGTCCCCAAATTTTTAAATTGATTAATAGGAACTTACAACTTCCAAGATCACCCCAACCACGGCTAATGATTCCTCTCTGTCCTGTTTCTCTTAATGCATCCAAAATGATGGTAGTGACCTTTTTTTCATCATCAATAGGCTTCAAACACAAAATAAACCACATAATAAGAATTGGATATTTACTCATACAAAAAAGCAGAAAAAAAGGCTGGAAATATTCTATTAACCCATTTTAACTTTGGAAGGATGACAATAAACCAGATATGGAAGTGCTGCTGTTATGAGCAGATATTTAGTACGTTTACATTGTTGTTATGAGCAGATGTCATCCTTCATAAAACTATGTAAAAGATATAACTATATATCGAAGATACATATTATGTTTACTATGCGGAAAAGGATGGCAGATATTTGGATTGCGATCAAGAATGGTGAAATCATACTCATGAAAGATAACTACAGTTCAAGCCTTCAAGGAACCAAAGAAACAGGGGCATAACTTTTATGGTAGAAAAAATGTAATACAGGTACCAAAAGATATGCATTACAGTCAGAATTGCTTAAATATAGTAGTAAATGAGGTAAAATACAAGGTTATTGAACTTTTTTATAATCATCTATCCGTACCATGCTACCAAAACCAATGTATATTGGTTTGGACCCTTGTTCAAGCCACTGTGAAAGCTCCAGTGGTGGTTCATACTTCGTGCCAAGATTCAAGAAACAGTATCCCACGACATCCACTAGAGAACCCCAGTCTGCAGAGAAGAATGAAGTTAGTACAGCATATATAAATCGGATTATTAAAGCATCAAATTTGCAATGAAATACTGTTTGCATCAGCTAGAGCTAAAAATGACTAATCTAAAATATAAGCTTTTTTATTTTAACAATAGGGAACGACCCTACGGAAATATATTGCTGAGAATATAATAATGAACAGCATTAAGAGTGATCAGGATACCCTTTGGCTTCGGCATAAGGTGAGGACTCCACATGTATCCTGTAGGTAAATGTGATATGGATCCATGGTATGTGCTGAAGTAAGCAATGGGAGGCAAGTTTAGCTTCTTTCTGAAATCATTTATGAATCCTCTGGTGCCCCACCAGATTATTAGATCCACAATAAGATAAGATAGCTGAATGAGAGGGGGGTAAATATGTCAGAATCTGAATATCCATGTCTTGAGTGGAAAATCGAGATAGAATTACTTCACCTTCATGTACACAAAAGTAAATTGCATGCGCACAATAGTGAAAAAGTTAAAGGTTGTACCCTGTAGGTTGCGCTCTGAGGCGTTCGTGCCAATGGATGAGGGAACTCGTTAGTTGGCCTGCCTACAAATATTAGCAATTAGGAAAACATACATAATAGCTTCACTTAAAATAGTACTCCCTCCGTCCCAAAATATGAGCCACGCTATTTTTATCGTGGTGTTTGATGCTAAACTTTGACCACTAATATATAATAAATTATAAGGACTGAGATTGTATAAATGGTACAGTTGGATTCGTCTTGCAAAAAAATTCATTTCATATATTTTTAGACTAATTTTGTGGACATAAAATACAGATCATGGTCAAACTTGTACATCGATGACCAGCGAAATTAAAGGGTGCTGGGACGGAGGGAGTAAAACGTAAATATCAGTTCAAAATAGCAAATCATAAACATTTATTAAAATGCAGAGTGGTGTTCTACTTTTTACAGTATCGTTGAGTCAATCTATGTGATACACTGGTATACAATTTCTAATGTGAATATATTGCATTGTTAGCACTATAGCCCGAGATAATCTGACATGCATGAGAGAAATGTATCAGGTACAAAGTTCAAGATTAGAGAATTTTGAGTACATGTTACTTATATATTAGCTTGACAACTATAGAAGATAGGTATAACAATCAGATTAGGAATACATGTCCAGTAAGCGAGCTTCTTGACTGAAACTATAGTTTAAAACTAATAGTCCTCACTAACCGCTGGACCTTCTCTGGAGTCGACTAAGATAGCTGTTGAAGTATTCTTAAGGGATGGACAAACTATTAAGGTTATACAAGGAAACAGAACAAAGAGTATAACTTTGATTATATTCTGGTGGTATAATATCAAGCAGATCCAGAGGGATTTTATAGTAAGAAATACTCCCTCCTTTTCAGTTTTAAGCGCCCACACACTTTAAAATTTACTTTGACTATCAATTAGACCAATAAATAATTAACTATGTGCCACAAAATTATACCATTGGAAACTTTTTCAAAAGCGAATTCGATGGTAATACCTGTTTTATGGCATACTCCATCCGCCCCCAAATAGGTGGCGTATAAATTCAGTCAAAAAGTCATTTCTATATTATGCAAATATATCTTATGGTGGATCTATAAGATATATTTTTGTGGATCATTGATTTGGTATTGTAAATCTTCATATTTTTGTGTATAGACTTGGTCAAACTTTGAAAGTATTGACTTTTAAACTCAGTTTATACGCGCCTATTCGGGCGCGGAGGGAGTATAACTTATATTTGGTTGGTCAAATTGCTTATCAAAGTTGGACTTGAATCATGTGTGCGCCTTACAAACTGAAAAGGAGGGATTCTAACACAACCAACTGCAACTGAAACACACAGAAAACAATGTAAATGTTTTCATGGGATACATGACGACATATTTAAAATTGTGAAACGTTTCTGTGCTGGCGGAGTACAGACTTACGTCCATGGAAAAGTAAAGAAGATGTGCAGAGGTACCCCAAGTGCCTCAGCGATATGCAGATGTCCTGAAATAGTAGCAATATGCAATTTTCAGTTACATTGTATGTACATGTTGCATGATGCATGATGCACAAGACACCCATGCCAGAAAGGTAACTGATGACCTAGGCCATAAGGTGAATCGTCATTTGTCTCGGAATTTAGAGTATACATGACCATTCAAATTGGTGGATGTGTGAACGAAAAATTAGTTCAGTCTTCAATGAAACGAGAAGATACACAACTAGAGAATAACATCCAATCTGAGGCCGATGCACATCTCATTTAACACATTGATGTTGTTTTTCCATGTAGTTAATGTTTGTAGGATAATGGTCAGTTTGCACGAATTTCTAAACCTGAGCAAGTAGCAAGGATTCGTACTGTTTACTTGTACTGTCAACGCTGACTTGTCTTCCTTTTGTGTGTTAAGAAAATTAACATAATTTTACTTCTCAATTGTGGCATTCATTTGAATCTCGGGGTAAACGCAAGTAAACTTGGACATTAAAAAATTGGTGTGCACCAATGAATCAAGAACTGTGCAGCAGACTTATTGGCTTTTAATGAATGTAAGATACTAAGTAGTTTCATTAATTTAGAAATCCAGAATTGCTGCGTTACAAGCCAACCGAGATTAATGTATGAAGTTGTATCTATGTTATGATTAAAATAGGGTAATTAGTCCACTTAATAAGTTAGGAATATGCACATATAACAGAACGATGATAAGTTCAAACAGGTAAAGATATCGAAGTTCATAATGAATATCACTATACACCATATATAAAAGTATATACTGCACCGTCTAGTCACACAATGAAAGATAATTTACATGAACTTCGGTAGAAGAACATGTTGATTAAATTAGCAAAGGTTTACACAAATGTTATGACACGAAGGAGTGTAGTGACTAACAGACTCACCTAAAGCAGGAGGATTTGCTATTATTGCCTGAGCTCTGAAAGGTGTTCCAGTATCCAAATCAGGTTCTGTGCATGCAGGTAGAAGGGAGAAAATGATTTCCTTGACCTGCTTTCTTTGAACAGAAATCTCATTGGGTGCAATCATTAAAAATCCTTTGTTTTTTGTCATGTCTGCAGTTGAAAATGCACCCCTTACAAATCAAATGTCAGTATGTGCAAAGCATTCTTACAAATTTAACTTGCTTAAGAATTGCATGTATTTTGTTTCTTAAAGAATGACGTTGTTTCATCGTTAAATAAGAGGTTGGATCATCATATGCAGTGTCATTCTAACAATATACATAATATAACGGCAATAGACAGCAAACCATACACTGGGCCATAATACGGGGATCACCACCCAACGGGTAAAAATCAACACCAGCTGACTTCACAAAAGTACGAAAGTTGACATGAGATGCCAATCTAACATGGTGACCAAATTCCTGCGAAAATACCATTATTTTTATTACGAGGAAGAACATATACTGAAATATGTACATATAACTATATAAGCTGGTAACCTAAAGTCCGTATGTTGTTGTCTGACAGCTATATATGAAAATTGAGGATTCTGCTACATACTCCCTCCATTCACAAATTGTCTACATACAGTCATTTGAGTGTCAAGTATTTGTGAACGGAGGGAGTATACGTCTTCATCTTTGTGAAGATCCTGTAAGATATCATGATTATCGTGTATACTCAAAAACTTGAACAGAAGCAGAGATGTCTGTTTCTTCTTCATAAACAGCTAGTGGGGAGCACCGCCAAGGTAGATGATGCCAGATTAGTGACAAGCATGTAAGAACACCAGCTCATTTTTTTCTTCTTTAATTATGACAAGTCAATGAGGCCACTACTGAACTTCGTGGAGAAAATCTTATGCATGTAAATTAGTGCTACACCAATGTCGGACATGTCAAATTTTGGGCAGAGCTGCAGATCAGTAAACAATCACCGAGCAGTAGAGCATCTAAAGATTTCAAAGAGTAGCAGGCAGGCATCTGCTCGCTCATAATCTATACTGCTGGGCAGACAGTAATGGTTCCAACATCTATAGATCCCAGAGAAATAATGATAAGAACTCCCAATTAATTTGAGTGCATAATAGAGAGGTATTGAAATATCATATGCATTTTCAGTAATGCCCGTTTGGGATCCATAACATGTGGTTGCAAGTTCACTTGCCTGAAGTCGTTTAGCTAATGCTATAAATGGCTGAACATCCCCACGTGTTCCAACTACAAGCATAACAATCTTCAACTTTGGAACAGACTTGTTCAATCCAAATGTAACTTCTTCGCCATCACGTGGAACAGAACCAAAAGCATCAATCTCTGAGAGTTCTGAAGCAACAAGGGCACTTCGTGTCAAATCTACCTCCAGTGTACCATCTTTCTGGATCTTTATCAACTTCTCAACCATCTTCATCTGAAAGACGAAATACAAGGATAGCCATAACACATAGTAGGACCAAACAGGCTAAAACCCAACATAGCAAAGAACTTCAATATTTGTAGGTTCAATATGACATCTGTATATGTTATTGTAACCCTGAATAAGTACAATGGAAAGAAAAACCTGGCTATTGCAAGATACCATTTCCATTAGGATAGAACATGGAAGTGTTGCTTGGTAAGCAGCGTACCAAACCCACATCAATCCATTTCCAGAGCCAACATAACTTGCACACAGTAAAGAGGTAAAGCAGAGTAGATAGGCCAACTCTGAATGCTGAACGCTATATATCAGGCCGCTGAAACGCTGAAGAAGACTAGTATGCATCATCGCCAACTCTGAATATCATGAGGTAAATGAAACTACTGCATCAATTATAAATGCAGACATTTTGACAATTTTACAGTGTCAACGTTTTCTAAGAGAAAATGTATCGTCATTTAATTAATGTGCAATGGCATAAAAAAGAGAGGTATTGAAGTATGTACTTACCTTCTCATTTTCTGATAGCATATCCAGCGTGAGGTCGCACTTAAGCAACCTATCAGAGAATGATCTTACAAAGGGATGCTCTTGCCCCTTAAAACGATGAGAAGTTGCAGTTGTGGATCTGCTATGGCCGAATCCTGTTGAAGACCAGAATAATAGTGATATAAACAATGATGTTTCAGATCAAAAATACAGAACCAGCTATCCTAAGTCTACTCTTGACATTTTACCAGACAACATAATTTTATTCTGCACGGCTTTATCAGTCGACTACCTGATGCATTTGGAAACTAAATTGCAATTAAAACATCGATATAATTGCAATTAAAACATCGATACACATGATTTCACATGGTGTTCCGTAGTTCCTTTCAAACCATACTAACTTATGAACTACAAGCACGATACCTTGATACAGATAGTCCATAACTGTAAAGAGAGAAATAACTAGAATGAACCATATATAGCACGACCGAAATTAGAAGACCTAGAGCAGCAACCTGCATCACAAGGGTTCCCTGTATCGAATCCTTAAACCTACAGTGACACTGTGACTCACTGAACACTACATTTTACACTTTGGCCTGTTTGGTTAAAGCTTCAAGCCAGCCCTGATTTCGAACGTAACCACCCAATGCAACACCACAAAACCGATCACACATTTACAATGGCAGTGAGTGATACTGATCTCGGCGACTCCAAGGTTTGACTTTACGAAATTCAACACGTCTCAACTTCAGGGAGTCATATTACGCGCCAACTAACATAAAACAAAAACAAATCTGGAAGAGCGAACCTTCCCGTAGCGGGGAGGGGAAGCCGTCGGCGTCGACCGATCCGGAGAACCTCTCGTCCATGGAGCTGAGCACGAACTCCCTGGTCCCCTCGGCGAAGGAGGAGGAGTAGGCCACCCCATCCCGGCCTCCCTTCCTCCTCCGGAGGTCGCTGCTCCCCTCTCCCGCCGCCGGCTCGCTGTTGCACCGCATGCCTCCCTGCCCGCGTGGACGACGGGTTTGACAGCTACTGGCGCCCGCAGCGCCGCGTTCGCATTGGCCGCGCCGCCGAGAGACGCGAGCGGGGCTAAGAGGGACGTCCAGCTACGAGGCTGTCTGCCGGGATGCTCGCGAGGTTGACTCGCTGGCGAGAAGATGGGAGGGAGGCGAAGGAGGCGTTTGCTGCGCGGGCGACGAACGGCAGGTGGAGCCCCGTCGGGGAAGAATTTGATCGAGATTCCGATCCAGCGGTGGGTGAATGGAGTCAATGGCGACTGCCTGGCCATCATGGTGTTTGCTTACCAACGTGGCAGCAGAGACGATTTTTTTTAGTGAATTCCGCTGTTTGTGTCTTTGTGACACCAATTAGCCCCACCTCAAAGTTTATGATGATTTCTCAGATAGTTTTTCTTGTTTCTCCCGTTTAATGGTCATGTTGCCAATGGTGATGGATCCTCAAATAGTTTTGCTTGTTTCTCCTGTTTAATGGTCATGTTTTTTTTTACCCGCAGAAAAAAAAAGGTCATGCTGTTTTGCTATCTGCGGCTGTAAGATGATTGTATAGGTGGTTACATATGTATGTTAATCATCCTTGGAGTGACTAACTTACAAAATAGTCACACTACATTAGTGGCCAGCTTGATGCACTATTTATCACTGCTTAGATTGTCATTAGCCAAGTGAACATCCTCTACTTTAATACTCACGGTATTTGCAGACTTTTTTTTTTTTTTAAGGAAGTTCGTGTACAAGATCAACCAAAGATCGCACAAACACACACGAAGAGGAGGAAGAAACAACCCACACACGCTGAACGCGGATCCACCAAGCAGAGCTCTCCCTCCGAGCACCAGCAGCACGCCGCCGGGAAGGAAGAAGACGAGCTCACCTCACGCCGCAGCAGCCGCCTCGAACAACCAAGTTGAGATGCCGCAAAGGCCATCTGACGCAAGCACCAGAATCTGAGCTTTGGAGGAGTATCGGCCTCGAGACGCCGCCGGATCCACCCTTCTTCCACAACGCCGTCCACGACCAAGGAAGATGGAGAGCTTCCAACCTGCAAACTTCCACGGATCTTGAGCAAAAGCAAGGCCAAGCACCGAGGTGAAGGCCACCGGAGCCCCCAAACAAGAGATGGCGCCGCCATCACGGCCACCAGCTCGGGGAAGAGCACGCCGCAGCTCCGGAGAGCAGCGACCGCGCCCAAGACGGCAGATCCGACCCCGGCCTCCACCGGAGCACCAAGGACAGAGGAGAGGAACGCCGCCGCCAAAAGCCTCTCCGACCACGCCGCCAACTCCTCAGCGCCGCCGGCAGGCACCCTACACCAACCTAGATATGTACACGCACGGGATCCGTCGATTCCTCGACCTCCCGCCGCCGGAGCGGCCGCGGAGGCGAGAAATCGAACGGATCGCCGGCGGCGATCTGGTTCGCACGGGAGTCGCCCAAAAATCACCTCCTTGTCACTGTAGATGGGGAAAAGGAGAGGGGCCGGGTGCGTTTGCTTGCCTGGTATTTGCAGACTTGTTCTCATATGTTGATGGTTTCGATAACTACACGTAAGCATTCATATGCTTGAACGTCCATGAAAATAGATATATCATCAATTGCTATGTCAAAGTAGACATACATTATTTGGATCTTGAAATATACTTTTATTTTCTTTGTGGCGGGTCTCGGCACAGTTACTCTTTCTGCTTAAGCTTGTTTTCTGATATATGCAGGTCTGGTACGATTTATCGGATCCGAGACGAGGCCAACTACCAAGTCATAGGTGTCTAACCAACTATATTGTTTCAATGTACTTAGCAAATCAGATGTGTGTATGGCACCTTCTGCTCTATAACTTTTGATAGAATGTATATGAGTGAAATAATTGAACAATTATAGCACCACTGACCAACTTTTACTTGTGCTACTATGCACGTACATAAGACACATGTCTTAGATTTTCCCATGTTAATTGTAAAGGTAAGACATTGCAAGGTAAGATTTTCCTTACAGGTTAAATACCTTCTAGGCGTTGTTTGGTTCGTAGGGTTCGAAAACGTAGGAATAGGAAAAACACAGGAAAAGGATAGGAATGCAAATGCAAAGCAGAGTATTTAAAAACACATGAGTTTTGTAAACTTGGTTGTTTGATTCACAGGAATAGGAAAAACATAGGATTACTAATAAACATGGCAAATCAAAGTCAAACAATTTAAGAAGGTATAATTAGCATTTTATTATGCCAAGACAGACCTCGGTCTCGTTCATCGTGCAAAGGATTTTGAAAAAGAGGTCCGGGTGGATTGTAAAATTCCTGCGTTTTTCTTTTGAAACCTACATCAAAGGAAAATTTCCTGCGTTTTTCCTTTACTCAATTCCTTTGAGCCAAATGGATGAATAGGGAAAATTTACTATTCCTACATTATTCCTCCACTCTTCCTTTGAACCAAACAAGCCCCTAGAGTATCAAAGTATCATTCTGTTTTAACTACCGAAATCTTATTTTAGAGTTAAGAGTAGCACCATTTTCTGTTGATTATTCATTTAACTAATGGCTACTGAAAACCTAACTACCAACTCAGTGTCACTTTGCGGTTAGACAATCTGAGACCATTTGGAACTTCAAACCATTTGAAATCTAAGAATGATCATCTATCAATCCATGGGAGTGAGAAATGGCAAAATACTGTAGAACAAAATTTTACATTTCATGAACTCACAACTGCCATTTGGAACTTCAAACAATATTGCATAAAGATGAGGGAGTGTTTGGCTGCATATGTGAATGTTGTGTAGAGAATGGGCATGTTAGTCTTTCGATTTTTTCTTGATACGTGAGGTTTTACGAGATACACATATTTATTCAGGTTTTGACTGATCTAGCAGAAATGTACACTTAGATAAAGTAACGTAATGCTGATACTTACTCTAGTTTTTCTTTACTCCAATATAAGGTCTTGGTGTGAATCAACTTGATAGTATTGGTCTCCAAGGAAATAGAGAATGTTTGCTTGTGTTCTTCATTCTCAGTGTTTTGCATTATACCAACCCAATCAGTTATTGTGTTGATGGTTAACAATGCATTCTTGGTTATGGTTTTGTGCCATGATTGGGCCGCCACTGTATGGCAAAGAAGCACCGCCACACAGGATGCGCCAGCCCTTATTGCAGTTATATCTTCCTCCACTGCTTTGGTCTTCTTACTCCACCATTTCTCGTTTCTCCCGATAAGTTGTGGAGGACGATCAAAATTTCGGGTATGGCGAAGTCAAAGACATACACCATCTTTAATTAGAACCATTGTGGGGTGGGGGCAATTGCCCCCTGCTCACATAGTAAGGAAGTAGTGACATTAATTATATCAATGATATAGTTATCACCATGGTTCTGATGTAATTACTTATTTTCTTGTGTGTATGTCTATATAAAGGATGGCGTCAAGAGAGTTGGACTGCATGGGCCTCATCCTCTTGTTTTGCATCTTTGCAAACACATGTGCGTCTGTTTCGCCAGAACTGGGATTCTCTGCGATTCGTGTAAGTTCTCTCAAATCCTTGCTATTTATTTATTTATTGCATGTATATTTGTTAGTAAGACAAGTCATAAATTTTTAGTTGTTTAGGCACAGCCATATTGAACATTTAAACCATTAAAAGGTTCACATATTTTCACATGCATCTCTTCAACCCAAACAATGCTTGTGTGTATCATGAAACATTAGTGGAACAGATGAAATGCATTGCAGTTTATGAGGAATTTTAAAATTGGACAGATTAGTAACACAAAATACGCCAACAACTTTATGAAAGACATAAACCCGGTCCTTTTCTTCAGAGCAACATAAGATTTAAACCACTTGATATGAAAAAATAGGAAAACTCGGGTTTGGCGGGATTTACAGAATCAGATAGAAAGGTTGTCAAGACAAATACTAATACCCAACAAGCATCCACAAAAAACCGTTTCTATCTTTTCAAAATTCGAATAGCAAATAGAGCCCGACAGGACTTGTCCATTTTCTAAGATCCGGCATGCATTGGTTGAAAGAAATTATTGGATCATTTTTCATCATGCATTATGTGAAATCTTGCTTGAAGAATTACATAGAAGATATCTCGCCTCTTTTGCAAAAAATCAACTCTATTTTTTCGCCTAGGTGTGGCTAAAACTTGTTGCATCAAAGCCTTAGCAACCTGAAAAGCTTGACAGATAATTCAAAAGAAAACTGCTTGGCAGATTGGTTGGTCAAATAGCTTACACCTGGAAGGATGGAAAACCTAGTATGTTAATCGATAGATCCGTCACGGCACAGAGCCACAGATTATTAATGGGACTCGTCCATAACGACAACGACACTCCGCTGCGAGACGATGCCGGACGCAAAAGCTGCCGCCTGCCGGTGTCCGGCGCCTAGTGGATGAAAGAGCGCGCGCCGCGTGGAGTGACTCTTCTAGGGCCGTCCAGGTGCGCGTGTCAGTCACGATGACGATTCGCTCTATGATTGGGCCAGTCGGAAGGAGGCAGGATCGCGTGTGGCTGCCGGCGAAGTGACCGCGTCTGGCTTAGCTAGTGCTCCACTCGCCCGAGACCTCAGAATGACGCCGATGTTGCTGGATCATATGATTATCTCTATCTACTACGGGAAAGACAGATAGTCTCCAACAGCATAAAATCGTTTCACGGAAATGGGAATACCATATGATGATGTAGCGATAAAATCAGGAGGGGCGTAGCAGAAGACAGAAAATTGAATTCAACGCCGGCCAGGATCACATTGCTGACATATGCCTGCCACTTGTTAAAAACAATATTGTCAGAGCTTAAATGACATAGTCTCGAGAATTGAGGAGAATAATTCCTTGTATCGCTTTGCAACGTTGATTACAATTTTGAATAATAACGTGACTGGCCCGGTGGCATGTTTTTTTTTTGTCATCTAGATCTACCATGGTTCATGCTAGATTGACATGTTTTATTGTCATCTTCATCGTAGCAAATTTCATCTCACTTCTTTTTGACACCCAGATTATTTATGTGTCAATATATCAAGATAGGTAGAGAGCAAAGGTTTTCTACTAGAGTTTTAATGCCGAAATTTGGGTGGTGTTGCTAATGCCGGACCGTCGTTATAACCATGATTGGAAGGGCAGGTCAGTCTGAGGCCAAGGGGACGCGAGGCAATTGAATAACCGGTTACAAGGTCTTGCATCTCAAAAGCGAAGAGCGCATACTCTAGCCTACTAATCCATGTCGTTTTCACACGTGACACCTAGTCATGATGTTGTATGCCATTGTCGAGGCGCTTGAAAGCTTCTCCTTGAATATATGTCTCTTGCGCTCTCGCCAGATTCACCCTGGGGTGCACATGGTGATAACGTTGGCACCATGCCACACGTGTGACAGAACCCAGGGTTGAATGTCATTCTACCCGAGACATTGTTCCACCTCAGGATGAGATACCAGACCTCGCGTCCAAAAGAGCAAGAAACTAGGAGATGGTCGATCGCCTCTAACAGCAGGCTGGCTGATGCGGGAGCGCGCCAAATGGTCGGAATTCAGACACCTATTGAGTAGCGCAAGCCAATAGACAATTTTGGATTCCGAGGGGGGCTCGAGGAAGCCATACAAAGTCGTTCCAGCGACAATCCAGTCTGCCCACGAAGGCCAAGTGATAACCGATCTACAGGCGTGAGCTATTTGCGGTCCATTCCCATTTCCACTCGTTTGCAGGTAGTGTGGAGGCGATCGATTCCCACATCGACAAGAATTGAAGAATGACGTGGGGGTGGAGCCATTCACGAATGCCGCACGCCCAAGGGTTGTTGATCATGCCCTCTACTACTGTCTGTGAGATGCGTATTCATACATAGCTAAAATGATTAATTCAGAAGATACCCACCCTACACAAATGCTTGTGAATGGAGCATGTGTTTGTTTTCCAACACTCTTCCTCGTAAAATTATCATTTATATGTAGTGTATTGGAAAAGAAAAAAATGAAACATAATAACACCATGCCATGAGGATAAAATCATTTATGAGCAATGTGTTTTCTGACATTATTTTTTACATAACCGATAACTCATCTACATTTTAGCAATATCTTAAATAGATGATTCTCATGGTTCAATATCACATTATTTCTAAACGGTTAATCATTATTGCGAAGGCATAAGCATATTTATGTGTTGCATAAAATTATTAAGTCCTTCTTTCGCCTAACATGAACCGATAAGTAGGTGGAGTAGAAGAAAAGTGAGCATCCGGGTTTAGTACTCCCTTCGTTTACTAATGTAAGACATATACCATTTATGTATTTCAATATAGACTATATACGGATTAAAATGAGTAAATCTACACACTAAATATGTCTAGATACATGTATTTTTAAATAAAATTAAATGGTTTTATAATAGTGAATGGAGGGAGTAGGTGTTTTATTTCGTTTCCCACCTCCATCCTTGACATATGTCATCGTTTCTTAACACATGTGTCACCATTTTAAAACAGTAGTCAAAAGAGCTAGTGCAAAATTTGACTTAACTCGATTCGCAAACAATTTTTTTTTTACTTAACTCGAAAATGCAGCGAGCCACACATCGTGGGTCGGTGAGACTAGGACGCAAGGGATCACATCTTTATCCTCTTCCTATTTGCCCTGACACGGCACCTGTACCAATGGGCCAGGTCAGAGAAAAAAAAAAGGAGCAATCCGCTGCCGGCGCGGCCGATCTGAGAACAAATCAAACCTGCAAAAAACCGCGCGAAACTCGGTTAAACCCGCAATCATTACACGCAATCGACGGCTATAAACTCCCCAACCAATCATCGCACCGCACCGGTCACTCACTCGCGGAGTAATTAATCACACTTCCGTAACAATCGAGCGAGGAGACGAAGCCACGAGAAGTTCCCACGTTTCGAATCGAGCGAGCTCGCCTTCCTCTGACCAGCCATCCAGCCAACCAACCACCCAGCGCTCCACCTTCCGAAACCTCTCGACGGGGAACCGGAGGCGCGGCGGTGGCGGCCTAGGCGCGCCGGGAGCGGGAACGCGCATGGCGTCGTCGAGGGTGATGGCGTCGTCCTCGTCGCCGGCGCACGCGGCCTCGGATCTCGCGCGCTTCGCGGGGAGGCCAAGCGGCGGCAGCGGGATGGGGTCCATGAACGTGGAGGAGCTCCTCCGCGGCATCTACGGCGGCGACATCCCTACAACGCCGGCGCCCGACCGGCCCATGTCGCCCGTCTTGGCGGCGCCACCGCATCACGATGCCGGCGCCGCACCGCGGACGGCGGTCGAGGTGTGGAAGGAGATCACCGGTGGCAGTAGCGGCGGGGAGGAGTTGGCCCCGGCCGTCGTTGGCGGGACCGCCGCGGAGATGACGCTGGAGGACTTCCTGGCGAGGGAGAAGGAGGACGCCGTCAGGGTTGCCGGCCCGTCGCTGGAGGAGTTCCTGGCGAGGGAGAAGGAGGACGCCGTCAGGGTTCCCGGCCCGTCCGCGGCGTTGGAGGAGCAGCTGGCGATGGGGTTCCTGAACGGGGCGGAGGGCGCGCGCGGCGTCAGCGGCGGGAGGGGGAAGAAGCGGCAGCTGATGGATCCCATGGACCGCGCCACGATGCAACGCCAGAAGCGGATGATCAAGAACGCGAGTCAGCCGCGAGGTCACGAGAGAGAAAGCAGGTGGGTGGGTTGATGATAATAAATTAAGGCTCGTCATGGGGGTTTTGCAGAGAGATCAAGCTCCTGCTTATGCAAATTATTTGAGTGGTTTGATGATGATAATTTTGTTGGTGAAGGCCTATATAGCCGAGCTCGAGTCATTGGTCACGCAGCTCGAAGAGGAGAACGCCAGCCTGTCGAAAGAACAGGTATGTATTTCTCCCACATCTCCTATTTGAGGATGACTTAACTGGCTAGATTTCTCATTGCATGTTCATCTCTGTGCATTCGTTTTCCCTTAGTTACACTTGGCAAACTCTGATGGCAATTTTTTTTGGTTGTTCCAGGAGGAAGCAAACCAGAAACGGCTTAAAGAGGTATGTTTGTGGGATGTTGCTTCTCTATCTCTATCATGATCGTTAAGAGTTGCAGTACTTCTTTCTTAAACACATATGCCCCGCAACTCAAATGCCACTAGAATTTCACATGCTAACGTTGAGATGAACCTAGTAACACAAGCATATTATAGTTAGGGTTTTTGAATGGACTAATTGCTGCATGAAGCTCAATAGTCTTGTTTGGAATCTGATGACTCTGGAACTGAAACCTTCAGAAATTTCTGGATTTCCATTCAGCGCTTTTGTACCGATACTTTCACAAAGCACAAGTCAGAGATCGACTTCCATCTTAGTCTGCTAACATGTGGAAATACACATTACAGAACATAATCGTGCTTACTATATGCCCATGAATGCATAACATAAGCATGCTCTGTTGTTTCTTGGGTCTGGACTGTTCGATCTGCTTTGGTTATTTGGCAGTCCAATGAGCTAACGTGCTAGAGGTTCCTTAACTGGCTCTCCACTAAGTGTCTTGCCAATAAAGTAAGATAAGACGTTGACACGACCAGCCGGCACAACACACGGCTGCCAAGTGTGAGATCATCTATGCTCTTTGTCATTTTCTTTACTTTTGAGTTTGGACCCTTTCCAACGCAACATGGGTACATTTCATAGGTCATGTTATTAAAATGGTAACAGCCTGCAGTTCTGATTTGCAATTTTCTGTGACATTACCGTTTACAGACTGATTGCCTTCAATATTTTACTAATTTTTGGAGGCCATCTTTGGTTAAATTTTTTGATGTCTGTCTGAAGAAATTATTTCCTCCATGCAGCTCCAGGAAAAAGTGACTCCAGTCATCATTGCAAAAACACCATCACAAGATCTTAGAAGAACAAACTCGATGGAATGGTAGATATGAGCGTGGCTCAGTAGCCATCCCGTTACAGTTACATTTTTTATATGTTTCTTTGTCAATTTTCTGTTTATTGGTGTTAACTTAATTGTTGTAACTTAACAGAAATAGCATAAGCATTTAGGTGAGAAGCTTAAATGGGACCATAATGTGTAGAATGGGAGTGCATTAGCAAAAAAAAAAAGGCATCTTGTCAAAACATCCACACTGATTTGCCTTTCTTCTTATTTGCATTGTGGCCAGCATGCACATCGATGAAGAGCACAGTAGAAACAGGGTTGCTCAAACGATAGAATCAGAATGCTAGACATAATAAGCAAACCGAACGATGTGAGAGACACGAGTAAAGATAGTTAGTCAACAATAAGCGTGTGTGCGGATCAAATTTAACTTTGTATAAACTATAAACCACCAAAGCTTATTAGCATATTTCTGATAATACAATAATCAACAGGGCGCTTCCACTCCCAAGGCCCATACCATAAGACATGTCATCCTACTGGTCTACTGGCTGTAGCTGGAAATTAGAGCATGTAGGCAGAACATTCATAATGTGTCGAAGAGTGCTTCCAGCAAGCACTACCTGCCTATTACCGGCCGGGAAAATTGCTCGACCTGGAAGAATGGGGAAGAGCACGCAATGGCTCCTTGGATGTCTGATAACATGATGCTTGCACTCTCGTCACCCTAAACCCCAACTACCGAGAGAAGATTCTGCCTAACATCAGCAACAAAGATACTTCCAGACTCGCACCACCCAGCTACCACATCGGTATCCGCACACTGCAGATAGAATCGCATTCCCACATCAGTGATTTCCAGGTGCATTCAATACATTTGTATGCGTATATGTTTTTGACAGGGGACCGGGAATACCTTTGAAAAACCCAGCCAGTTCGAATCACCTCGGAATGAGAATGCCCGCTCACTTTTGCTCCAACTTCCACAAGTTATCTGGAGTTGGATTATATATGTTAGAAAACCTACAATTTCTACGGACATGCAATGGTAACATAGGAGCTCAGTGCTCAAGCTGAATCATCAACGAACTTCTTCCTAGATACCAACTATCCAATATGAACATCAGGCAGTGCAGAAGAGAAGCTCGCTGCTGCAATCACTATTTTTCAAAAGATATAAATCATTTATGTCATGTCCAGAAGAAGAATTTGCTGAAATTGCACAAGACACTGAATTCTAGAAACACGAAACTAGCAAAGATGTCACTAAATAAGCAGAGGTTCTATTGTTATAACTAGGAGTTATTTTACCAACAGTCAAACAACATCACACCATAGTAATGGACAAGCAACAGGTACTTGTAACAGCCCAAAGTTGTGAACCTCAAAACCTGAGTAAAATTTTCGCTTTTGCATATCATGCATGCATCATGGCATCATTTGCTCAATTGTTCATGTTGAAACCAGGATTTTTGGACAACAAACTAAAACAAGGGAAAACAAAATGCCTAACTTGCTTCAACAAAATCTCACCACAAAGAAGACACTCAAACTTGCAAAACAAAAGTAGTTTGACAATTCATATTTGTCAAGGAAGTTCCAAGGGTTCAAAATACTATTTTTGTCTTGCTCTAAAATTCCTAGAAGATGATAATTTGGAGAATTTAGAAAATTGCCTAAATAAAACACTATGAACAAATGTTGTCAAAACTAATTTATTTTGCAACGCCAATTTTTGTGGTGCCTCTACATGCAGTTGGGAGGCTACCCAAATTTTATCAGATTTTTATAAAATGTTTAAGGGCCCTAATAAAATCATTGAAAAGCTACTGGTTTTAAAATAAAAACAGAAAAGGGCTTCTTTGTAACTGGAAAAGGACCAATCGGTGATAGCAGAAAATGTCCAGGGGGCTTTTTGCGAGAACATCATCTCCTTCGTCGCTGTAGCGACCGTGCGCGTTGCGTGCCGCCGGACCCGCTCGCCGTCGAGCTCGCCATGGCCGCGCCCGGGCCCCCTCCGCCCCCACCGCAGGAGGACAAGCATCCCCGGGCCCCCTGCTCCCCATTCCTCCCCTTGCTCCTCTGCCTCGCTTCCCCATCTCTTCCCCACGAGAGTGCCATGGCCGCCGCCACCGCCGTGCTCGTTGCCGCCGATTGAAGACTTCCCAGGTAAATCGAAGAACGCCACCCGCTTCGCCGCGTCCAGAGCTCCATCTCCGCCCGAGGAATCGAGCTGGGAAGAGCTAAATCGCCGCCGCCGTCCCACTTCGTCTCCGACCACCGCCGCGTCTCCGCCGCTCGAATACGGCGCCGTCGAGCCACCTCCGCTTCCCCGACCTCGTCACTGTGCGCGTGGTGAGCATCTCGTCCTTCGTGACCCCGTCCCCTTCCCTCTCCCGCGCTAGCGCGCGTTCCCGCCGCCGAGCATCGCCGTCTCAGTAGCTCCTCTCGACGAGTTGACGAACCCGGAGCCACACCCGGATTTTTCCGGATACTCGACCGGGTTAGGAAATTAGCTACTGGAACCGGTGGTTTTAGCCCGGTCCATAACCGGAATTGGACCGGAAATGTTTCCGGGAACAATTTCATCCGGTTCAAAACCCAGAATATTCCGGGATAAATTCCGGATTTCCATACAGATTTTGAAATTCCTATTTTCCCTTGCACCCTAATATCCCTAAATAATGTATATGATATATTGTTGTTAATTAAAGCATCGAAAGGTCATTTCAAAAAGGAAACTAATAAAAATAATGACTTGTTATCGGTGTATCAGAAAAATACATGTAATATCCCAAAATGCCCAGAAAATTGTGATTAAACCTTTAAAATGAATATCATGCCTATTTGATCACAATTGAAATATGGTGCTTCTAGTAATATTAAAATCATAAGTTTAAACGAGGAACTTATAAAATTAATAACTTTTTATCGGGACGTCCGAAAAATGTGTTCTTTATATCAAAATGCTCAGAAAAATGTGCGTTAAACAGTAGCATCATTTTCATGCATGTTTACATGATCTATAGCACAGGAAAACATAAAAACAAAGATGAGCCCTATTTCTCTCTTGTTGAATAATTATTTCGGACCACATGTAAATTAGTAGCTCTTGTTATAATAATTTCAGTGCATTAAAAATGTCATGGCATCATGTGTTTGCGCATTGCACTTGTTGAAACATGTGTGGTGATTGATTGCTCCTCCGTTGTTATGTCTCGATAGATCAAGCAGCCGGGGTTACTCCACAATACCCCGAGGATCCGTACTACCAGCACGTTGATCAAGGCAAGCGTAATCCCCCCTCTGAGCATATCTTATCCTATTTTTCGCAAGTATTTTCTCCACTATAATATTGCATGCGGTTCCAAATGTCAATTTATTGGATTAGAGTATCCCATAGTTGCATTAAGTTTCCGATGCCCCTACCTGTTCCCCTCCTATTAACCATAGGTTTGTACTGTTGGCCTGAAATAATTAACTATGCAGTGTTGATGCTTAGCCATGCTTAGTTAAAATGCTTAGCAGTCCGATGGATGGTTCATGCTGGAAACAGGTGATGAGATAAGTGGTTGATGGTGGAGAATTGTGGTGACAGGTAATAAGATGTTTAAAGGTGGGGATGATAGGCCACCTTGGTATGGTGGTGTTTTGTCTCACTCTCGCCGCCTAGGTGCGAGTTCTTTACCTCTTGAACCAAGAATGAGCGCGCTTCCTTTCGGTGGGGTATATGGAGCCCTCGTCGACCGACTAACTTGAGCGGGGCTAGCCAGGGTCCTCTAGTTTGAGCTTCCATTTGCGCGTGCGTTGAGATGGTGGCTAAGACAGAAATGAGGATGTTGGTGTTAGGAGAATGAGTGGCCACGGGGCAGGGTGCTGAAGGCACTGAACCTGTTCCGTCCTCACTGATGATCCTGGGTTAGTCTTTAACAAGGTAAAGGTTGTAACCGTTCCCACTCAGCCGGCTTTCCCCGGAAGAGAGCTACGTGTAGGCAATGAGCCGGGCGGTACCGGAGGTAAACACAGTGCACCCCTGCAGGGTTAAATCTTTTCGAAAAGCCGTGTCCACGGTTACGGACAACTTGGGAAAGGACGATAAGATCATAGAATAACTTTAATGGAATGATTAAAAACTGGGTACTAAAGGTACCACTCAAGATTGAAGGTGAGCTTCCTCGAGGGTGATTCGGGGAGGTGCCTTTGATGAACAGGTACAATGGTTGATGATGAGTAAGGTGATGAAAGAAAGAGTTACTCCTTACCTCTTTTTGAAAATATTCTGATTAGTCGATGCCTTTGAGTTATGTTTTCCATAAATAAAATCAGCTTTATGCAAAACAGCCCTATAACTTTGAAAGCCTCATCGAGCTAAAGCTCTATATATAATCTTGCGAGTTCGTCGAACTCAACGTCGTTTGTTTTGTTTCAGAGGAGGACTTCACCGACCTCGAAGGTGGGTTCTTTGTGGACGTCGACGAGTAGTCTGGGGTTCCCAGGTGGCAGCTTGGGACATCCCGGATCAGCTGGCGCTGTGATGTTTATCTGTAGGCCTCTTAGGCCATATTTTGGATCTTGTTGTTTAGAACAACCTAATTCGCTTCCGCTTGATGTAATGTTGGGTCTGTGACCTCTGAATGTCATTTGCTATCTTTCTCTATTATAAGAGTTGAACTATTATGATTTTGTGTCGTAGAGTCTGTGATGTGCCAGTTGTTCCACAAGTCTTGATCTCTCTATTATACATTGAGGGTTGTGCCTGTGTTAAGGCATCAATCGGGGTGTTGCGTTGCCGATGATCCATTCCGAGCAACGTCTGCCAAAGGTTTTGGCCGGGGATTGGTAAACCCGTAACCTCCGGTTGTATCGCTTAACCGGTGACACACAGCATCATTGTATAACAGTCGGGTCGGGGCGCCACAGTACTAAGCAGTACTAATAGCCAAAGACTGTGAGATACAGAGTATAAAGCAAGGTCCAAGGGAAATTAGTCAAATGCATACCTCATAATCAACACCTTGGACATATACGAACGATTGGTCAACTGACGAAAATGAAAGGCCTGTAATCTGGGTAGGAAGAAAAATACACAAACTGAGAACTTCATTGCATCATGAAACATCTAATCCCAATTTCACACTATGATGAATTCACTAATAAATTGTCAGATGGTTAAATTTCAGATTCTTTGTACCAGCTACAATAATTAACAACAGAAGAAAGTAGATCTACCTCATACTTGGAGCAGCCCACCCATCTTGATAAGGCCGACCACCTATAAACAATAACATAAACATAACTTCCAATTACTCTGGCTACTGCAGTACCACATAAATGCTCAGATCCTTGAATTAAAAGAAAGAAAAGCAAACCAACTTGCGAGGATCATAGATGGTGACAGCACGATCAGTTCCACCGACAGCAATCAGTCCTGAGGCAGAACTACAAACAGAGTATAACATGCCTCCAACAGGACCAGAAACATACTGTACACATCCACCGTTGTTATGCATTCTTAAGTCCCAGATGCTCAGCTGCAATTAACCACCATGAGAAAAGAAGCTAGGGAAATGTAAATTTTACAAGGGGGCAGCATGAAGTCTCACCTGAGAACCTTCAGCAATTGCCAACATCGAACAACTATCACTTTCTCGAGGAAAGCATGGTACAAAGGTAACTGAAGATGGGTACCATAGTCTGCAGGTCCAGTTTTACAAAATCAAGTTTAGCTCGCGAATGGTACAGGATATTAGGAACAATCATAACTTGGATGATAAAACAGCTTTCTGTGTTTCATGCGCAAGGCCTTGTTCAAATGTTAAATTTTACATGTAAAGGTCAAATGATAATTGAAAACAATGCATGAGTGGGAAGACAGAATCACACGTACAGGTGTGGATGCCTAGTTTTTAGTTTCAAATAACAACTTCTACAGATACATGTAACTTTAGCACCACTTGTAGGATTTAAGAGCAAACAAAACCAGATGGCCAACATAAACTGTGATGAAGGTAAAATCCTGGTAAGAGGAAACTTACGTACGTAAACTGCGAAGATGAATGTCTTGATCATAGATGTCAATACTCTTGCACAATTCACGTGCAACAGCTACCTGAAAAGGAATATCAAATTGTATGGATTTTGCGGCATGCAAAGTTAGGAAATGCACCATATTGAGTTTGAACAAGGGCAACCAGTGGATTCAGTTGGTAATACGGATGTCAATAAATATACCGTGGATTTGTGCGTTGGACTAAAACTTAACCCAGCCCAACTTCCTTCTCCAACACCACTATCACGAGGTGGTACTGAGTAGGACGCCCTGTCGATGTCTGAGAAAGTTTAGTAATAACATATTGACATGTTGCACTTTCGTTTTTACACTATGGATGACTTTCCCGTAAGCATTGATAATTCAAGAATATGACCATCTCAGGACCATGTTAGGAAGGGTTTTGTCTGAAAAACTAATGGTAAGCAAAAAGACTCATTAAGATTCTCTTCATGAAGCTTGAGTATTGCGATTACAGTCTATGGTATTATCCACCAGGCCAGATGGAACAAAGAAGCTAGAACATGGCATGAACAAAAATAGGTTGTATGATGCTAATGTGAAGCAGTGTCAAAAAGCTTATTGCATGAAGAATCACACATATCAATAGAACTGAAAGTTCAATATATGTTTATAAATTTAAACCATGTATCCACTAAAAAGACAAGGTAGTAAAGTTACCATCAGCCACAGTGTCTAGACGGGATACAATGAGGTGACCATAAGAGTCGACAGTTCCCAGAATCAAGCAGCTATCACCTGGAACGTCGCAAAACATTGAATATGAAATAGATTCTAGAATATACAACGGCTATATTTTAACAAGACACAAGAACTAACCAAACTCTAGCCACACATGGAGTGGGGCAGGGGGATACAACGGAAACATATATGGTTAGTGCCAGCACTTAGTAACTTAGCTTTCTGCATATATTTCTAAGTTTTTTCCCTCAAAAAAAATCTTTCTGCACATGCTTCAAATTCGGAGACTCTTAAATACACTGTAACAGTGAGCTCAACTTACAAACGTAAGCTAAAACCAACTACTCTATAGCCAAGTCTTAAAGCACATCACTGAAAACGAAAGTGCACCTGCAGGTGATGGTTGGTGAAAATTACAACTCATATGGTCAAGAAAAATGTTAAGTAGAGATAATGTCCTTCACATATAATACGTATTCATGCATGCTGCCCGTACCCGTACGGTATAGTTGCATCAGGTATAGTTGGATACACAGCTCAGAGGAATAGCAGATGTTAAATACTCGTTATCGATTTGATGGCTATTTCACTCTATGCCAAGAGAGCAACTACAACATGTGTTTCTGGGAAATGATATATGGCGCCACATTATTACAAAAAGTTGAAGACTGCACCTTCACCCTCTGCCAGAACTACACTCTGAATCTCCGAACGATGCGGGCAGCGGTCCACAGCCGATGAGCTTATGACCTTCCATTAAGAATGAACTTCAGAGTAAATAAGCACCCAAAACTGATAATTTTCTCGAAAGGCAAAGAGTATTACCTGCGCATTGATAGGAATCAACAGGCTCTGTTTTCCTTTGGACAGCATCTCCTCTTCCATGGATACCTTTATTAAGATCCAGGGGAATGAGAAATCAACTTGAGAACCCACACATCACAGAGTTGGCATTGCAGTAGTACAAACAATTGTGATGCCGTACATGACAAGTTCTATATTTTCACCAGATGAGAATTTCTAATGGGGCTACATTCCTTATTGCTATTGTTATTATTTTGAAAAGAAAGATTGTATTGCTCTACCGGTCTCTGCACCAAGAGGGTGCACTGAAAACAGCCCAAGCTGCCTACATTCCTAATTAATACAGTATATGACATTGCACTTCGAGCACCAATTTCTGTGTCTAAGCTCGAAAGCAGAATTCATGATTCAAATGGGCTAAATGTGTTCCAAAATTCGGGGAACCTCTCTAAGCAACTAAAATGCAATCTACTCTACCAAATTAAGTTTCAGAGGTACATGACAGGGATACCGTTCCGCTGCGATACAGTTCCGGAGAAGAGATGGAGAGGTACCTCGATCTTGTAGACGCGGCCGCCGGAGGCGAAGTAGACGGAGCAGGAGTCGCCGGTGCCATTAACCTGGGAGGGGGGAGGAGAGGTCAGGGCTCAGAAGTCGGAGCCGGGGTTTAGGGCTTTGGAGGAGATGTGTTGGGCGTGCGCGAGGAGAGGAGTGTGCAACGGATAAGGTGCAGCGTACGTACGTGGACGGCGAGGCGGGTGGGCTGGAGGCAGCCCGGCGAGGGGTCGGAGAGCAGGGACGGCGGGACGGACGCCTTCCGCAGGCTACGCGCCGACAGCATCGCCGCCGGCAGCCCGTGTCGTGTCTTCTCCCCCTTTTGGTAGGCGAAAGCGCGCACGGGTGGATGAGCGTGACGCGGCTCCGCTGAGGTCACGTTTGAAGCATACACCCATAAATCACAAGATTGTAGTAAATGCATAACATAAAAAAAAATCCCAAATCCTTAGCTCCACCATTAGCAATGGAGGCAAAACCGTGCGTTAGGGCATCTCCAGCCGTTCGGCCCCCCAGGCCGAAAAACGGCGCTATTTTGGGCCGTCTGGGAGGGGGGGGGCAACGGCGCTATTTGACGCTCTGAGGGCGGCGTTTTCCCAGCCGTGCCCAAACCCAACACTTGGGCCAAAAAATTCAAAAAACTAAAATTGGACGAAATTTAGCTAATTTAGGCGAATTTCATTAATATATGAGCGAAATTCGCCGATTACATAGTTGAACATAAAATAAAAACTTAATAAAATATAACTTGGCGATCTACACGTCGTTCTACATGCCCAGTTGGCTGTAGAAGACGGTGTAGTCGCCGCCGTTGTCGTCGTCGGAGTCTCCGGCGGGGCGGCTGGGGCCTTGGCCGTCGTCTCCGCCGTGCCACCTGCTCGGCCCGGGCGCGCTGGGGGCGTCCTCATCCTCGTCGCTGGGGTCGAGGATGTAGTACTCCGGGGGCGGGGGCGGAGGTGGAATGCGACGGCGAGGAGCCGCGCCCTGCCCTGCGCAACCGTGCGTGCCGCCGCGCGCTGCTTCTCCGCGCGTCGTCGCTCCACCTCCTCCAGGATGCGCTGCTGGCGCTGGATCTGCTCCGCCTCGTGCTCCCTCGCTGACCAGGCGTCGGCGACGTCGTCTGGCGCCGGAGGGACGTCGTCGATGGAGGCGGCGATGGCGAGGTTCAGGCCGGGGAAGTCCTCCGCGTCCAACGGCGCCGCCAAGTTGACGGTCGCCCAGACGTAGTCGGACGGCGCCTGCCACTCCGACGTCTTCTTCTTGCCCTCCGTCTTGGGCTTGACGAGGCGGCGGAAGAGGTCGCGAGGCGGCGACGAGGCATGGCGCTCGTTGATGCGGAGGCTGCCGCTGCCGCCGCGGTTGGGTGCGCGCCAGCCGGAGTTGAGGATGGGCGGCGGCGACTCCGGGGCAGCCCGAGCAGGAGGCGCGGACGACGCCGATCGCGCGCCGGAGGAGGAGGACGAGGAAGTGCCGCACATCCTCCGGGGCATCCACGACGACGTGCTGAAAGAGCATAATTTACTCTTACTCATATTTTGGTGATGTTGACAATACAACATGTGCCCCTAACTTATTGTCTAAGTGTGATCAGGTTTATGCAAACATCTCAGTTGATCTCGCATCGAGAAAAGGAAGAAAAGGAGTTGTTATTGCCTTCGGGCGGTAGTACCGTCCCTTAGGGCGGTAGTACCGCTGGGTCTTTTTTGCCAAAAGGCAGGCGGCAGTGCCGCTCGAGATTCCGCCCAAAGGGGGTTCAGACGCCCATGTGCGGCACTACCAGCGGTACTACGGGCGGTAGTACCGCTGGCTCAGGATGGTCAGCGCTGGAGGTTGACCAGCACGGCGGCAGTACCGCTCGCGGTACCGCCGGATGGAGCTTCGGAAGACCATGTGCGGCACTACCGGCGGTACTACGGGCGGTAGTACCGCTCGTGATATTTCGAGGCGCAGTCAGCGCAGCGTTTGACCGCGGCGCAGAAGGCGCCTGCGGTAGTACCGCCCGGCGCAGCGGTACTACCGCTGGTTCAGGAAAAAGGCTCCAACGGCCAGATTTTTGGAGGGCTATTTAATGCCCTCCACCTACCTCCAACTTGGTAGCTCGCCCAAAAAGAAGAACACCATTGTTGCAAGCTCAAAAATCACTAGATCTCCCAATCCCTCCACCCAAACTCGTTGATCTTTGGAGGATTGAAGGAGAAGGCCGGATCTACATCTTCACCAAGCCGTTTTACATTTCCCCCTCATTTACTTGAGGGATCCTTTGCTAGGGTTTTCATTGGGAAAACCTAGCTTCTTGTTGATCTCACTTATTGTCTTTGTGACAGATTGTAGCTGTTTGGGAGCCCCCAATCCCATTGTGGGTTGTGCCCCGAATCGTTGTTGTAAAGGCTCCGGACTCTGCCTTGAAGGTTTCCGATAGTTGAAGGTGAACCAAACCTTTGTGGTGCGGTTCATCGGAGAAGAAGGTGAAACCTTTGTGGCTGTTGAACCATTGTGTTGGTTCACACCTCTCCAACGAGACGTACTCCCCTAAAAAGGAGGAACTCGAAAATACATCCTTGTCTCCGCGTGCTTTGACTTCGGTTACTTCTATCCTTGTTACCGTCTTTACTTAGTGTACCTTACTTAGTTGCTAGCTTGTCATATAGGTAAATTCACCGTAGTTGCATATCTAGAGAATTTACCTTTTGTGTCAAGCCTAATTTGAAAAAGTACTAAAATTGAAGTAGCACCTATTCACCCCCCCCCCTCTAGGTGTCATACGATCCTTTCAATTGGTATCAGAGCCTCGGCTCTCTTGTTGGGCTTAACCGCCTAAGAGAAGTATGACAGAAAGTGATGATGATTCCGCGAAGGACCAAGCCACTCCGGCATCCATGGCCGATCTCAAAACGATGGAAACATCATTGAAATCGTCCATCGATACCCAATTTGCTGAGATGCGTGACTTGCTCAAGCAACTCGCAAGTGGCAAGGTTCCTAGAGACCATCCCACTAGAGGACTCCGCTAACTCCAATGACGGTGATACCGAGGAGGAAAAAGAGAAAAAGAAAGGGGTTGAAAACTCCGACCTTAAGAACTCCTCTCCATCCACAACCAAGCCGGAAAGTGGGAAGCCCGAGTACCATGAGGTCTCTCCTCATGGTGTCTACTCTCCCGACCCACTTATCCCTCATCCTCTTAAATACCTTAGGTCCTCCACCTAAGCTTAATGCATTGGCTTTTACTAGTTGGCAACACTCAATGAAATCTCATGTCAACAGTGCCTCTATCGAGCTTTGGAGGATCATACGAGTGGGATTCAAGGCCGTGGATCCAAACAACTTGACAAGAAGAGAGGTGGTTGATGCTCAACTCAATGCCTCCGCTCTTCACATGCTTGAACTTGCCGTTGGAGAAAATGGTATGCATCACATTCAACATGCCTCCAACGCCAAAGAAGCTTGGGATTGCCTTGAGGTGGCATTTCTTGGAAATGAAAGCATGAAGAGGAATAGATTTGATGCCTTGAGCAATGAGGCCGAAGGTTTCTACATGCTTGATAATGAAACTCATGAGGAGATGTATGGAAGACTCAAGATTCTTGCCAAAGCCTTTTATAATGTGGGGCAACCTATGTGGATGATGCTTGGATCAAAGGAAGTATGTGAATGCTCTCATGCCCTTCGAGCCCGTTGACTTGAAGGCCATACAAGGAAAACACAACTACCTTGACATGTCATCCAATGAAGTTATGCAAGAGATGCAAGCCTCCAAGGTTGCCACCAAGAATGCTCTAGACAACCGTGCTAGGGCCATGGGAATGAAACAAGGTCCCTCTCTTGCTTTGAAGGCCAAGGTTGTGTGCCTTGATGAACATGATGAAGTTGAAGCATGCCCGAACAACATTCCTCCCGATGATCTTGAACAAGCCCTCCATGGTCACATAGCTCTTGCAACAAGGACTTTTTGGCGTGACCCGGCCAAGGCAAAGGCTCAAGTTGATCTAACAAACAATCCAAGCGGGAAGAAGGAGTTTGCTAATAGGATAAAGACTTGCTACAATTGTCATAACAAGCATCACTTCATCAAAGATTGTCCTTATGAGAATAGAGAGCAAAACGGTGGAAGGCTTGTCCTCAAGGGCCAATCAAACATGATACAAAAGAAGCCTTTTGTCAAGAGAAGCCATTCTTCAAGAAAGCACCAAGAATTGTGTTGATGACTCAAGAAGAGTATCCTTCCGAGGATTCCGAAGAAGAAGAACCCACTCGTGAGGTGGCCGCATTGGCCATTGTATCAACTCCACCTCCTTCTCTCTTCGAATCCCCCAATGAGAACCTCTCCATCAACACCGCTCGTTGCCTCATGGCTCACGTCACCGAGGTATCATCTTCTACTCCCAAGACTATGCATGAAATAGATGATAAAACTAGTCTTGTGATTAAGAAAGAACTTGTTGCTTCCGATACTATTGTGGCTAACTTGCAAGGTGAAACTAAGGCATATGTTGAGTCTCTCTTGAGACAACTTGATGCGGCCGAAGAAATCCTTGATGACAAGGGAAAAATTGAGAGAGAGGACGCTCTCACCATTGCATCCTTGAATGCCTCTCTTCAAGAAGAGAGTGAATATAGAACTTCTCTTGAGGAAAGACTTGAGTCCTTGATGATAAAAATGATGAAATAATTGCTAAAATCATTAAGGATAGAGACCATGTCTTTGCTAAATATAAAGTGATTAAAAAGGAGAAAGCCGAGTTTGTGGTTGCTAATGCTAGACTCCTTGAGGATATGGAGAAACTTGACAAGGCTCACAAGGCCTTGGAAAGTACCCACTCTCTTCTAGTCAAGTCTCATGAGCAACTTCAAACTCAACTTTCTAAATCTAACTCACCTAGCACTACTACTCCCTCTTGTGATCATGCAAATGTTATTGAGGAAAATGCTAGGTTGAAGGTTGAGCTTGCCAAGGCCACTAGTGCCAAGACCTCTATTCCTAAAGGTAAAGAAAAGGTTGTTGCTCAAATTTTTGAGCAAAAGCCACACAAAGGGAAGGAGGGTCTTGGTTATGTGGCCAAGGCAAAGAAGAAGAAGAGCAACACACAAGCCAAGCCCGCACAAGCCAAGACTCCATTGCGAGTGGTAATGCCACTAGGGGCAAGACCACTCGTAGTGACTTTGCGGGGATGCTAACCCCAACTACATTTTTATGTTGATTATTATGGGATGTTTATGCAAAATATGTTGGTCCTTATGATGGTTATTGCTTATCTATTTGGGTTCCTAAGACCCTTGTTGCTAACAAAGAGGACCCATTGAAGATGGGTACCTAAAACCAAGCAATGATTTCTTGTAGGACTATGCTTCCGGTGGGTCTAAATGGGTGGTTGATAGTGGATGCACTAGTCATATGACCGGAAGCAAGGAGATCATGACGGAGTTGGGACCAAATATAAATCAAGCATCCGTCTCCTATGGTGATAAATCAAAAGCGGAGGTAAAGGGCCTCGGCAAGGTGGTAGTTGCAAAGGATATCACCCTTGTAAATGTCATGCTTGTCGAGTCCCTCGGTTACAATCTTATGTCCGTTCGTGCACTTAATAAGATGAATTTTGATGTCCATTTTACTATTGATATGGTGGTACTCTTGAGGAGCAAGACTCTAAAGGTCATGTTCGTTGGGTATGTTGAAAATGAGTTGTTTGTGGTGGACTTTTCGGGGTCTACCAACACTCAAGCAATATGCCTATTCGGAAAGGCCGACGTGGGATGGTTGTGGCATCGCCGCTTGTCCCATGTCAACATGAGAACTTTGCAAAGTCTTCACAAGGGTGGCCACATTCTTGGACTAAAAGACAATGTTTCTTTTTCTAGAGATCGTCTTTGTAGGGCTTGTGTTGAAGGAAAGATGCATGATTCTCCCCATCCAAGCAAGACCATCATTTCATCAAAGAGGATATTGGAACTTCTTCATGTTGATCTCTTTGGTGCCGTGCCTCAACCAAGTCTTGGTGGGAAGAAATATTGTTTGGTGATTGTTGATGACTATTCAAGATTTACTTGGGTTTATTTCTTCAAGACGAAGGATGAGACCCAACAAGCCGTCATCGACTTTTCCAATGAAGTTCAACGCCAACACAATGTCCCTATATTGGTCATTAGGAGTGATAATGGCTCCGAGTTCAAGAACTACACCTTAAATGAGTTTCTTAGTGAAGAGGGGATTCGTCATCAATATTCCGCTGCATATACCCCTCAACAAAATGGTGTAGCCGAAAGAAAGAACCGGACTCTCATGGATATGGCAAGGTCTATGTTGGCGGAGTTTAAGTCTCCACTTTCTTATGGGCCGAGCTATCTCCACGGCGTGTCATTCATCAAACCGGCTATTCTTTCGCGTTGGCAAGAAGTTTACACCTTATGAGATGCTCACCGGCAACAAGCCCAATGTCTCCTACTACCGAGTATTTGGTTGTAAGTGTTTCTATAAGATCAAAGTGTTCGTTTGTCTAAATTTGAATCTAAAGCTTTAGAGGGTGTTTTTGTTGGGTACGGTGCCGAATCTCACACCTATAGAGTCTATGACAAAACCGTTGGGAAAGTCATAGAATCTTGTGATGTGAGGTTCGATGAGAATGACGGCTCCCAAGTGGCGCAATTTCATGTTTGTGATGTAGATAATGAGAGCCTCAAGATGCTATAAGAAGAATGGGCATTGGTTTCCATCGTCCCGTTGAGATTCATTACGAGTCTCCTCAAGCAAGTCCAAGCTCCATTCAAGTGGAGACCTCTTCATCACAAGTTGAAACGGCGCCTATCATGGAAGCAAATGATGCACCACCCCAAGAACAAGTTCAAGACCCTCCTCATGTTGACCAAGTTGCTATGCAAGAACCAAGTTCTCCTATTGTTGATGCTAGCCAAGGTCATGACCAAGATCAACCCTCTCCTTCCATTGTTGAAGATGTGCATCAAGATGATCAAGGTCAACATTCCGGTCAAGACGGGGACTCAAATGATCAAGATGATCAAGAGATACCTCCAAGATGCAATAGAGATATCGAAGCCCGTCGTAAAGCAAGAGTTAAAAGACTTTGAAAAAGAGTCATCTAGAAGCATTTGGTGAAAAGAAGGTTACCACAAGAAGGCAATTGGCAAGCTTTAGTGAACATCAAGCTCATATTTCCATGGTGGAACCAAAGAAAGTGTTTGAAGCTCTTGAAGATCCGGATTGGTTAGAAGCTATGCATGATGAACTCAATAACTTCAAGCGCAACAAAGTGTGGAATCTAGTTGAGAAGCCAAAAGATTGCCGCAATGTTATAGGCACAAAGTGGATATTCAAGAACAAGCAAGATGACATGGAATGGTTGTGAGGAACAAGGCAAGATTGGTTGCACAAGGGTACTCTCAAGTTGAAGGCATTGATTTTGGAGAGACTTATGCACCCGTGGCTCGCCTTGAGTCCATCCGTATCCTTCTTGCATATGCATCACATCATAACTTTAAATTGCAACAAATGGATGTGAAAAGTGCTTTCTTAATGGTCCTTTAAAGGAGTTGGTATATGTTAAGCAACCACCGGGTTTCGAGGACCCAAATTCCCTAACCATGTCTACAAGCTTGATAAGGCGCTCTATGGTCTCAAACAAGCACCTCGTGCTTGGTATGAGCACCTAAGAGAGCTATTGCTAGACCGTGGATTTGAATTGGGGCAAATCGATCCCACCTCTTTACCAAGAGGGTTAAAGGGGAGCTTTTCATATGCCAACTTTATGTTGATGATATTATTTTGGCTCATCTAACAAAGCTTTCAATGATGAATTTTCAAAGCTTATGACCGATAGGTTCGAGATGTCTATGATGGGAGAGTTGAAGTTCTTCCTTGGTTTTGAGATCAAGCAATTGAATGAGGGACTTTCATTCTCAAGCCAAATATACCCAAGACATGCTCAAGAGGTTCAATATGCAATGCTAAGAGAAGAGGTTTCCCATGGACACCAAATGCCATCTTGAACTTAACCCAAGGGTAACGATGTTGATCAAAAACTTTATCGCTCTATGATTGGTTCTTTGCTTTATCTTTGTGCATCTAGACCCGATATTGTGTTGAGTGTAGGGGTGTGTGCAAGGTATCAAGCGCTCCTAAAGAAAGCCACTTGCAAGCGGTCAATAGAATCCTTCGATATTTGGTTCATACCCCAAGGTTTGGTTTGTGGTACCCAAAGGACTAATTTCTCTCTTGCCGGGTACACGGATTCGGATTGGGCTGGTTGTAAGGATGATAGGAAATCAACTTCCGGGGCATGCCAATTCTTGGTAGGTCCTTGGTGAGTTGGTCTTCTAAGAAGCAAAATTGTATATCTCTCTCCACCACCGAAGCCGAGTATGTGGCAGGCTAGTGCTTGCACTCAATTGTTATGGATGAGGCAAACTTTAAAGGAATACGGTGTCATTGTGACAAAGTGCCTCTTTTATGTGACAATGAAAGTGCTATCAAGATTGGTCACAACCCGGTGGAACACTCAAGAACGAAGCATATTGAGATTCGTTATCATTTTATTCGTGATCACATTACCCGGGTGACATTGAGCTTGGCTATATTCCAACCAAGAACCAACTTGCCGATATGTTCACGAAGCCACTTGATGAAGCAAGATTCACTTATTTGAGGCATGAGCTAAATATCGTGGATTCAAGGAGCGTGGCTTGACTATCTTGCATACACACCTATTTCTTGACTATCTATTTGGTTTAGGTGTAGGCATGGATATAGGGGGAGTGCGGCCCTAATACATTGGACCATCCCTCCCCCATTATGCCGACATTAAGAAATCATTTGCCTCTCTATATTCGTGCTATGAATTGTGAGCTTAAATGATGAGTAGTGGTAGTGAACCCAAGATACATCTTCACGGTGTCACGCCACATGCACTCTTACATGGTGGCCTAGGCCACCACCCTCCTCCATATGAGGAGTTGATCTTATTTGGATCTTATTTGGGTGTTTTTAGACCTTTCGCTTTGGGAGAGTGCTCAAATTTGGCCTTTCGTGTCGATTCTTGCATTTTTGGGCAAACTCTCTCTCTCCGGTTACAAGTTCTATCCTAAGTCACAACCTTATCCTAAGCCACACTCCTTCTCAAATGCCTTTTATTTCATGCTCTCGGCGAAGTTGACGGTCGAAACCGGTGACAAATTCTTTTTACGGCTTCATTTGGGGCCATAACAAGTTTTTGCCCCCTGGCACCGGTACTGCCGGTCCTTGAAGCGGTACTACCGCTGGCTCGGGTGCCTCAGCCCCTTGCCAGCGCGTGGGACCCCTTCCCGGGCCGCGCATGAATCGGGGGCGGTACTACCGCTGGATCGAGCGGTAGTACCGCTCGTGTGGATTTTTCTGGATCAAGGGTCAGGCGGATGGGTGAAAGTCAAACCTATCACTTTCCCCATCCGCCCCTCTCTCTCCTCCGTGATCCGCCGCCGCCGACCATCCTCACCACCGAGACCGAGCTTCCCCGGCCGTGGTTCTTGCAACTCCGGCCCCGGGACCTCTCGGGCATCTCTCCCTCCCTCGATCCTTTGCCATGAGCACCGGTAAGATCTCTCCCTCTCTCTCATCTAGTTGATGGATGGAGATGACAAGATTGCTTCCCTCTTGGTTTTCTTGACAAATTGGTGCGGTGGAGATGCAATCTAGGATGCCTAGAACCCTATGTACAAATCTTGTGAAGAATCATTGGCTAGTTTTGTAGTTCTCCATCTAGATTTGTTGGATATGATTATGGATGTTCTTCATGCTCCTCCTTGAATGTATCACCATCTTGTGTCAAATCCAACCTTCCTAGATGTTGTACTCCCACCTAGCAATTGTTTCCTCCAAGTTGTGTTCACTTGTGTTCTTGGTTTCCTTTTCATGAAATATTTGTGTATTACTCATCTTCATGCTTTCCTACCCCGTGCTATTCACAGGTGGTTCGAGTGGTTCTAAGTCTCGGGGAAAGAAACCAAGGGTTGACGAGATGGAAGAGGAGTATGATCCCACGATGGAAGAGGAGTATGATCCCCCGGTCACCAATAGCAAGAAGGCTGCTCCGAAGAAGAAAGTTGCAGGCAACAAGAGCAAGAACTTGACAGCTAGTGAATTGTCTGACAAAGATTACACTTCATTGAGGAAAAGAGATCCATATGCAGTTGATCGAGTGAATTTGACACCTCAGTTTCGGGGCAACAATCATTTCTTATATACCCGCTTTCAAGAGGAGTGCTACAATGAGATACTTTATCGAAAGCCCAATGACAATGTGCTAGAGCAGAGGTACATTGATATCCCTCACATGGAGAGAAAGCCAGAATACTTTGGAGAAGCCTTGTCTATGTGCCATGAATTTGGGATTGTTCCTTTCATCACCCTCTAACAGAATTATGATGAAGCTCTTGTTTGCCAATTCCTTGCCACAGTCTATTTTGGCACCGAGGAGCCACGGTACATCACTTGGATGTCTAGAGACATGCAGCTCACCGCACTTTGGAGTGATATTGGCTCTATGCTTGGGTATGAAGATTTTGGTCCTCATTGGACCGATGCCCTCGAAGACAAGTACTTCCGGGTTCATGTTAATCCAAGGCCCTTGCCCAATGATGACCTTGCTCCTCTCTACTTTTGGAAGAAGTACACCATTGGCAACTCGGATGGTCTTTACCCTCCGTATGAGATCATGCATCGCATTTACCGGGCAACCATCAACCCCAAGGTTGGAAATTTGGATCAAATTCACAGCTACCTAGTTACCTTGATGGTCATGACTCATCAATTGAGAAACAAAGGGAAGAAACTGGATGTTATGGATTATCTTTGGAATGAGATTTGGAACGTCACCATATACAAGAAGAATGCTTGCTTCGGCCCCCTCATGATGAAGATTATCCTTTGGAAGTGGGCCAACGAGCATCCCGCTGTGGGACTTAGTGACCCCAACACTTGGATCATCCACAAGCCCAAGCAACTCCGTGTCAAAGATCATAGCGAGAAGGTCAAGGGTACCAAAACTGCTAGAGGCAAGGACAAGGGAGGTGTAGGTGAAAGGACAAGGATGTCGCCTAGAGGTGGGGGGTGAATAGGCGATTAAAACTTTTCCGGTTTAGGCTTGGTAATTGCGGAATAAAACTATGTGTTTAAATTAACAAGCCAACAACCTAAATAAACTAGGCTCACCTATGTGCACCAACAACTTATGCTAAGCAAGACAAGCAACAAGGTGATAGCAATATAGAATACTTCAAGCACGGAGGCTATCACAATGTAAAGTGCATAAGTAAAAGGCTCGGGTATAGAAATAACCGAGGCACGCGGAGACGAGGATGTATTTCCGAGTTCCTCCTTGTTAAGGGAGTACGTCTCGTTGGAGAGGTGTGAACCAACACAATGGTTCAACAACCACAAAGGTTTCACCTTCTTCTCCGATGAACCGCACCACAAAGGTTTGGTTCACCTTCCACTATCGGAATTCCTTCGAGGCGGAATCCGGAGCCTTTCAACAACGATTCGGGGCACAACCCACAACGGGATTGGGGGTTCCCGAACAGCTACAAGCGACCACACAAGGGTCTCAACCACCACACGGGCGTCTAGGGTCCAAAGACCCAAGAGTAACCAATTGAACATAAGAAGATATTATGATAAGACCAACCAAGTGTTCTAAAAAAAACAAGAGGGAACTCCCCAAGGTACGTGCACAAAGTAGGATTTTCATTTTAATATGTTGTGCACAACATGGAATCCTCACTCCCTCCTAGATTAATTTTGAACACAAACACAAGAGTTGCAAATAGGTCCACAAGCTTATTAAGATGCAAACATATACCAACTAAAAAACAAAGCTTGTGCCTTTTAGAAACCACCAAAAAAACAAAGGCACTAAAAGTGGTTACTAAAGAATTGGAATACCAATTAAAGATATAACTATTGTCATGTGTATAAGTTTCTAAGTAGACACCAATCACTAAGATATAAGTCCACAAATAAACATGCACACACAAAATAGATACAACGGTGAAGAACATGATATCCAAGCGGAAGTCATATATATACCAATAAGATCATTGCTTAAAAGCATAGCACAAAGCTCAATTTTATCTTAAAAGGATATAGATGAACTTCCAAAACAATCTCATCATAGCATCAAAAATATCCCCAAGGGAAAATGAAAGATGGGATGCTCCGAGAAAGATAACAAGTATCGCAAGAGGCAAATGATTTTGAAAAGCATCAATATTGCATATGTGAGACATAGAGTAGAAAGTGCTAGATTAACATATATGGGATTGATGAATCATGAAAATGATGATATATATTCCCCTTGATATGTAATCATCCCGGCTTGCCCGCATTTGCAACAAAGTTGTTTTGCAAGAACCAAATGAATTGCAACAAAAGAGATTCATGCCATGAAACAACCTACACAAGGTTGAAAGCTAGAAAAGTATGCATGAAGTAGATACTTGTTACCGAGATAGCATTGGTGATGTAGAAGATAAGAGTTCATGATCATCCGAGCTTGGCTCCAATAAGCACATGGTGAAACCACCTTCCTTGTAAATGAGACAAGCTTCCAATGCATCTCCGATGTACCTAAAACAAATTGAAGTACAAAATGGTTCCCAAACTTATTGGGCCCGAAGTAGTTAGAGCAACTACAATACATAGGACAAACTCCACATAAATATGTGCATAATGATATAAAATTGAATTTCATGCACATCTTAGCGATTTAGGATTTGATGGAGTTTATCCTATATATTGGATCAACGAAAGTAGGCATACCATAAGATATACATATAGTAAATATGCATGCACAAGACTTTCAAGAACCAAATAAGATACAATTTGGACAAAACACCAATTTAAACCAAGAAAGCACACACAAGTGTGACAAGAAAAAAAAATTGTCCAAATTATATCAAAACTCAAATCAACACATGATTGAAGATACCAAATGAAAACAAGAAACCAATTGAAGAAAATACCATCAAATAATAAACCAAACCCTCTACACTTTTCATGATGGCACAAAGTACCAAGACGAAAAATGTTTGTCTTCCAAAGAGACACGTCGTCGGGATCGAATACCAATTGAAGACAACTAATGTTCAACCGCATATAGAATTGCTCCCCCAAGATTTGTGCATTATTTATGATCTTGCATTTGAATACAAAATGCACACAAATGGGATCATCACTCTCCATACAAACATATTATTCAAACACTAGTCAAGTTCAAGAAAGGCAAGAAATTGCAATACCAATTTAAAGAACGGTGTTCTACTCAAGGTAGGATAGCTTCCCAAAGAATAGTGCATTATCAAGAAGTATGACTTTTGAATGTCAATGCACAATAATTGGATCATTGCTTTTCCTAACACAAGAAGGCATAAGACAAATTTTGAGTAGAGCAACAAGGATCCAAAAGATACAAGGAAGACAAAAGAGAGTTAGATCAAAATAAATCCTTGGCAATAAAATAAGGCAATTCAAAGCAAGAGACAAAGTGAAGATGGTCCACAAATTTCACCACACATATGAGTATCACTTGTCAAGGACAAGGAGTATATAGAGATATTTCTCGGTGGTATATAGGAAAGATATTGAAGACCAATTTCACAACAAATAAGCATATGGCAAAAGAGAAGATTTAAAGGCCAAACTTAGATAAATAGATATTCTTGATAGCTTCAAATATTCATGCGATCATGCAAAGCCACTACAAAGAGTAGCTTGAAGCAATTGGTTTCCCAAAAAGATATATGAGAACATATTTGGGGAAAACCGTACCAAGAATGTCCATCGCAAACAAGATCCAAAAGAGTGATTAAACAAAATCATTTTACCAAAGATGGAACTTGTTTGAGCAACATGCCACATAGGAATAAGATTAATAGCAAATCAATTCTAGGTGGCAATACCTCACATGTTCACATTTTCTAGGTTTGTAATATGCACATAGCTTATTACTCCCCCATAATGTGATAATCCAAATTTTCTAAAACAAGAGGCAAACAAAACCAACTAGAGATAATTAATGGACATTCAAATTTGAATTTCTCATGAGCAAGACATACCACATAGAGAATAGATAATATAGATGTATCATCACTAAGTGGTATTCCTCATGTACACATATTTTTAGGATTGTGAAGTGCACGAAGCATATCACTCTCCAAAAATGGAATAGTCCATTAATCTCTCAAAGAGAGCCAACAAGATAAGATAGCAAATAAAAGCAATAAGGCTCAAAACAAGTAAATGGTGTGCAAACCAAAATACACATACTTGATTTCTCAAGATAAGTAAGTAGAGAGCACAACACATACAAACACTAGCAAGGTACAAAACCTAACACATGCAAGGGTGCAAGCAACTTTCAATGTATTTATGATTTAAATAAAAGTTACCGCAAGGAGGAACATTGGATATGAGATAGAACAATATAGTCCAAATGACTTGACTTGAGAGAATATAATTGATGAAGATCCCTTAATTCTTCATAAGGTAGCCAAGTCTCCAATGCCCTCCAACAACACCTATTGATCAAGTTTTAGCTTGTTGGTCCCCAACCAAGTTGGGTCCTAAGAGGTTAGTCACAATAGGTTTGGCAACCCAAATGGTTGTTTTCTTGACACCACTTTGAGTACCAACAAATTTGGCAAACACATTGCCAACCTTATCCTTCCGAAGAGAATAATAATCATCATCAATAATAATGGGGTTAGATAAGGTACCATTTGTGCATGAAGAAGCAACGTGACCCTTCTCACAGCATAGGTAGCAACATCTACTTCCTCCTCTCTTCTTAGTTGAAGTCTTGACTTGAGGAGGGGTAGCTTGATTCTTCTTGGGAAGAGGCCGTTCTTCAACTTGAGAAACTTGAGGCTTCTTCCCTTGTTGCTTCTCACTAAGAGCCTTCTTCTTCAAAGGGCAAGATCTAACATGGTGCCCTTCAACTTTGCACTTGAAGCAAACAATCTTGGTCGAATCCTTGACTTGTTCTTGGCCCTTGTTCTTCTTGTTATACTTGGACTTGATCTTAATATTGGAGTTGAATCCAAGTCCACTCTTATCATTGGGGCGTCTTTGAACACTCAACATATTGTCAAGTGTAGAATCCCCAACATGACGCTTTTCCAAGTCTTTCTTCAAAGAAGTGACTTGGGCCTTGAGCTCATTTAATTTTTCTACATGGTTAGTATTGATACGTCCAAAACGTATCTATAATTTTTGATTGTTTCATGCCATTTTTATGCTTTTAGCACTTGTTTTATATTAAGTTTATTATTTATTTGGACTAACCTACTAATATTTGCAAAAGTGCACAATGTTCTTGTTTTACTCTTTGATTTGTAGAAATTATCAAGAATACAAGAGAAACCTTGTTGGAGTCGAATTGGGACTTTCCTGAAATCTGTCTGAGAACGTTTTACGAAGTTTGCCAGTTTGACCCTCGAAGATGACGTCAATTGGAGGTCTCCCCGAAAACAAAGTTGTCACAATTTTCCATACTAAGATTTTAAGCCCGAGATCAGCCCAATCGGAGTTCGGACGCGGCCTGGAGGCCCGTTTTGGTGGAACCCTAAAAGGGGGTGACGGAAATCCGAGAAGATATATAAAGGGAGGAAACCTAACTCGTGGAGGACTCCTCCACCCACGAATTTCCAGCCACAAAAGCCACGTTTTTGCCTCCCCCATGGATTCCATCTCCATGGGGGAGGGCTCCCTTGAAGCCATGAAGGAAGAGGGCTAAGGGGCGGTGCTCCCCCATGGAACCGGCGGCGCAGGAGGAGCCCCCTGCGCCACCGCCGGTGCCGGCGCCGCCCTGCGCCTCTCGCTGCCCTCTCCGCCGTCTTCACCGCCATCTCCATCACCAACTCCTCCTTGTATTCAGTGGTTCAACCTCCCACAAACCTCTGTACCGTCCTATGTAAACATGGTGTTTGATGCTATAATATTTATCCTATGATCTATGTCATGTTTATGTAGTTTATTTGTCTTTCGATTGCTTTGTTGAATGTCTATGGTTCATTAGAGTTGTATGTTGATATGGTACTGTCCTTTGGTGTCCATTATACTTGTGCGCGCATGGATCAACACCATAGGGTTAGTAGTATGTGCAAAGGAAGGGGCGTAGTCCTGCCGGAGTGACAGAAACCTGAGGGCTCAAACCGGTTAGTTGCATGTATGGGAGTAAGAGGACCATAAACTTAAGGCTATGGTTGGGGAAACCTTAATGCATTGTTAGTATTTACGGATGTTTGCTAACAATCCAATCATATAGTACTTGTAAATCCCAAGTAGTGGAGTGCATGTATATTTAGCCTCTCCCACATTGAAAACTGCATCAAAGACATTGAACTAGATGTCTTCACTAATTAATCTTGGACAAAGCCACCACAATTACCACCACTTTTCCACATTCATGGTACTGTTAGTATATGGTTACTTAGTGTACTTTATTGCTGCAGCACTAACTTTTACTTTCTTGTATTTATTATCCTGCAAAACTATCTCTCATACCCGTATTGCTACCGTAGTTTTATTTCCTAGATAATGCAAACGTTTAGTGTGCGTAGAGTTGTATCAGTGGTTGATAGAACTTGAGAGATTACTTATCCTACCTTTAGCTCCTCGTTGGATTCGACACTCTTACTTATTGAAAAGACTACACGCGATCCCCTATACTTGTGGGTTATCAAGTATCAACACAAATACTAGAGGAAGTAGAAGCTTCATTGTTAGAGCAACAAGGCAAGGAAAGTAATTCATCACAAGATGTAGCAACATTGTGAGTGGATAAATTACTAGGACTAGCACATGGCAATATAGCATTTCTAGTAGAAGTTGTGCCATTGTCCACATGAGGCTCACAAGATGTTACCTTTGTAGCGATAGCCTCATGAGCTAACTTTAGCTTAGCATAGGATGCTAGAAGATCATCATTGGAGCTAGATAGCTTTTCATGACTTTCTTCCAATTTCCTATACTTGCTAGTTAGCAACTCAAGTTGAGCCCTTAGCTCAACATTCTCCTTCAAAATAGATACTTCACAAGAAGTGGAGTTAGCAGCACAAGCATCATTAACATTAGAAATGGAAGGAGACAATTTGGTAAGCTCATCATTTTTAGATAGTTGATTTTGGAGTTGATCATGAGACTTGATAAGGAGAGAGTGTTCACTTTCTAAAGCCTTGTGGGCTTTGTCAAGTCTCTCTATGTCTTCAATTAGTCTAGCATTGCCAACACCAAATTCAACTTTTTCCTTTTTAAGCACTTTATATTTAGCAATAGCATGATCTCTTTCCTTAATGATTTTAGCAATAATAAGATCATTTGTTTCATCAAGAGATTCAAGTTTCTCCTCAAGAGACACACGAAGCTCTTGCTCTTCCTCAAGGGCATTCACTAAGGATGCCTTTTCATCGGCATCCTCTCTCTCAATTTGACATTTCTCGAGAAATTGAGTTTCCAAGTGCTCAATGATTTCCCTAATCTTAATAGCATAAACAATGATTTCACTTAGAGGAGGGATAGCTTTGCAACCTTTGGGGAGAGCACCAAATACCATCTCACTCTTCTTTGTTATGGATTCAACATCCATAAGTGCTCCATGAGAATCCCCATCCACATCATCACAAGATGTAGAGGGTTCCAAAGGTGGAGAAACCTTTGAATCCTTAGCCATAAGGCAAAAATGAGTAGTGGGAAAAGATGGTGAAGAGATACTTGAAGCACCATTGAAATCCACGTCTTGTTCCAACAAATGTTGGGATTCCTCTACATTGTTAGCCACACAAGGAATAGAGGATATGGAAGTATTGTTTTCATGGCAACAAGACAAATGAAGCATATCATCATGAGATTTAGTTAAACAAGTATAACATGATATGCAAGGACTATCAACACTAGCATGTAAAACATTTGTAGTGCTAGAAGTGTTTAAGTCCAAAGATAGATCATTTCAATGAGATAGAGATGAAGTATAGCCAAAAGAATATTCACCATCAACAAAGCAATTTCTATCACCACTCACCATATCATTACCTTGTGACAAATCACATGTTGGTGAAGTGGAAGAATTTGTGAACTCGTCACGGCCGGAGGTGGAAGGAGAACAATCATCCTCAATAATATTGGACACTTCATATATATCTTGAAGCTTGGTCCAAAGCTCATGAGCGTTCCGACAAGGCATGATTGAAGCAAGAACTACATCGCTCAAAACACATATAAGACCATTAGATACAAGAGTATCGAGATAAGAGTTTTCCTCATCCTCCTTTGGAGAAGAAAAACCCATATCTACAATTCTCTTAACATGTGGGTCTATATCCCGAAGAAGGTTAAGCACGCGAATTTTCCAAACATCATAATTTGTGCCATCGAATTTAAACATGGGATTGTGCACTAATTCTCTAAACGACATCTTTACTCTCTAGGCGGTAAAGCCAAAAAAGAGAGCCCAAGCTCTGATACCAATTGAAAGGACAAGGATGTCGCCTAGAGGGGGGTGAATAGGCGATTAAAACTTTTCCGGTTTAGGCTTGGTAATTGCGGAATAAAACTATGTGTTTTAAATTAACAAGCCAACAACCTAAATAAACTAGGCTCACCTATGTGCACCAACAACTTATGCTAAGCAAGACAAGCAACAAGGTGATAGCAATATAGAATACTTCAAGCACGAAGGCTATCACAGTGTAAAGTGCATAAGTAAAAGGCTCGGGTATAGAAATAACCGAGGCACGCGGAGACGAGGATGTATTCCCGAGTTCCTCCTTGTTAAGGGAGTACGTCTCGTTGGAGAGGTGTGAACCAACACAATGGTTCAACAACCACAAAGGTTTCACCTTCTTCTCCGATGAACCGCACCACAAAGGTTTGGTTCACCTTCCACTATTGGAATTCTTTCGAGGCGGAATCCGGAGCCTTTCAACAACGATTCGGGGCACAACCCACAACGGGATTGGGGGCTCCCGAACAGCTACAAGCGACCACACAAGGGTCTCAACCACCACACGGGCGTCTAGGGTCCAAAGACCCAAGAGTAACAAGTTCACAAGCTTTCAACTTCCACGAATCCTCGTGGAGAGCACAAACCGATGCAACGAAGCAATGGCAAGAGCACAAGTGCTCAAATCCTTCACTCTCAAATCCCACCACAAGCAACTAATGCTTATGGGGGAGAAGAGAGGAAGAACAACGAAGAACACAACAAATGGAACTTCAAGATCAAGATCTACTAGGTTCCCCTCACTTAGAGGAGGAATGGATTGGATGAATATGTAGATCTAGATCTCTTCTCAATTTCCCTCAAAGATATGCAAGAATCATGGGAGGGAATGAGAAGAAGGCAAGCTTTTTCAAGGATCAACAATGGAGGAGAGAGGGGAGAAAAACTTGCTCAAGAACTTAGGGAACCATTGGGGAAGAAACCCCTTAAATAGGTCCCCTGAAAAAGTGACCGTTGGAGGGGTACGGGAGCCCGGCCTGGGGGCCAGCCTAGGCTGGCCTAGGGGCTGGCCACCCAGCAGAGTCGGCCGGCCTGGGAGCCGGCCTAGGCTGGCCAAGGGGCTAGCCACCCAGCAGAGTTGGCCAGCCTGGGGGGCCGGCCTGGGCTGGTCTGGGGGCTGGCCACCCAGCTGAGCCGGCCAGCCTGGGGGCTGACCACCTAGCTGCCAAAAATGTAACACCCACAACTTTTTCATCCGGACTCCGATTTCGATGATCTTGGGCTCGTTGGAATCGCAACGAAGAGCCCTTTAAGATTATGCAGAGCAACATCATAGTCCACCATGTGAAGATAAAACCAAATGTCGAAAGGTAAACCTTCTCTAAAAAAGAACAACCGGTAAATCCTGAAATGCAATAACTTTTTGCAAGGAAGCTCCAAACGAGATGAAACCAACGAGGTTGGAAATATTAAGGGTCACAAATATGGAGGAGATATCACACATGTGAGGTGTGGACCTTCTCGAGGAGGACCGGTAATATTTCCAACACCGAGAACGCAACAAGTTTTCCATCCGACATCCGTTTTCGGTGAACTAGAGCTTGGTGTGGAGATGAACACAGGCTCTAAATTCTCACATGGATAAAAGCCAAATAAGAACCAAGAAAGATGATGGTGTGGAGATGAACACAAGCTCTAAATTCTCACATGGATAAAAGCCAAATAAGAACCAAGAAAGATGATATGCCAAGTATGCAAAAGTTTGAGCTCTCCACAAAGATGCGATCAAGTTACTCACTTGAGAGCCCCTCTTGATAGTACGCCATCTATCCTATAACCCGGTCTCCCACTAACACCACGAGAACGGTAAAATAGAAACCCTATCAAGATCATACCTTTGCCTTGCGCATTCCACTTGAGATAGATGATGACGATCTTGATCTCTTCAAGTGGACCAACTTTTCTTGATTGCGCTTGCTAGCACATGCTTGATGAAGACTTCTCCAAATGCTCCCCCATACACCATTATGGGAGAGCCTTGCTAAACTCTGTCTTCATGAATCCACTTGCACTTCATCTTCTTATCTTGATATAGATGATGGCTTGGAGATAAACATGAAGTTCACTCAATCTTCTTTTCCAAGCCATGCTTGCAATAAGCTGAACTCTTCACATGACCATTCTTCATATAAACCCTTGGATGGAAGCTTGGTCATCATTTAATCTTCTAGAGTCCAACACATGAACTCCAATCTTTTCCTATGGACAAGATCTACAAGAATATCTCAATGCAAACATTAGTCCATAAGGATTGTCATTAATTACCAAAACCACGCATGGGGCAACACATGCCCTTTCAGTAGGTGATGAAGGCCCCTCTCGGGCTGCCAAGGAGAGTGGTTTCACTTGGATGGCTCGTCAAATGAAGAAAGTTTTTGGTGTGACCAAAGCTCTTGAGAAGCGTTCTTGGGAACGTGAAGAGAAAGAGAAGCTTGCTTGTCAACTCGACATTCAACGTCGCCGTGAACTAGGTGAACAAGTAGCTTCCGGCTCGGAGAAGAACATTCCAACTTATGAAGAGTGGCAAGCGAAGAACTCCCAAGGAGAAATCTTCACTTGGTCGGACTATGAAGATGTTGAAGAAGAAGTGTCCTCTTGTCGTCGCCCTCGCCCCTCAAGCAACGAGTGAACCCGGGACGTTAGCATCGGTTTCTCTCCTTTTTGGTGTCTTGATGCCAAAGGGGGACAAGCTTTGCGCTTCTTGGTTGTTTTTTTATTAGCTTGTTAACTTGGTTTGTCGTTTTTATGTTGTGAACCTTGTTTGTTATGCATGGTGTAAGACATGTTGAACTTTAAACTTTTATTCCCATGCTTATGTTGTGTTATGCTCTATATTTTATCTTGCACGGTTTGTAAAATCTAGGGGGAGTGTTGATCCTATTTGTTGTGCATTTGAGCATTCAAAAGCTATCCTTTAATATGCACACATATAGGGGAGCTCCGTCTAAATTTTACAAATTGTTTGTGGCAAATTGTTGTATTGTCATCATCTACCAAAAAGGGGGAGATTGAAAGAGCATAATTTGCTCTTACTCATATTTTGGTGATGTTGACAATACAACATGTGCCCCTAACTTATTGTCTAAGTGTGATCAGGTTTATGCAAACATCTCCGTTGATCTTGCATCGAGAAAAGGAAGAAAAGGAGTTGTTATTGCCTTCGGGCGGTAGTACCGCCCCTTAGGGTGGTAGTACCGCTGGGTCCTTTTTGCCAAAAGGCAGGCGGCAGTACCGCTCGAGATTCCGCCCAAAGGGGGTTCAGGCGCCCATGTGCGGCACTACCAGCGGTACTACGGGCGGTAGTACCGCTGGCTCAGGATGGTCAGCGCTGGAGGTTGACCAGCACGGCGGCAGTACCGCTCGCGGTACCGCCGAATGGAGCTTCGGAAGACCATGTGTGGCACTACCGGCGGTACTACGGGCGGTAGTACCGCTCGTGATATTTCGAGGCGCAGTCAGCGCAGCGTTTGACCGCGGCGCAAAAGGCGCCAGCGGTAGTACCGCCCGGCGCAGCGGTACTACCGCTGGTTCAGGAAAAAGGCTCCAACGGTCAGATTTTTGGAGGGCTATTTAATGCCCTCCACCTACCTCCAGCTTGGTAGCTCGCCCAAAAAGAAGAACACCATTTTTGCAAGCTCAAGAATCACTAGATCTCTCAATCCCTCCACCTAAACTCGTTGATCTTTGGAGGATTGAAGGAGAAGGCCCGGATCTACATCTTCACCAAGCCGTTTTACATTTCCCCCTCATTTACTTGAGGGCCCCTTTGCTAGGGTTTCCATTGGGAAAACCTAGCTTCTTCTTGATCTCACTTATTGTCTTTGTGACAGATTGTAGCTGTTTGGGAGCCCCCAATCCCGTTGTGGGTTGTGTCCCGAATCGTTGTTGTAAAGGCTCCGGACTCCGCCTTGACGGTTTCCGATAGTTGAAGGTGAACCAAACCTTTGTGGTGCGGTTCATCGGAGAAGAAGGTGAAGCCTTTGTGGCTGTTGAACCATTGTGTTGGTTCACACCTCTCCAACGAGACGTACTCCTCTAAAAAGGAGGAACTCGGAAATACATCCTTGTCTTCGCGTGCTTTGACTTCGGTTACTTCTATCCTTGTTACCGTCTTTACTTAGTGTACCTTGCTTAGTTGCTAACTTGTCATATAGGTAAATTCACCGTAGTTGCATATCTAGAGAATTTACCTTTTGTGTCAAGCCTAATTTGAAAACGTACTAAAATTGAAGTAGCACCTATTCACCCCCCTCTAGGTGTCATACCGATCCTTTCACGTGCGCGGAAGCATCGTCAGCCGCGGCCTGTTGCCGGCGTGGATGTGCTCGAGGACGAACGCGAGCGTGCGTCCTGGAGCGCCCCACCACCTCTTGCGGCCCTTGGCGTTCTTGCGGCCTTCCACCGGGCCGTTGTGGCCTTCGTCCAGCAGCTCGCGGGCGTAGCGCTGGCGGAAGAACTCCGTCCAGAAGGCGTGGTTCACCGGATCCCAGCGGGGATCCGCCGCCTGCTCATCGGAGAGGCCGGCGAGCACCTCCTGGATCGCGTCCACGCGGTCCACCCGTTCTGGCGGCGGAGGCACGGGAACGCCGCCCGCGCTCAGAAGCCACGCGGCTTGGCCGCCGGATGCGCCGGGGACGCGCATATCAGGCGGCGTCGGGTAGCCCGCTTGATATAGCATACGCGCCTCCTCTCTGAGGAGGAAGCGGCGGCCGAAGCCGTTCGCGGCGGCATCATCGCCGGGGAACCGCTCGGCCATTGCTACGCCTGTGCTCTGTGGGCGAGAAGAGAAGGCGAGGGCGAGAAGAGGAAGGCGAGAGCGAGAGAGAGATGTGCGTCTATGCACGGCGAGGGAGGGTTTTTATAGCGGCGCGGAAGGCCAGACGGAGGGGCGGTGGCGCGCCATTACTGTGCGCCGCGTGCCCCGCGATTGGACGCGTCGGCGACGGCCGTTCACTGGCCGCTCGCCACGCCATTACTCCGGCAGCCTTTGACCGGCGCGTGGCAACGGATTGGACGCGTCGGCGGTGGCGCAGACGGCGCGGCAGTTCCACAGCCGTAACTCCGGCAGGCTTTTGACCAGCGCGGGAGCCGAGGAGATGAAGATGCCGCGTTTTTGCTCCGTTTCCCCGCCATTTTCGCCCAAGTCGCTGACAGCGCTGGCCCGCCCTGTTTTCACGCCATTTCGCCCCCCCCCCTAGGCGGAACCCAATGGGCTGGGTCTGGCCTGGGAGCGCCGGCGCTATTTTACGCCGAAACGGCGCTATTTGGGCTCCGGGGGGGGGGGGCGACTGGAAGAAAAACGGCGCTAAAAGGCCATTTCGGCGCTATTTTGGGCCCTGGGGGGCACGACTGGATATGCCCTTACCTGAGCTCTACTGGTGCAAGATTAGGCCATCCTTGGACGATTTCCAACCATGCATCCCGACATGTCAATGCCATCTGTGTGGGAGAAGCCCTTCCTAGAGGAGAGACATTTGGGACAGGAGGCACCACGGGGGGGGGGGGGGGGGGGGGCTCACTTCGGGAAGAAGGGGAGATGCCAAGGCGTTGGGGAGAAGGGGAGAAGAGGCGATGAGAAAAATTCAGCGCGAGGGGCGTCGTTCGGTTTGACACAACTGATGCATAAGCAGACTGATTCAAATCATGTTCCAATGTTTTATTATTTTATTGTTCTTGTACTTTTTTTAGAACAAGGCAAAATATTGCCATTTTCATTGATTAAAGATTGTTAGAACCACAAATGCCTAAAACAAGCCAGGGAATTTACACAAACTAATTATCTCCTTGGGATTACATTACAAACATATTTGGTGCCTGCTACTATTCGATCTTTTCTCAATTTTCGAGTTGATGGTAGTCGGTGGAGAGAATTTGTTTTGGAAGAGCCTCATGTTGCGCTCGTTCCAAATTTTTGAAGATATGAGCATCGCTATTGAAGCCATGAACTTTTTTAGCGTGAACCTTCAAAGGAAAGCTTTTGGCAACCATCTTTCACTATTATTGTGGAGTCTCGAACAATCTTTGACTGTTGTTAAGATGCTAACTGTGAACCGACAATGGAAAAGGAAGCAGGAAGATTCTTGAACTTGTTTGCAAAGAGGGAAAAGACTCCAATGAGTTCATCCTTAAGCTGAAACCGATATATCGTCCCAACCCTATTATAAATCACCAACCAAGTGAAAAAATTGCATTTTATGGGAGCCTAGACTTTCTAGATTGTGGTATTCATATTTATTGAAGTGAGGTCCTCAAGTTGCATCTTATATGTCGAAGACGCGAGTATGTTCCGTCGTTGGTGAACTTCCCTCGGATAGTAACCAGATCATCGTGTGTGAGATGTGAGACTTACCATAAACTTCTTGAAATGTGGGCAAATGTGCTTATGATTCCCCTAGATAAGGTATTGTGCCGCCGGCAAGCTCGGGCGGCTGCTCGAGATGGAGGGGTGGAAGAGCCGCCCTAGGGTCTTCTTCCAATTGTTTTGGACTATTTTTAGCATATTTTGAATTTTTTAGAACAACGGTTTTAGACTGGTATTTTGTAGTATCTTACAGAGGCCAGCAGCCCAGCATGACCCATTGCGTTGCGTAGCTAGCAGGCGGAAAGGAATCAAGAGGCCCTGGTCGTCCTATGACCGCACCCTGCCCCTGGCGGCTGGGCCGGTCGTGGGCGCACACCTTGTACATGCCTTCCCCCAAGAAATGAGCCCTTTTACGCCTCAGATATTTTTTTCCTCTGATTTTCCAAATCAAACACAAATAGAACCGCACTAAAGCTACGGCATTGGATAATCAACCCAGCACCGGCCCTACCAAGAGATGGAGATATTGCTCTCATCCTCATCCGAAGACGCGCTAGATATCCCACATTCCACTGTCATGTCCAGCTCAACACACCCGTCGTCGATTGCAGAAAACTGCTCTCTGAAAGCTACCGCCACATCACAACACCATATCCGCACCGCAATAAAGTACTATAAAGGACACGTATGCACCATAGTACTACACCCGATGCACGCAAGTCAGAGGTTTTGCTTAGAGCATCTCCAACCGGAGCCCCCAAAGGCCACCGAAACGCCCGGGCGGTCCGCCCGGACAGCGTTTGGGCCGAAAACCGCCACTCAACGGAATCCCCCATAGCCATCCCAAACGACCGGGCGGTCCGGCACACCCCAAACCCAGCCCATATGTAGGGCGGGTTTGGGGCTGCCCGGACCCACGCTTGACCGCCCGGCCACGCGGTTTGGATAGCTTGACCGGCGTCTGCATTCATGGCGCACCGGCCGGCATTCATGGCGTACCGGCCACCTCCGACTATAAGTGGAGGTGCCGGAGCAAACCCTACCTCCACACTCACATCCGCTTCCGCCGCCGCTCTCTTCTCCTCCACAGCCGCCGCTCTCTTCTCCTGCACATCCACCGGCTGCCGAGCCCCATCCTCCACCATGCCTCGCCGCCTTCCCACCACCTGCGCCAAGCTCACGCCGGAGAGGTGGGCGCAGATCCGCCGCGAAGTGGAGGCGGCGGAATCGCAGGCGGCCGCAGAAGTGCAGGCGGCGGACGTCGGCTATGCCATGTTCCGCGAGGACTCCGACATCGTCGAAATGACGGGTTTGGAGTACCTCCGGCAGCTGGACGAAACGCATCGCGCGCAGTCGGCGGCGGCGGCGGAGCAATGGAGAGCGCAGGCGCAGGCGGAGCAGTCAAGGATATGAGCAGAGGAGCAGGAGGCCGCGCGGATACGGGCAGAGGAGCACGCAAGGGTCAAGGCGGAGCACCGTGCGGCCGAGGAGCAGCTCAAGGCCGAGGCGGCTGACCGCATCCTCATCGGTCAGATGACGAACATGATCGGGTTCGTCGACAAGCAGATCAAAGCGGAGGCGGCGATTCGTGAAGGCCGCCGCTACGTGCCAGAACCGTCCGGATCTGTCTCGTTCTTCTCCGACTCCGACGAGCAGGGGTCTTCTCCGGCTCCTCCACCCGATGCGGCACAGGGCGCCTCCGGCTCCGGCACCGGCGCAGCGGCAATGGTCATCGTCATATCCGATGACGAGTAGAATAGGATAGCTATCCGGTGGCAGCAAGTGCACGTAGGGTAGCGACGAGTGCACGTAGGGTAGCGACGAGTGCACGTTGCATGTTTTTGTAGTAATTTGGTATCTAAATTTGAGGTATGTGGTTGTAGTAGCATGTTTTTAGGAGCTGTCCGGTCACTGTCCGCGGACGCGTCCGGACCAGGCCGGCTCTAGCCCAGGGCAGCAGGGGCGACGGCCTGGGGCCCGTCCAAATAGGGGCCCATATCTTGTATGCAGTACGTATATGACCTATAGCATAAAGAAAAAAAATGCCCAATGGCCCAGGCCCATCAACCAGCCCAGGCGTCCAGGAAGGCAGCCACGCACGTAGGCCTGCACGCACGGAGGAGTTTGCATTAATCCTTGGACGCTTCGTTTCCTGAATCGAGTGAATCGCGTCGGCTCTCGCGGTCTCGCCCAATCGCCCATGTCGCCGTCTCGCCCGAACTGAAATCCCTCAATCCCTAATCACCCAGACCCCCAAGATCACAGAGAGTTGGAGACAGAGATAAGACCGTACGGGAGCGTCAAGATTCAAGAATTCAATTCAAGATCATCGGGTAATTCTCAGCTAAAAAACTGTACTAGATCTTGCTGGGTGATTCTATTTTTTCGTGTTCTCAGTCCCCGATGTCTGATTTGAATTTACTTTACATCACATACAGCTGCATCCAGAAGAATATTATTTGAGGTCAACAATGTCCCAAGAAAGACTGAATGGTTTGGCCATGTGTTGCATCGAGAAGAATATGCTGGATAGTATTGATCTTGACACTGTCATTTATGATTTTGCGTCAAAAAATGCAGGGAAGTCTCGTTTCTCATGATTACCGGAGGTTTGTTAGCATGCTATTTCTATATATTTATGCGTTGTAACTTCTATGATAATTAGTTTGAAACAGAGGCAAGAAAAACATCATATGTTTGATTCTAATGAAGAATTACTAGTCTTTATCACTTTACAATACATGTATCTGTTTCGGTATCGGTATCAATAGGAATTTTTCTCTCCGTTGGGCCCATTGGTGAAGCTCGCCGCGGGCTTTTGAAATCCTAGAGCCGGTCCTGGTCCGGACGCGTCCGCGGACAGTTTGGGGGCCGAATATGACTGGAGTTGCTCTTAGAGCATCTCCACCGGCACCCCCCAAATATGTGTCCGGCACACTTCAATTGTCCTCCCTTTGGGGGGTGCCGGACACATGTCCGCTCGAAATTTGGAGGCCGCCCACAGCGGCACCCTCCAAAATTGACCCCCCAATTTTTTTGCATTTAGACAAACAACTTATGGGAATCAGCAAGCAGCCGCCTGCATTTAGACAAACACTTGCTTCAGGAGGCAGAGCACACACAGGTAGCGTGGAGAGGCGGGTGCGCAGCTTCCCGATGCTGGCGTACTTGGACGAGCCGTGAGAGAGCAGCATCCGTAGCGCCACCCACCGATGCCAACGCCTCGCCGCCATGCCCTGCTGCTCGCCGTGCTGCTACTCCTTGCGGTCAGGGGGGCAGCCAAGCTGGACGAGCCGTGGGAAAGGAGCAACGGCGAGGGCGGCAGGGTCGTGCCCGGGCCAAGGCAGCCGCCCAGCTTCAGCCGCCCAACTTTTCTGTCGCAAATCTTCAGTTAAATTCAGAGTTTCAGTTAAATTCGAGGCGATGAGATCCGTCTTGAAGCAGACCATGGCATGGAGCGCGTCGCCGGCACGACGAGCAGTACTGACGACGAGCGCGAGCTCGTGCGCGGCACCAGACGCATGGCCGGCGCAGATCGTTCATATTTCTTTGGCATGCCGGCGCGCACGTACCAGGCCAGGCCTCGACACTGTGCAGCAAGAAAACGAGCAGCACTGGCACAATCAGCTAGTTAGTTTCCTTGCTTCCACACGCGGGAACGATAGAAACAGGACCAGCATGCCGGTGAGATGCTGCTGAGCTCGGGTTGGTTCCGGCCTGGCTGCACCTCAAGCTGGCCGAGCTGCCGGGTGACGACAACGGCCGCCTCGAGTTTGCACGGGCGACGACGGAGGCGTGCATGGCCGGAGCAGCTTGTATCCTTGGCAGTCGGACGCGACGACACGGTACCAAGGCTGCTTAGAATTCTGAAGAACAAGAACTAGAAGGAGCGCCCGAACAGGTGCAACAACGACCACCACGACCGGCAGCGCCGCGCAGGTGCAGCAACGTCCACCACGCGCCAGGGCGAGCAGCAGGCTAACGGTTCCCGACATAGTTGACGACGGCACACCTCTAGGACATGACGGTTTGGCTTGAATAAGCGCGGGCTAACGGGAACGACGACTCCGCGCGTCCAGCCGTAGAACGAAGACGACCTTGTCGATGATGACCCTTGTGTTCTAGCTCGAATCCTTCCGGTTCCAGACATAGTCGACGATGGCGCACCTCCAGGACATGACGGTTTCGCTCGGAGAAGCACGGGCGACGACACCGTGCGTCCGGCCGTAAGTTGAAGATGAGGTCGTCGCGGCGGCTTCCGTGCTCCTCCGGTGCCATGCTTGCAGGAGACGAAGGAGGTCAACGGTGCGGTGCCCCTGGCGCGGAGGGCGAGCGGGAGATGGCCGGAGTTAGTTGTGCCGTCGATGGTTTGCCGCTCGGTGCCGCACGCGTGAAATGAAAGAATGAGAGTAAGATGCGAAGAGAGACTGCCAGGTGGGCCAGTGCCATGCAGTTGATGTCCGCATGGATGTACGGCACCCCCGAAGAGGCCTCCAAATTTGGAGGCATCTTCGGGGTGCCCGACATGTTTTTGCTCGGGGTGACCCTTTGAAAGGTGCCGCTGGTGACGTTTTTAGGCGTCCGGACCCCAAAGGGGCTTTGGGGTCATTTGGAGGCCTCGGTGGAGATGCTCTTAGCTTGCCATGCAACTGAATGACAATGACTGATCGATTACTGAATGCGTTAGTGCCAGCTAGCCAATGGACACATCAAACAACGAAAGGAACATCGCTGTCGCGCGTGCTGCCATAACACCACGTCCCTGCCGTCGTACACCGTCGCCGTCGCTCCTTGTTTTCTCCTCGATCGACAGACACCAAGCATGAAACCACGCCATGGCGACGGCATCATCCCTGTCGCCTGTCGGACACAGCGTATTCGTGGAGAGCACTACAAGCAGGATTCAGCAAGGTGGTCCGTACGTACGGGCCGTGGAGGCTGTTGTGCGTTCCAGCTCGAGGAAACAGAACAACGTTCCTCTCATCCGGTCACACTCGTCGCACGCTGTAGGTCCAGGTTGCCCTTTCGCTCCTTTGAGATCTTTGATCTTTTTTCCTTTTCTTCTTTTCTTTTCCTCATACCACTGCACGGCACGCGAGTGATACACACTGATTGGAAGAACTCCAACTACCTAAAGACGCGCACAACTGGATCCATCGACGGGCTCTTTACTCACGGACGGAAAAGGGGAGGCAGCGCCCATGTGAGACGGCGCTAGCTCCCGACGTCGGACGACGCGCAGCTACTACTACAGTCTACAACTACTGCTGTTTTGTCTGCTGTGACTAATGCGCCACCGGAACGGCCAGCGTACCGGGCATCTATCTACATCGTGCAATGATTTATCTGCACTTGCATACATAGGTGTGGTGGTCACTCGTGGCCCCCTCCATGACCATGACTGAGCACCATGCACGCCAGCCAAAGTCTTCTTGAATGAATGAACCCTTGGGGGCGGAGAGAGACACCGAAGACTTGCACGATTCGGGCAACGCTTGTATCTTCTCAAATGTATCAGAAATCATGATAGTGTGCAGGACAATATTCATGAATATTAACTTTCTTATTGTCTGGCACTGCCAAGAGGCATGCACATTACACCATGGATGGATGGATGGATGGTGATACCTGCACCAGGTGTGGGTTGCTATCATGGAAGAGGGAGAGCCGAGAGCAGATCAAGAATCAAATGCTTTTTCATGTATGTCCAGTTCAATACTACACCAAGCACAATTACAACCCAGAAAACATGACTGCAAACATGAGCTAATTAAGAACCTAAGGACCATGCGTCGTCTTCTGATCTGCGCCGCGTCCTTCGGTATCCCCTTCAGCTCCTTCCTTGCCCAAATTATTCACAAGCCAATTTCGTGTCGAAGCTACTCAGACAGATAGCGAACGCCTGGAAAGCCGAGAGAGGGTACCGGTAGTCCATGGTGAACATGTCCCTCGCAACTTTCCCAAACTGCAGGATGACCTTGTCGGGGTCGACCGGACCAGGCTGTGAAGGAGTTGGGGCGCCTGCGGGCGGTGGGTTTGACGCGCCATCAGCTGGAAGTTCTTAACCGAGGCAATGGTGACGCGGCCACGGAAGTTCAGGCACCAGCACTGCAGCTGTTCGTGCCACCTCGGGGGCTTGTTACGGAGCACCAGCGGTCTATCCTTGACTTCACCGTCGCCGTCGCCGTCCGTCATCCCGCCGCTGATCTCGGAGAAGCGGGCGCTGCTGAAATCCATGGACTGGTCCATGATGGATTTGCTACGGAACGAGTCCCCCAGGGCTGAGCTACGGAACGACTGAGAAGGACGTGATGCTGCGGAACGAGTCCCCCAGAGCTCGAGGCACGATCTGCTCTGGCTGGCCGGGGACGATGCCGCCGGGCTCGACTGAGGAGGCGGGTATGGAGTGCATGAAGCAGCGCATCCGCCTTGGACCTCTTGTGCCAAGAACATTTAGCTCATATGTCACCTGAGCTATGTTGTAACTAAGAGGGGGCACCTTTGGAGAGACTTTTGTTGAGTTAAACCTCCGGCTGCTCCTTCCAACGGGTGGGATCACAGCCCCATTGTACGGGGGCTGCGTGTCATAAATTAAAAACTTGTGCCGAGGAAGTTTGACCTGGAAAAACGGTAGCTTGGTGTTAAGCTATCAAACAAACAAAATGGCTAAAGGTCATGAAACAAATAATTACCTCAGTTTTCCAATATAGTTCTATTTGATCTTGAGGTATTGCCACCGTCCATTGAGATGGCATACTCAGTGCAAGATGCTTTGCGGTTCCTTCTAGCAGATAAGAGGAACTTCCAGTTTCTGCTGTAACAACTGACCAAAGGAAAAAGATTCAGCATGTCTGATTAAGTGAGAGCACATAATTAAGGTGTTTAACCTTGATCATTTCATAAAGAACTTTTTTTTCACATGAATGCTAGTAGACATTGGCAAGTGTAACATACCATTGGTAAGGCACAGGTAGAGCTGATAAGTAGATTTTGATTTATTCCTCTTTAAAACATTGAATCATTCCATCTCGGGACCAGGCTGTAAAACAACAAAAATGTCATGTATCAAGCACAAGGAAAGAAATCGCTGCCACGGTTTGGCACAATTGTAGGCATCTTTCAGTAAAGTATGTGGCTATCTTTTTTTTCCTTTACCTGCTTTAGAGATACTCGGAAGGTAAGCTTCCCACAAAATCGGGGCTCAACACAATCTCCTTGCACATATCCCTCCATGTCCTACAAACAGCCGCAAAGCAGACGACATGCTTCCTGGATGGCCAGGTGCTTTCGTCAGCTTCCAGTCTTCGTATGACATCGCGGAGGAGTTCAGGAGGAAGACTCGCCCATCGGCTCTCTTGGAACACGGGAGCTTCGTCATGGAGCTCATCCAGTGAGCTGTGACCCCTCCCCCTGTGATGCCCGGTAAGACCGTAGAGGCTTGCGATTGTCACATCAAAGCTCCGCCTCGACAAGCTGCCGAAACCATCCCTAACATCACGAGCTATGCTACGAAACGACATCTAAGCCAGCCAAATAAGGCATACGATGTTGCCTGCAATTAGAAATAAGCAAGGGTTACTTATAACAATCTTCTAGCTGCTCCACTCGATAGAACAATGAACAGGTACTTATATTTTGGCTGAAAGAACAATGAGAAGGTAGCTTACCACGCGTTCTCGGAAAGATTAGATCGCCAGGAAGTGTGTGCGCTGGAGCAACCACCACAAGCCTTCCCTGCAAGCACAAAAGACTCTCCATGAGCAAACATAGTAGGAATGACAGAGATGGACCTGATTGACATCTGCTCACAGTGACTGTGTAACAACCAAGTAGGCCTGACTAGCAACCAAAGAGGAACCTGAACCAATATTTGGCTACATATATATGAACCAGCGTCACTTTGAACGCAAGAGAGATGTAAGATCGGGGAATTGCCTCAACGACAGTTCGGTGACCACAGGGAACATCACATCACATGTTTGTTTTTGTATAAGAAGTAAACTTCCCGTGGAAGCTGCGGGAAAACGTAACACCGCGAATTTCTATCGCATTTCGAAAAGGAAATTTTGCGTCTTACAGAACCGGCCAACCATAGCCATCTTATATTTTTTTTCTCCACGCTACACACGAGCTAGTATGCTAAGTTCAACGGGATACACGTATCCTAGAAGCATAGTTAAGATAACATGTTAATGAAACAGTCCCAGTCTCACAAGACATAAAAAACACAGTAGCAGGTTTCAACCCCTGCAATGCGATGTGAGAGTGGCAAAGAAAAACAAATTCTGAAGGGGACAGCTGAGACGAGCCCAAAAGTCCACGCTCGGAGTTTGTCCTGGAGAACACGCACGCGTGTGTACCGCATCAGAGGAGAGCTCGTACGATCTACCGATCCGGCGGACAGAGGAGCACGGCGGCGCCATTACCGCACGGCTAGCTAGTTTCCGAAGACCCGAACACACAGTCACTCAAACACACCCGGACCGAAGCAGAACCCCGGAAATCACAGAGACCGAGAAAAACAGAGTCAAAGGTGGCCGGGGGGAGAAGAGAGGACAGGAGCTCACATCGCATTCAGCCGAGCCGGCGCGCCTTAACCCCCTCGGTTCTGGCCGAGCCCTCCGAGCTCCGGCACACCCACCAGGGACCAGAACACACTCTCACCCGGCGGTTCCGGCCGAGCTCCGTTTGTCGCTTCCTGCTCTCGGGCTCTGTCTCTCTCCGCGATGGGTCGAGGAGGAGGAGGTGGGGGCTCCGGGTGAAGAAGGCGAGGAGGGGGGAAATGAGGAAAGGGTGCGGGGCCGCTCTTCTGTGCTCTGCTCCGGGGTTAGTTTATCCGGTGTGGCGGTGGTGGGGTGGGTCGAGTTGACCGCGACTTTTCCGTTCCGTCGGGGAGCGTCTAAACGGCGTCGAGGAAGGTCGGGTCGGGTACTCGGGTGGCAGCATCGCACTTTCCTTGCTTGCCCCGGCGCCCACTGCCACGCTCCTTTCTCTTCGCCCCGCCCTGCTTTCCTGTCACTCGGGCGGACACAGTGGTGACCTGCAGGAGTGCGATTGGGTATCTGGGCCTGCAGCGCTGCGTGCACCGGCACCGGCACCGGCACCGGCAGCAGAGTGCCAACACAACGGATTTACCATGTCCCGGTGCTGGTAACTTCTCAATCGACGTTTTTAATGAGCTACATTTAACAATGCTTAATTCTTTAGATTTAAGGACCATTTTTAAACCAGGTTTAATGCTTAGTCACGTCGTAAGAGTTATGATCTGAACTCTGAAGACGGCAAATTTCAGAAAAAATGTGAAATATGAGGTTATCTAATGTGTGTAAGTAATGGCATATCACTCGGCTAAGATTTAAGTCTCGGTTCTAATTTATGCAACTCTAAGAGCACCTCCACCGGTACTCTCCAAATCGGTGTCTGGCACCCCCCAATTGAGACACATGTCCGTCCATATTTTTTAGGCCGCCCACAGCGGCGCCCCCCAAAGGCCCGCTCCCCAACGGCGAGCAACGGATCGAACACCTTGCGGACGCCAACTTGTCTCGGCCGCGGCATTCAAACTAATTAAAAACGATGCAAATTAAACTAAAACGATGCAAGTTACAAACTTAAACTAAGACGTTACAAATTTAAACTAAAACGATAGAAATTTAAACTAAAACGGTAGCTAAACAATGATCTAAACGCCGCCGCTCGGGCCAGCCTCGTCGTCGTGCGCGGCCTTCTGGATCTGGGCTAAGCGCGAGCGCACACGCCTGTCCTGCCGGAGCGCGCTCGCCACCCGGCGCATGGCATCCCTGTCTGCTGCCGCCGCTGCTGCCCTCGCCTGCGCCTGCCTCGCCGTCCGCATCTGGTTAAGTTCCTCGTGGGACTCCCGCTCGGTGCGCAGCTGGGGGGCCGCATGCGCTAGCTCCTCCGCCTGGGGGATGAGCTGCTGCTGCCTGGGTTCCTCCGCCTGGGCGTTGAGCTACTCGTACGCCGCCCGCTCGGTGGCCATGAAGGCGCGGCAACGCTCGTCGCGCTCCGCGCTCGCGATGGAGGCCTGGATGATGGCGGCCTCCACGGCGTCCCCAGCCGCCTCGTAGCCGAGTCTGACCTGGCGGTTTGCCTGCTCGTTGCGCCAGCTCTCGAACGAGTTGGCGGCAACCACCTGGTCTGGCCACAGCGGCGGTGGCAGCACCACCTGCTCCGGCTCCTGCGGCGGCGGCACCTCATCGAGCTCCGGAGGCGGCTCCTGGCCGGGGTACGGGTCCTGCACCGGCTCCTGCTCGTCCACGTCCACGTCGTCCACACCCGCCCAGTCGAACGGCTGTTCGTTGACGGCGGCGTCCTCCTGCGTCGTGCCGTGAGCACGGTGTGCTACCTGGGTGAGGGTGGCCCATGAGGTGGCGAGTCGGCGAGGCATGGTGCTCTGGGCTACGGCTACGGCTGGTGGTGTGGTCAAGTGGCTACGGCGAGCGTCGGTCCTGGTGTGGTGAAATGGCTGCACGGCGGGATCCTCTTTATAGTCGGCCAAGGTCGAGGCGGGAAACCGAGACGGGAAGCGGTGGCGCTAGGCGGGAAGCGCTGGGTGGGTGAGCACGCGTCGCGTCGGAGTTAATGACGGCGACACGTCTCCGCCACTGCGTCGCTTGGGAAGCCGAAAAAGGCTGGGCGCTCAGCAGGCGCCGCCGTAAATGCGAGTCGTGTGGGAGACGCACCGCCGTTCCGTCCCTTCGTCGCCTGCGGAAACGCGTCGCCATTAACGCGGGCAGAACGGGCTCCTACACGGCGCCTTAAACCCATGGCCAGGCCGGCGTTGTGTGTATGACGGGTGGGACACCCCTGTCGGAGGCCATGTCCGGCAGCCCCGAGTTTGGAGGCCCTCTCGGGGGTGCCGGACACGAAATTGCTTGGGGCGACCCTTTGGAGGGTGCCGCTGGTGGCGGTTTTTGGCGTTCGGAGCCACAATGGGCCTTTGGGGGGTCATTTCGAGGGTGCCGGTGGAGATGCTCTAAGGCACACAAGAATTACCATGTTTTTTCCCAGTTGCAACTCATCTACAAGTCATAGGGAATGAATCACGGCGCAATCCAACCGTCTGAAACTCAGCTGAGATTTTTGGGTCGTGAGAATTATATAAAAAAAAGACAACTGCTATGTAGACAACAACAACCTGAAATTCGAAGAACCATTAGCAACTACGTAGAATACAACCATTGAGTTTTATAGGAGATGAGATCAGTAAAAAGCACATCAACCCGCGACCTTGCGGCGAAAGAGATGAGGCGGAGGACATTTTTATTGTTATTTTACTCGGGATGACCACGGTATAAAGCCTAGACATGTATAATGTATTAATGTGGCCACACCAAATATGTGTCGTCGAGAGTTATCTCATATGTGTTGTCTGCGCCAACAAGTGGATTCCAAGTCACTGCCATGTAAGTCTTGCGAGTTACCCAACTTGTCACGACTTGTAGTGAATTTTAAATCTGGCAAAGTGTCATTTTCATGCTCAAATTCATTATGTCCATAAAGTTCATATTTCACCGGTTATGCCAAAATACATAACCTATGGACAACATGTAGCTAGAAGATTCAAATGGTGGTTGTAGCTCAACCCATGAGGTTTGACGTTCGGTGTCTCATAAAAGCAAAAAAAAAAAATGGTGGGAGGTGATGTTTATCTTGATAACGAGTCGACTGTGATCATTTCGTCAATCGTTCAGCTCCGCAACTCTAATCTTGTCTAAGTTGTACTTGGTGCTTCTAAGAAAAATGCGCAAACAAACAAAGTTATCATACTAATCGCAATGACAAACACTTCTTAATATTCCTTGTCAAGTTTGCCAATTCGTTATTCACCCTACTAGTCCTAAAGATCGAAATTGGCGAGGTAAAACTTTTGGATAGGTACTTATGCCTTATTTTGGATTGCGGGATTTTAAAAACGGATGAATACGAATAACACGTAGGATTGAGGTGGATTCTTACGGGATTTGAGAACGCTGAAATTCCGCAACAAATGACTTTGGATAGTGCATAGAAAATAAACATAACAATTTTTAGGATTGATGAGAGAGAGAGTAGAGAGATAGAGTGATAGTGCATTTTACGTTTTAAACGAAAAGTAAAACAAGGTATGACCTCATGTTGATATTCCTATGTAATTGGGGTCATATGGATGGATTCCATTAAAATTTAGTAGGCTCAGTTTTATGATCCAAAGGACGTTCATAAGAAAAGGTTTATAAGGATTGAAAACTTCTTATGAAAATCCCACAACGCAAAGACGTACTTATATTTTTGTCGGTGAGTTAGTGAGAAGTATACAATAAACATTACTCTGTCAAATCACTGGAACCATATACAGTACGCTACCCCTTTCGACGACCATAGGATGGAGCATCCCGAGATTAGATTAAAAATCTGACCACCTCACACCACCCAAGTGCAATCTCTGGTCAATCGATTGCCCTACCTTTATCCTATCGCAGCAGGCGTACCGTAACACTCAATGTGCTTTGACCGAACCGAAGTATTCCTTCCGTTCTAAATTATTTGACTTGGTTTTATTCAAATACGGATATATTTTTATTTGTTTAGTGTCTAGATACATCCGTATTTAGACAAACCCAAGTCAAATAATTTGTAACGGAGGGAGTAGTACCGTCCGCATGGATCTAGAATCCACAATACTGAACGAGCGGTGGATAGCAGGTTCTGCCGATAAATCATTTCGAAAGTACGCATAACAGACTAATTTCGGCACCAACCAAGATAATATCGCATTGTGCACACGTACGCCTCAAACGGTTGGTAACGAACATATAGCTAGTACAAGCACTGGACAGTAAAAGCGTGGAGGTAAAATTGCGTAGCGTGCAGAGGCGAAGCAACTAAAGAAGGCTCCGGAAAGCGGTAAAGAAACCAATGAGACACGGTAGAAAAGAGTTTCGAAAAGAAGAAGCGAGCTGTAAATATAAGAAAAGAGAGAGAAAACTTTTCGCTTTTCCATCTGGAGACAGAATGAGTGAGATGCACTGTAACAAAATATTCTGAACCTCGTAACGGCGACAGGAAGGTACCGCCGGAGCCGTTCCGACCACACTAGCATACTAGCTTGCTAGGCCGTAGCTCAGCTCGGCTAGGTTAGATGGAGGGTGGTTGCGCACTTGGATCCCTGTGGCCAGGCGTCGCCGTGCCGTCAGTTCTCGGTGGGAGCAGAGCAGGAGCTCCGACGACGACGACGTCACCGCAGGCCACCGGAGCTCCTCATTTTTGTCCCTGTGCCCGCTGGATTCATTCATTTCTTCCCCAATTCGGTTCATTCCGTTTGACCTCTCATGCACTTCAGGTCTTCAGTAAGCACCACACACATTTACTCCTTCAGCCAACTCCCAATCAGCTTTCCTTAGCTAAGCTCATGTCTTCTTTTCCCATTACTTTATCAGGCAAAAAGACGGACGGTTCATGTTATAAACGATAGCAAAGAAAACGATGAAGAGCGGAACGATCAAACCAAAGGGGACACGAGATTTTAACGTGGAAAACCTCTCCAAACAAAGGAGAGGAAAAAACCACGGGCGCCAGCCAGCAACACTTCACTATATCAGGGTGAGGTTACAAACGCCGGGGATTTACACAATGCGACTTATCCCAACCGGCGGCTTACAAGAGGAATATATGGTGGCATAAAACCGTAGGTCGGCTGCTCTCCTTCGTCACAAGTTGGCCTTCATCAGTATAGAATTTGGATCATCATAAAACAACAGTTCAGAATGAAAGCCAAAACAGTACTGGTGAGGAGTTCCTTTCAGCAACCTGAGATGATTACACAAACGAAGGCCGGATGGATTATGGTTGAGTTCCCCAAAGTATGTTCTGATATGACCCGTGAGAGATAATGGCGTGGGCGGTTTGTTTGTGCACAAGCATTTGGCAGCAAGCAGAAGAAGCACCAGCAAGGACGCATGAAATCATCGCCCAACCACTGCACCATATCTAAACAGTTTCTTAATTTCAATCAGCTAGCTGCTCGCGTGCGTACGTGTCAGCCTTCGTACGCTCGCGCGACTTAAATAAACCCGGTCTACGCAAGAACCATGCGTGATCTAATCTAACCGGTGGAGGAGGAGAATACATTGCACTGCATAATAGTCCACGCGCGGCTTCGTCAGCAATCAGCTGAGATGAGATGAGAGAGATACTAGGCAGCAATTACCGGAAGTTTTACTTTAATCGTCCCGTTTCTCTCAATGCCGCTGTGCAGAAGCTAGCTAATCCTCTGCTTGTTTTTGAAAAAAAAAAAGGCAGGGGCTTTTGCTCGTCACGTCAAATCTTGCCGTTCGTCAGAGCGAAAGATGTCTTGGCCGTTTCGTCCTGCTGTTTCTTCTTCTCCCTTTGACATGAAAGGCAGATTAAACCGACGCTAGCTAGCTGCTTTTCGTCCGTTCAACGGCAGCATCATCAAGTGGTAAACGTCTGCAGCACAGAGGCGTCGGGCCCGAGAAAGCTCGAAACTTTCGGGTGAGATCGATCGATCAGAGAACGAGTCGTTTGGACGAAACTCGAAGAAACTAAGCAGTGGAGCAGATTTGTCAACGGGGAAATATATATAAATGTATATATTTGTCACTTGTCGATCGATCAGGTACAGCTAACTGCTCCAGGCTGATGAGGGCATGTGGGCCGGCCAAGGATTATTTTGCTGATAAAAAAGCAGTGTGGATGTAATCGGCGTGGATCATCGGATGGGGTTCAATATGTTTCATGTGTGGATAAAACAATTAATCCTGGTGGACAGCGGTAGTTCGATTTTAATTCGATTCGGAAGGATCCAGAAGCGAGGCGACGAGAGGGACGCGATGTGAGCACGAAGACGAAAGAGAAGATAGCAACATGGAACAAAGATCTCAGCACGACAGCTTAAGAACCGAACAGAACAATCGTCATCATGTTTTAGCTGAACGGAACAAGATCATCACTGTACGCCCAAGCAGCCAAGCTACACGGGAAGAAAAAGAAAAGGACATGTGTAAAGCAGTAGAGCCTTGAAAAAAAATACTTCTTGGCACAAGACGTAGTATGTATTTTGGCGTAATTTTCAGCCACATTGCTCAAGTTTATGCGTCATATAATGATGATCAGCTCACTTGTTTGTACTCTTTTACAATTTCTATATTTTTTTGCCATTTATAAAAAGAAGTCTGAAAAGATTCTAGCAATTCAAACAACTTCATTTCATGAGTAAGCTGAGAAAAAAAAATGTCCAATCAGCTCATGTAACTTCCCGCAGAGTTTTGTTCAAAATTTAAAACTTTTCAAAAAACCTGAAAGAACCACTGCCCAAGTCCGGTCAAAGGAAAAAAAACCCAAAGCGAACCGGTTGTTTTGCCACTTGTTTGTGTTGGATGAGGCAGAAATGGTGTGAGACAACTTAAAACACAAGAGTTTGGTCTTTCAAAATAATTTACGCCAATATTGTGGTTTGGATAAAAATTATACTGTTTTGCCACTTGTTTATTGCTAAAATACGTACAATACTGGGAACATTTTTTTTGGGCTTGGCCTTTTTTAAATTGTTCAAGTTTAGGCTAAAATAAGCCCACAGGGCCGTAAACACATGCGGTCTTGCTGATATAAACCTATGGGCCCTTTCTAGGCGAACCGAGAAGGCCCGGCAAACCAGAAGGGGGCATCCACCACCCAAACCGCGAGCATCCCCGGAGCGCCGACGCTACGGCGGCTTGGTGTGTTCGATTGGGTAGGCCGAAGCTAGGGTTTAGGTCTTAGTTCACGGAGCGTCCGGAGTACCGCGGAGGAGGAGCGATGGCGTCGGCGGAGGATGACATCACGATGAAGGAGCCTCTGGATCTGATAAGGCTCAGCCTCAACAAGCGCATCTACTTCAAGCTCCGGTCCCGTGAGCTCCGCGGCAAGCTCCATGTAAGAGCATCTCCACCGGCGCGCCCAATAGAGCGTCCGACAAGTGTGCCGGACAAGTGCTATTGGGTGCGCCGGCACACGTTGCCGCCCTATTGGGAGCGGCTCGCCCCACGGTCGCTCCCAATATGTTTTTTTTGGAAAAGAACTGAATCTCGAATATGGACGAACCGACGATATTCCATTGAATTTGACGGACATTTAACAAACTTAAAAGAAATTTGACAAACGATATTTAATAAACTTAAATGAAATTTAAACTAAACCCTAGACCCTAGATCTAGCGGCGCTTGTGGCTACGGCGAGAGAAGGAGGCCCATCTCAGCGGCGTTGGCATCAAGAAACTTGCATGCCTCAATGATCTGCCGCCGGGAAGTGTCATCTTCTATTGACGGCGGCGGCTAAGGCTTCTAGTTTCGGCGCCATCGGCTTCGGCCTTGAGTAATTTCTCCGGGTCACCGCCGTTACGAGTGTAGTGGGGTTTGATCTAGTGGCGGCGGAGGGGGTCCTAGATGGCAGCCTGCATTCCCGCCCACTCTGGCTCTGGCCAGTCGCTGTCCTGCGCCCCCTCCTCCGATGCCGGTGGTGGGCAGGTTCCTTGCCGCTGCTGCCGCTGATAAGGGAAGGTTGGGTAGCTCGTCGTCGTTGTCAGAGCAGGCCCGCACGCCGCGGGGAGAAAGAAGCAGCTGCGACGTGCCTCGTACTCCGCGACTATCACGGCGTGCCAGTGCGGCGCCGAGACGGAGTAGGCTGGGTCGACGCGCTACACCCACGGCAAGTCCCTCCACCGCCACATGATGTAGTCGAGGCGGCCCTCCCGTGATCCGCGGCGTCACCGGCACCTTGATGACGTTGAGCACCCACCCCTGCGGTAGCTCAACGCCTTCTGGCACCGGTATGTTTTGGTGGGCGTAGTCCTCCGCCGCCTCGACCGACAGCGCCAGAGGAGGCACCACGCGGGAGGAGCTGGCCGCGTCGGCCGCAAACCCATACGACGGCAGAGGGTTTGCGACTTAGGCGGTGGCGCTCGGAATGAGCTGCCTGCTTGGGGCGGTGCACGAGGGGCCTCCTCCTCGCCCTTCACCTTGAGATGCCACCTCTCGCCCAACTGTTGCTCCTCGTCCAGGAGACGGCGTTGCTCCTAGGCCGCGTTCCACTCCTCCTCGCGATGCATCTCGCGGCGCCACGCATCGCCCATCATCCGCTCCTCGGTAAGGAGGCGACGCTGCTCCTCCTGCTCCAGGATATCAGGGACCATCGCACGATGGTCCGCGGCCAACAGCTGGAGGCGGGCAAGCTCCTCTTCGGTCATCGCCGGTCGCGGCTTGCGGTTGCCAGACATGCTAACTAGGGTTTTGGTGGGAGAGGAGAGGTGAAGTTTTGAGGAGAGGAGAGGCGCGACAGGCGCCGTTTTAAATCCGGTGGGGAGAGGAGGAGGCTGGCGCCGCATAAACGCCGCCACCGGCTCGTCTGCCACACGCATTGATGCTGGCGACGCGTGTGAGCCACCGCCTGGGCTTCCAGTGTTGCGCTCGACGCGTCGTCTTCGCTCGTCTGGGGAGCCGCTGCGTCACTAAACGGGCATACCGGCCAAAATAAATTCGCTGATCGTCCGCTGTGTCGTTGACGCGTTGGTCCCCCGCGTCAGGATCCGACGTGGCATGCGTTGCTGGCACGACTGCTTGCCTCCCTAGAAACAGGTCGCGAAGCGGGTTGCTGGAGATGCTATTGGGCGCGCCGGTGGAGATGCTCTAAGCACTCCGGATTCTCTTCCGATTTTTTGTTTTAGTCTGCGCCCCCATCTGTGGTTAGTTGTGCATGGGATGAATCGTGGTTACACCGGCATACATTGATTCCTGAGGAGAGGAGCTTTTAGGCTCTCAATTTTGTCCCCTTTTTATTTATTTAGGTCATATCCTCACTGCTTTTTCTAATGTCGTCGCTGAAGCGAACCGAACTGAATGTGTCAGTGTATGTGTAATGCAACTCAGGAGGTTAATGTGTTCATGTGCAATAACATAAAAATCCATGGTAGCAATTCTACAAAGACAAGGATATGCCTCTCATTAACATAAAAACCGAGGGCATTTAGGATTCTCTCTGCTAGGCTCTCTCCTTTCCCCTCCCGTCTACAGTGAAGTGCGAGGCAGAAAAGGCGAAAGGGAGAACCCCGTGCTCCTGTGCTCCGCCGACAGCCGGATCAGCGGTCCCCTCCTTCTCCGGCCGCCCGTGCGGCGGTGGGTGAGTGGAGGGACCTCCGATCTGTGCCCGAGGCGTGTAGATAGTAGGGTTAGGGGTAGGTTTCCCGGCGGCGCGGCTTGGGAGGTGGAGGCGGCGGCGCCGTGGAATAAGGGTGCTAGAGCTTCTTCCCCTCTCCGGCGTGGCCATGCGTGGCAGCGGCGGGAAGCGTCCGGCGTTGGCAGCCTCCGGATCGATCGATTCGGTGGGCTTTTTTGTGCTCCAAGATCTGCGGATCTTGTGAGCTCTTGCTCTCTGCGTGCGGCCGACCAGACGGCGGCGTCGTCTGCGTGCTTTGGAGTCCCCGTCCTCCGGCCCTATCCTCGTCGCGGCGTCGTCTCCTCCTGCGGCGCTGCAGGGCTTGTGAGGTGCTGGTGTGCTGGAGGTAAGGATGGAGGTGGAGTTCTGCACTTCGTCTCGTGCTGGAGGTTGCTGCGGTGCTCTGGAGGATGTTGGGTGGAGGTTCCGGCGCAGCTGGGCTGCTGGTGGTGTCCGGAGCTGGTGGAGGAGAGGGCGGCCTGGCTGTGCTCGTTAATCGTCGACGATCCTGGTGCTTGCGTCAGGTGGATCATGCAGTCATCAACATTGTTGGAGGTGTTCTCTCGTCCAGGTTTGCGGCGTGTGTTGGTGTTGTTGCAGTTTCCTCTGTGCGTAGGTGTGGTGTCAGTGCTCTGCTTCAATTTCTGTAGCGTGCGTGTGTTCTTGCTCTTGTAATCTGATCTTTGGTGAATACACGAATGCTTTCTAAAAAAAACCGAGGGCATTTAACTGGTTTCTTTGTAACACTTGTTACACTGGCCTTCAATGATTCCTTATACGCGAGGAGATGAGTTTTTAGGCTCCCAATTTCGTCTCCTTTTTGCTGTTTAGGTCGTATCTCCACTGTTTTCTCTAATATATCCTCACCGTTTGTCATACCTGAAACGACCTGAGCTAAATGTGTCAGTTTATGTGTAATGCAATGTTGGTGGTTTTATATGTTCATGCGCAGTAACAGAAAAATGCCTTGGTATCTATTCAACGTAGACATGGACAAGCATCTCAATAACATAAAACTGCGAGGGATAACATGTTTGTTGGTAGCACGGGATGAATTCCTGGTGTATATGCTTGTTACTTTGGCAACATGGTGATTTTTGTTTACTAGTTTGTTGAGAATTTTAGGGATCACAACTTGATATATACGATGTGCAGTTTTCAAGTGTATGCTACGCCGCTCTGCCATGGCTACTTTTAGTTTGCACAACAATGAATTTCCATTTCACACACACCTGCTAACTAGTAATCGTGCACGTGCTTGCTGACTAAAGTAACATTCACTGACATAAAAATACTACTCCCTCCGATCCATATTAATGGTCTCAACATTGTCTAGATACGGATGCATCTAGTCTAAACATTTAACTAGATACATCCGTATCTAGATAAAGTTGAGTCCATTAATATGGATCGGAGGTAGTAACATAATTGAATTAAAAAGTTGAAAGCATAATTTGATTTGGGGTATTATTACAATGATTCTTATCTTTAGTATTATCAGTATTTTTAGAAATGAGGGCGTATAAGGCCAAAACATTGATTTTCGTAGAATTTACCTGTTCATGAGAAAATTAAGGGCATGGAACTACCGATGTCTATGTGACTTCCACTTTGTAAAATAAGGGATAGATGCAGAAATCCAAGCAACACACAGTCTTGCACCGGCAGCACAAATGAGGCTGGTCACAGTGGGAGTTACTTAGGCTGGTCATAGTAGTAACATCACATATTTCAAGACAAATTTGTTTATGTGGCATGTAGTTAATGAGGAGAGAGATATTTATGGTAACTTGGCTAGTTACTGTAATATCACACTTATCAAGACAAAGTGAGTCTATAGTCTAATAAATAGTCTTATATGACATTACACATATGTTACTCCGCATGGTGGAGGTAGTAACATAGACTAGCCAGTAACATCAGCATGTTACTGGTCTATGTTACTCTCTACTGTGAGCTGAGCAGCCTGAATGGACTGGCACATTAATTTCCACCTATAGAGCTATAACTAATCGATATGCATTAACAGCTCGTGGGTATACATAACAGTAGAAGGACGTTCAGCGTAGCAGCAAAAGTATTGACCAAGCCAAAGGACAACAAGTCATATACATAAGAGAACAAAATGAGTAGATTTCTGAACAAATGTACAATATTTTTTACGGTAAATAGCAGGAGTTCTGCCTATGCATTATTAGAAGAAGAAGAATTGATCCAGTTAATCAGGGAAACCGGACCCAAAAACCATACAAAGCGCGGTTAAAAAACCGCACACTCTAACTCAAGAAACGTCGTCTGTGCCTGAGACAAGGGAACCTAGACCCAAACTAACAGGCCACACCTCATACCCAACTAAGAGAAACTCTCCAAGCAGACCACCGCTAGAGATGCACCAGTGTGCACCCTCTACACATAAGAGATCAAGCATTACACACCACTAACTCTCGAACCGCCTCCAACACCTGCGGTGTGCGCTGCTTCTTCGTGTACAACTGCAAATAAACTTGCATCTTCTCCTCGATGGCTTCGTCGGTGGCTTTCTCTTTGCTCTTGATTTTTGGATTTTCCCAAAAGCCTCCGCCCGCCTAAACTCGGCGCGCTTGGCTGCTGGAATGACACAATCTTTATTCTTCTTGTCCAACTGGATGCTTCGTCTCTCGGCCAAAGAGGGAACATCCAACCAAAGCTGCTTGTCCTTGGGCATGTCAGCAATTTCACGACAGAGCTCCATCATCAAAGAAGGCAAGGTCTTCTCATGTGGCTCAATCGCGTCATACTGAGCCATCACCTTCGCGATCTTCTCCTCCGGGCTAGGGGTATCAGAGCCCCCAACCCCTCCAAAGCCAAAGTCATCTCCACTCCAAGATCCTTCATCGGGGGCCCCTGCATCACCGAGGAGACATGCTCCGAAGCAGCAATAGGCGTGGGGGTGGATTCCAGGGCAAGCGGCGACGCAGAAGGACTCACACTCCTGGGAGAGTAGCAACCAAAGCGCTCGATCTCTCCGTCTGCGCAATCAGCATTGCCCCCAGTGCTCAGAGATGGTGTTGGCTCCACCTGCACCACAGCCGGCGGCAGGGACAGCCTCTCGAGAGCAACCTCAGCCCGCTCCAGCAATCCCCCAACACGCTCCATCAAACCCTGCATCTTGAGCTGAGCCGCGACCATCTCCTCAAGCTGAGTCGCGACCAATCCTTGCAGCTCTGCCCGCAGCGATGTCGCCTGCTCCTGCTCAGCCCGCAACAGAGCTGCCTGCTCCTCGAGGTTTTTCAGCACGTTGGACGGAGCTGCCGGGCTAGCAGGCGCAACTTGGTGACAGTTGCCGGCGTGAGGGGCAGAGCGAGAGGCTGCAACCTCGGCCCATGAGCAGGAGCCGTCCGGACGGCGAGCCGGAGGAGGGGTGGCAGGAATGGAGGCCTCCTGGGTGACGGAGGCGGCGAGGTGGTCGACGCAGTCCTGTGCCCGGTGGCCGGAGCAGCGGCATGTGAGGCAGCGAATCCGGTCTCTGCAATCCTTGGCGAAGTGTCGTGGGGAGAAGCAGCGGAAACAGCGCCCACGCAGCCTCCTCCTGAAGGCAGCTTCCCGCTCGCTGCAGGCCCGTTGATGGCGCGGCGGTCCAGGCTCCTTCCTAGGCGGCGGGGCAGGCGCCATCTCCGCCCTCCGGCGGTGCCGTCCCCCAACCTCCACCCAAGCCCTCTCAGCAGACACCACGGGGGCATCGGAGACGAGCACCGGCGTGAAGTTCGGCGGGAACTGGGCAGGGGGAGGAGGCAGGGGGGTCTCAGAGGACTCGAGAGACGGCCCTGGCATCTCCTCAAGCGGGGCCTCGGGCTCCTCCTCCACGTCGAGCAGGGAGCTGAAGCTGAGGTTGCCGATGACCAAGGATTGGATCCGAGGGCGTGGCACATCTGGGGCGAATCCGGCCGGCATCGCGACCTGCTGGGGCGGAGGTGACTGGTGCGGGCGCAGGGAGATGGTGGACGACGGGGCCGGAGCGGCCGTCGCCGGGAGGGGCCGGTGGTGGGAAGGGGAGGCCGGGCTCGTCTCCGCCATTGCGGGCCTAGCAGCGCGAACGGGAGAGCGAGGAGCTGGATGGGGAGGAGCGGAGGGATGGCGGCCGGGAGGGGCATGGCTCGGTGTGAGGAGGGGCTGGCTGGCTGGGGTTGGGACTGGGCGGCGGCGGCGGCGGCGGAGTCGCCAGCGCGTCACGGGAGGATATGGTTTCCTGCGAGTGCCTGGGCGTTTCGGTTTGCTCGTAAATTCCCAAATGTACAATATGAAGGTGCGTTAAAATAAAATACCATACATGCAAACCCAATTAAGATGTTCAGCGTAACAGCAAAAGTATTGAACAATCCATTAATTAATTAGTTTAGCGTTGTACTTGACAGAAAAAAAGAGAAATTTCTACATCTGGCTCATACGATAATGCACACAATCAATTAGTGCCTTTCCATGTTAAAAAAAAAATTAGTGCCTTTCCTCCTTCTGCTGCAAAATAAAACCAAACCGGGTTGGTACATAGATTAATATATACATATGTGTTGGGGAACGATATCATATTAAGAACAACATATCTGTCGGTGAATGATATCATATTAATAATTCTCACATTAGGAAGTACTATATGACAAGTTCACTTGCAACCCAGAACCAGGTGAGCAATACGGCAACATGCCCAAAACTGGTACAAAGAGAAGAGGTGAATATTTAGTAAGTTGTCATGGCAAGTAGCAGCAAGAGAGCAGTCATGTGATGGTAGAGGCAGATTAACTTAGGCTGACTGCAGGGGCTAGTAATTGCATAGATTCCATCACAGCAACAGCCTAAGTTAATCTATCACTTTCCTTAAACTATCATGTAGAGATCTAATTATATTTGAGTTAGTACCACTCTGGATATATCAAACAGTTAGACTTGATCAAGTATTGGCACAGGCGCACAGCTCACTCTGGATACAAAACTAATGCAGCTTATTACCTTCTTTTTCTTAAATCTTTTATTTTCCCTGTTTTGCAATCTTTCCGGGTATACTGAACGATGATGATGTCCAGGAATCACGATGGGGAGTGGAGAACTGCCATGGCGCTGAAATAGGCAGAGTAGGATACAACATCTCAAATGGTAAAAAGTAGAGTAAATGAATACATTAATAGAAGCATGCATCAGTCCGATTGTTTGTTTTTAGTGTGGACCATCAGGAGTTGAACCTTGGTGCATGAATTACATAATATGATGTTGTACGACTCCTGAAAGGCTGAAATCACCTGTTTCCGGGCATGCTCATATAGAATTGGATCTTCTCAATATTTCAGCTATAGCACTTAGTGAAGCATTGACAAGCAGACAATACAGATATTTCAGTGAAAGAGAGGAATAGAAGAAACAGTAGGAATGATTCAGCAGTGAACAACCAGTACATCTAGGATTACTTTCACCGAGCATTTAACTGATAAAGAGAAGAAATACCTGATTATTTAGTAGTAGAGAAAGATGTACCTGATTATTGTTGAGAAGTTCAGACACACTGCAGTTTACTACTCCCTCCGTTCCAAATTAATTGACTTCTTTTTACCCACATGTGGATGTATCTAGACATGTTACAAATATAGATACATCCATATTTGAACAAATGGAAGTCAATTAATTTGGAACGGAGGGAATACATATTACTGTATAGTTCTTGAGAAGTTCAGACACACTGCAGTTTACTACATGCATATTAGTACTATATAGTTCGGCAAGTGTCCTACATATTACTTAATCTACGTGAGGCAAAGACACCTTGATTTTACCGTCGAGGGTGCACTCGAGATAACCCTTTGCGTCATACTCCTTGAGAGCCTTTGCGATGTGAGCCTTCACATCTACTTCCGCCTTGGAGAAAACGCGATTGAAGTTTCTCATCACCTGGGCTTCAGACTCCGAAAAGGTGGACGAACACAAAACCGACTCAGGGATTGGACGGAAGTTGTGCTCCATGAACTGTCGGAGACGGGTGATCCTCGCCTCCGACACCTTTCCAGGTTCTTCAGTAGTGAAGGCTTGAGACTCCGAAAGCAAGGACCGACGCAAAACCCTCTCAGGGATTAGACGGTACTTTTGCTGCATGAACTGCCGGAACGGGTGATCCTCGCCCTCGACACCTCGCTAGGTTCTTCAATAGTGAAGACAGGGCCTAGGGGGACCTCGACGTAGCCATCGGTGTCGTACTTCTTCAGGAGCTTCGCTGTATGTAGCTTCAGCTTCTTGATGTCGATCTCTTTCGTGACCTGACGGATTTGCTCCGCGTCATCCTTGGGAGGAAGCGAAGATACCTCTCGGGGTCACCAATTTCTTCCTCCATGAACAATCTGTGCGATTCAATCTCCTCCTGTGTCAACAGCCGCGTCATCTTTCTCGGTTCCTCGATCATCTTTCTCGGTTCCTCGATCGGCTTCCTCTTTCCCATTGGCACCTTGCCGCCTTTCCCGTGGACCTGGTGCGACAACTTCCTAGCTATCTCTCTCGATCTGTATACGGCGTGCGGCTTGGAGTACTTGCCCTAGGGTCGGGTGCCGTGTTTATTTATAGTGGCACGAGGCCAATCGATTGTGAGTAAAGTCCTTGTCGAATTCGGTCATCGGCACCCGTATTTGGCGTGGACTCCGACTTGAACGGGACTTACCGGAACATTGACGCGTCTCCAAAAGGGTATCGAGCGTTGCCAACGTCGCAAAACAGTCCGCCACATTTGGGTGTTATAACGTTTTGATGTGACATTGCTTGAGCATCTTAAGTATTTATTTCCAGACTGTCTAAAAAAACTATTATTATATGCAAGTACTGGTTTTTAACGGTGATGCCAACTTCATCGTACATGAGTATCGTTAGAACGAAAAAAAAGCCAACATGTTAAGTGTAACTGGCCAGGCAGCTCGACAAATTAACTTTCTTCTTCGCACCCGGAAGGATTTACCTTCGACTCAGTTATTTTGGAATTTTCTGATTTCCTCGTGCCTCGTAGTCCCAAGATTTGTTTTTTGCATGTGGCATTGCCTTGAGCTTCTCATATGTTGATGGGAAGAACCAAATAGGGTTGGAGACTCCATGAAGCTAGCACATGAGTGGGGACGTTGGACACAATGTTGGTAGTATCCTCGACACATAAGCAAGTACGAAGACCTAAGATGGTGGCAGCGACTTGCCTTACTCTCTTGGAGGTCCAGTCCGAGTCCCCCTACCGGCTCTATTTAAAACCTAAATAACCATACTTAAGAAAATTTGAATTTGAAATTTGTTTTTCAAATTTTCAAAATCTCTTTCAAAGATTCATTGAACAAACAGTAGGCGGGTTTCTTTGTATCCATCCAGAATTTCTCGGTTACCGCGGTAAGATTACACCTGTGTCAAATGAAGTGATTCGCTTTAGTTTTTCCTCAAACCGATAAGAACTAGCTTCGTTTAAATAAAAAATAAATCAGAATTTCTGTATTTTTTCAGCAATTCAAACTACCTTATGTGAGTAATCCGAGAAATTTTGAGTTCATTGTCCTGAGTTGTTTGTACGCTTTTTTACAGCTTCTATAACTTGTGGACAAATTTTAACTGAAACTGAACTTTCTAAAAAGAAGTATGAAAAAACTCCAGCAATTCAAACAACTTTATGAGTAAACTGAGAAAAAAATGTATAGTCATTTGAAGTTCATGTAACTTCCCTATAAGTTTGTTCAGAATTTAAAAGTTTCCAAAAAATCTGAAAGAATCACTGCCCAAATCAGGCCGAAGGAAAAAAAACCAGAGCAAACCTGTTGTTTCGCCGGTTTGTGTTGTGTTGTGTTGGACGAGGGTGTTAGAAATGGTGCGAGACAACTTAAAACACTAGGTTTGGCTCTTTCAAAACAATTTATGCCATTTATTTTGGTTTTGTATAAAAATTATATCTGGTTGTTTTATGTGAAACCCTAGTCCCAATAATTATGGTTTAGTGACGTTTATTTCTCAAACTAGATGATGCCCCACGTGTTGTGGCAGGACTGGCAGGACGTTTGCTAAACAAACTTTGGGATGAAGTACATCAAAGCTAAACTATGGAATTTGGTCCCAAGACAACTAACTACATATATAGTTTTTTTAAGGAAGAAACAATTCGTCTTTTCTTTTATCAAATCTTGCTTAGTATAGTAATATACTTCATGAAAAAGGAGCAGCAACTATTGAAGAGACTAAAAATTCTCACCATACAATTACTAATTTTATGATATTATTCTCATTGGGATATGCAAAGGAATAATTGGAAACATAGTGGCGAGACGGCCACTAAATATGGAGTTGCATGTGATAAAATGGCAAGTTGAAAGCCAAAACTAAGTGATAAGAAGTGACAAAAAAGAAGTGTTGTTTTACTATTTTTATGAACCATTTATGATATTCTCCTAGCTCTAGCTACCGGTCATTTTCGCCGGATGGAGCTCATGAAACCTTCAAAGATAAATGAACTCATCCTCCCTGATCTTCGGTGGATGAGATGAACAACCAATAGTGTAGTACCATGCTTTCCAAAAAAATAGTGTAGTACCATGCATGTAGTAAATTAACAAGAAAAAAAAATTTAACCACCTACTCACCCAACTCTCTGGATCCAATGGTTTGCTTCATTAACACTATATACAATATGAATAAATCATAATCCACCGCGGTAAAAGTCCAATACTGCACATAGTCAGCGAAATACATTATGTTGAACACAAAACAATCAAAAATTAAGGAGCAGGGGAGGGAGTTTATTTTTCCCTGCACACACACGTGCTCACGTTTAGAGAGAGAGAGAGCAAGCCTTCAGCAAACCTCATATTTTTGGGATAAAGTTTATACAAATCCTATTCATCAAAGGCAGCTGCCAAATCTGTTATGCAGGGAGAGAGATAGAGTGTGCAAAATAAGGAGAGAGCCAGCGAGGTGTGGTGGATTTGAAGTGGTGTAGTACATAATATATAGTGTAGAGAAGGCAAAGGGCCACGTGAAGCCCAAGAGACAAAAGGGGTAGCGGAACATATGTGATCAAGTTATGATAGAAGCAATCGGTCAGTCTCCTCCTATACCCATCGGCAGTTCAAGAGCTAAGTCGACAACTGAAAATATTTCCTGATTAATCATTTTAAAAAAATTGAATAAAACATATTGTTATTTGCTGATGTGGCAGACTGCTGAGGTGGATAGGCTGCATGTTGAGAGAAATAGTTAGTGTGGAGAGAATATTGGGAACATGTAATTTTGGTTTGAGCTTAGCCTTTTTAAAGTTTGTATGGGTTTAGGCTAAAATAAGCCCACAGGGCCGTAAACACATACGGCCTGGCCCCTTTCTAGGTGAACCGAGAAGGCCCGGCAAACCAGAGAGAGACCCTGCAGGCCAGCATCCACCACCCAAAACCGCGAGCATCCCCGGAGCGCCGACGCTTACCGCGGCTTGGCGAGTTCGATTGGGTAGGCGGAAGCTAGGGTTTAGGTCTCAGTTCGGCGGAGCGACAGGAGTACCGGTGGAGGAGGAAAGAGGCGATGGCGTCGGTGGAGGAGGACATCGCGGTGAAGGAGCCTCTGGATCTGATAAGGCTCAGCCTCGACGAGCGCATCTACGTCAAGCTCCGGTCCGACCGCGAGCTCCGCGGCAAGCTCCATGTAAGCGCTCCGGATTCTCTCCCGATTGTTTGTTTTAGTCCGCGCCCTCGCCTGTGGTTATTTGGGCGTGGGATGGATCCCGGTTAACACTGGCCTGCATTGATTCGTTGTGCACGAGGAGAGGAGATTTTAGGCTCTCAATTTCGTCCCCTTTTTATTTATTTAGGTCGTATCCTCACTACTTTTTCTAGTGTCGTCGCTGAAGCGAACCGAATTGAATGTGTCAGTTATGCGTAATGCAATCTAGGAGGTTAATGCGTTCATGTGCAAAAACAGAAAAAATGTATGGTAGCAATTCTACAAAGACAAGGATATGCATCTCATTGACATAAAACCAAGGGCATTTAACAGGTTTCTTTGGAACACCTGTTACACTGTCCTTTCAGTGATTCCTTATGCGCGAGGAGAGGAGTTTTTAGGCTCCCAATCTCGTCTCCTTTTTGCTTTTTAGGTCATATCCCCACTGTTTTCTCTAAATATATCCTCACTGTGTTCCATACCTGAAGCGACCTGAACTAAATGTGTCAGTCTATGTGCAATGCAATGTTGGTGGTTTAATATGTTCATGCGCAGTAACAGAAAAATGCCTTGGTATCTATTCAACATAGACATGGACAAGCATCTCAATAACATAAAACTGTGAGGGATAACAAGTTTGTTGGTAGCATGGGATGAATTCCTGGTGTATATGCTTGTTATTTCAAGTATGACTTTGGCAACATGGTGATTTTTGTTTACTAGTTTGTTGAGAATTTTAGGGATCACAGCTTGATATATATGATGTGCAGTTTTCAATTGTATGCTGCGCTGCTCTGCCACGGCTGCTTTTAGTCTGCACAACAATTAGTTTCCATTTTACACCCACCTTATAATTAATGTGGAGGACCATATATCATAACATGTAAAATATCCTGGGATGAAGTTACTGATACGTTTCCTCTGTTGCCAGGCATATGATCAGCACTTAAACATGATTCTTGGAGATGTTGAGGAGATTGTAACAACTGTTGAGATTGACGATGAAACATATGAAGAAATAGTGCGGGTATGTTTTTTTTAACCTTCTGTTCTTAATTGTTTCATAATGTCAACACTTTGGGAGGTTGCATTTGATGAATGGTGGTTATTGTTGCGTGCAAAATTGCAAATCTATAATTTATTGCTTTGTTCAGTGTGTGCGCATGTATTTGAAATGTATGGGAGCCTACTGAGGCACGCCAAATATCCGTCCACACATTTTTATCATGGAATATCAGTATGTCATTTCCGAGATTATTATCCATTGAATATCTTAAGATAGCTAGGCTATTTGAATCTTTCATACTCCTGGAGCTCTATTATTGTGATATAGCATGATGTTTATCCATTTAAGATCATAGGAGGGCAAGGCTGTTTGAATCATTTACTCCTGGAGCTCTATGATGTAGTATGACATTTATCCATTCAATATCATAAGAGGGAAAGGCTATTTGAATACCTCTGGAGCTATATGATTCTGATGTGATGGGATGCTATTGTTAACTGTTTCCATTTAGCTTTTTTTATTGACTTGTTGGTTCTGCAAGACCATGAAAGACTTCTTTTAGATGAATCTCATTCTGTGAGGCAAGCTTATTACCTGTTAAATGTGCCATGAAGATGTTGATGTGCTAATTATTTTAAACACTGCACCTTCTGCAGACCACCAGGCGTACCATCCCCTTCCTTTTTGTCCGAGGTGATGGTGTTATATTGGTGTCTCCGCCACTGCGAACTGCGTGATGAGTCATGAAGTTTGACGAGGGATTTACTGATTGTCAACTATGAGTTATGTTTATTTGGTCAGCTGATGGCATGGAGTGTGTGTGGTGTGTGCTGCACTACCACCGTTGGGCTGTAGTTTGTAACCTGTGATACAATTGTGTAACAACTCTTTGTGTTTGAATTTATCTGACTGAGGTGCTAGTTCCTGCTCCATGTCGAACTAGCTGCTTGGATAAATATGTGGTTTTTGAACTAATTTGGTGTTATATTGGTGTGTCTCCGCCACTGCGATGTTGGTAAAATCTGCTACTCCACTGCGTCTAGCATGGTCTTGCACGCTTGCTGGATTCTTTGATGCTTATAAAAGTAGCCATCTTCGTGCAGCAATTTCAATCAAATTTATAATGTTCCGTGAAATTCCCAGCCATGAAAAAACCACCAATTATTGGATTCCCATCGCACTAGGACTCCTGGAAAGACAAACAGAACAATGAACGGACAAATTCGTGATTCTTCAGAAACCACATCAGAAATATTCCTGGCAAGTGGAAAAGGTAAATATAAACTGATAGAGGAGGCCAGGCCAAGTTGGAAGTCGCCTTCTTGCTTGCCTTCGCTCTGCCGGAACAGACAGAGGAGAGGGCGAAGAGGGAGCCGCCGCTTCGCCAGCCATGGGCGTCACCAAGGAGGACGTGGAGGCCGCCGTCGCCGCCGCGCTCAGCCCCACCCATCTCGTAAGCCTCCACCCCCTCTCCCTAAACCCCTTCCGCCAATCCGTACGCGGGCCATCTCTGCCTTAAACCCTAACCGCCGTTGTTCGTACGATTTTCAGGTGGTCACCGATACATCCGGCGGGTAAGCAGCCCACACAATCCTGCCTGAAACTCTTACCTTTTCCCCTAAGCTTCTTCGATTGATAGTCTTGATGTGGTTTGATTGATCGATTGGTGTGAAGGTGCGGCGCGAGCTACGAGATCGAGGTGGTGTCGGACAAGTTCGAGGGGAAGCGGCTGCTGGAGCGGCACCGGATGGTCAACACCGCGCTGGCGCCGCACATGGCGGAGATCCACGCCGTCTCCATCAAGGCGCTCACCCCGGCGCAGGCCCAGCCCCAGCCGGAGCCGGCCGCCGCCGACAAGGCGCAGGCTTGATTCGTCCGCTCCAAGCACTGTTCGATCACATAGGGATGTTGGGAACACACATCAAAACTCTGCCTGAATAATGTAGCAGACGCACCTGCAGAATTGTACCTTTCATGTGATACCATGCTGCTTCACTGATCAGATTTTACCGCACTGTGTCTATGCTGTAATCGATTCCTTGAGACTGCACTGCAATCTGTCCCTGAGTTCTGTCATATACGCGATTGGTGGTGGTTCTGTTGATCAGATTAACTTTTATTGCTGCAAGTGCAAGCTGGTTTGATTGCTGTATTTCATAGCAGTTAGAGATCTCTAGGTGTTACTTAGGGTTTCAAATGGTAGTTGTTGACACATTGTTTTCTCTCCCGTGAAGCCTACAAATGTATGTTCCAGGTTGCTGCTACCCGGTGGACAGCCCTATCTTCAAATGTTTCCAGGGCATCTGAAGTGTTAACTGTTATCCTTGAGGCATTGGACTTGGAATAGCATGCCTAGCCTGTAATGCTGGTATGTGCATCATAATTTCAATGGCGGCTTTGGTAAAATATGAGACATCGTCTTGTTTTTATTCTTGGGTCGAATTGGGTGATGTTATCCGATCCAGAATTAAGTTAATTTTCGGTTGACCGAGAACTGAAAACTTCAATACTCAACACTGCTACCCGGTGGACTGCCATATCTTCCAATGTTTTCAAGGCATCTGAAGGCTAGTATTCTCCTTCAGGCATTGGACTAGGAATAGTATGCCTAGCCTGCAAGGCTGGTATCTGCATCATAATTTCAATGGTGGCTTTGGTAAAATATGAAACATCTTTGTGATTCTATTCTTGGCTCAGATGGATAAGAGTTTGCTCTGTCATATCTAATTCAACTCATGTCACAGTAAATTCCTAGATCTTGTGAGGGTAAACAGGAGCATTTTACTGTTGTTCCATTCCAGCCTAAGGCTTGTTTGGATAAGTTGGTGTTACTGTCTTGATAGACGAATAAATTATACCTTACTACAATGACGATTTTGCTAATTCACATTTGAATGAAATTAAGTCAGAGCTCGTTCAACTCTAGGGCAACTTAATTGGCATCGTGTTCGTGCACCATTTGTGTTGCATGTGTTGCAAATTGATTTTCCACGGCTGCGCATAGTTGGCAAGTGAGATTTTCTCAGTTGCTAGTGGGTTGCACATTAGTGGCAACTGAGATTTTTCCATTGCAGGTGGGTTACACATGAGTTGCAACTAAAATCCGGTGATTAAGGTTTTTTAACATATAGCCCCGAACGCAAAAAGGGAGAAGAGCGAGAACTCGAGTCGGAGACGAAGATGTGGCTTATTTGTAAGGATAATTTTCGCCAAGTAAATTGGTTGAGCGCCTTTCACTTTGCTGGATAATTCACCGCTAATCCCCGAGCACAGCCTCAAGAAAGCATAAACGAACGAAATATTTTTAATCCTAAAAAGCAGCAGAACAGACACATAACCAATTTCTGCTCTATATCCTACTCCAAAAAATCTTACCAGCCTCGCTGAAGAAGGAAAAAGAAACAAGGCAATGCACCTTCAGCTAACAATCTGCTTCAATCTTCTACTCCCTCTGTTCGGAAAAGGATGTCACAAAAATGATCTATCTATAGTTCATTTTTGTGACATCTTTTTCCGAACGGAGGGAGTACATGCCTGCTTATGATTTCAACTTATGGCATACCACTGCACAGGGATAGACCTGCAATCCACAGCCTTATGCAGATGACAAGTTAAAAGGACAAATTCTGGAAGTTTTAAAACTAACACTGCTACCATGGGCGGGAGTAAAGTATAGGTACTTATATAAGTTCCCTTGGTTTTAAAGTCTATACTAATTTGGCCAACTTTGCCTCCATGTCTTGTCAGATTGCGTGTGAAGTTAAGCTGCAGAAGTTGAGCGGGTATGAACACCCCAAGGGATAATCCTAGAAGCGAAATCTGTTAACAGTGTATTTCCCTGATACTCCGCATTTGTTGATCACCACATTCTCCTTAGACTCTCTCAACAACAAATGGTAATAAGATATATAAATTTTCTCCAGTTGTAATGTTTAAATTCTAGGTTTTTACATAGGGGACAAAGAACAAAAAGGCCTAATGGGATGCAGATAACAACTATAAACTACCTGTCAACAAAGAATTTCCTTGATTAACATGCATAGATGTAGATATGCCATGAACAACATAAAAAAGGATCTCCTGAAGAAACACTTTAAGGCACAACTGCTTTGTGCTACTCATTCGACAATGACCAGATAAATGGAAGGTCTAATAATAGAGATTAGATCAGCAAACTGACCTGAACAATATCATTCCTGATTACACATGCAGTGAAGTAACAAAACGACAGAGACAAAAAGCCATATACCAATAGAAATAAGCAATGTCATATCACTAGAAACTAGAGGATAACACTGCAACAAGAAAACTACCTAACACGATAATCAACGAAGTACCATTGCTAGCACAATGAGCATCACTGAACTATGGCGCCGAGCACATGGCGATCAACTCTTTCACAACAGAGGGGCACGTTGCGCTTAGATACTCGAAAGTGTTTGCGTGGTATCTTCGTCGAGGAGTAATTCTTACAAAAGATAACCTTGCCAAACGCAATTGGCACGGAAGTAAAAAGTGCGTCTTTTGTCAGCACGACGAGACTATTACATATTTATTCTTCCAGTGCGAGTTTGCTAGGTCTATATGGTCAGCCATCCAGATAGGTTCTACCTTACATCCCCGCGCAGCGTTGCAAACATTTTTGGCAATTGGCTAAACGGTGTGGACCATAGGTTTAAACTCTTTAGCAGGGTGGAGCGATTGCCGTTATTTGGTCGCTCTGTCTATGTAGAAATGACAAGGTTTTTAACGATAAAAATTCTTCTGTTATGCAGGTTATCTACCGGTGCACAACAACGTTACGAGCATGGTCAGCCCTGCAACGTGTGGAGCACCGAGACTTGTTTTTGGAGGTGGCGTTGCATTTGGAGGCCGCGGCGAGGGAGTTATTCTCCCAGCATGGATGGCCACATAGTCTCCGGATAGACCTACCACCAGCATAGGCGTCTGTACACTTTTTCATCATGATATGTAATTCACCTTTTTTATTTCTGTCTTAGATTTTGGTGAACTGGTGAACTGTGGCTGTGTGCATCCTAGTTATGCAGAGGCCGGGTGTAATGCTTAAACCTTTTAAGTAATAAAATCCCTTTATCAAAAAAATAAATACTCGAAGCCTTGCTGGCCATGGCTTCCCTCAGATTTGCCGTAGAGCTGAGAAAATCGACGCACGCCTTCTTCAGGCCATGGCAGTGGTGCATTTGAGCCAATGTCAAGATGTTCATCACAGTGTTTACATGGATGTAATTGCACAACCTGTCCTCGCAAATCAACTTCATCCTCTGCATGTTATACTTGTCTGCCGCGACAAGCAGATGCTGGCACATGACATCTTCCTCTTCTTTTTTCATCTCGGGCAACGAGTCAGTGTACACAAAACAGAGCAAAGCCTTGAACACCTGCGCCTCCATGTCATCTATGCGGACCAAATCGTCGGTGTTGCCCTCCTTCATTGAGCCAAAGAGCTCCGCGCTGAAAACCGGCGATCGGGCCGCGAGCACGTAGCGGTGTGTGGCGAACGTCTCGCCGCCAGCCTCGAACACCACATCGGCGCCCCTTCCGGTCAGGATGAGACCGCCGAGGTGCTGGCCCAGGTCGGACGGGGGCACGATGACGAACTTGGGAGCTTCTTTCCTGGCACTCCCCTCAACCCGGACCCTGTTGGCGACGGCGATGTCGCAAGTGATTGTGAACGAATCGCCCTTGAGGTACTTCGATTTCTCCAAGGCGTTCCATTGCACGAACTTTGCGTTCCCCCAAGAAGCGTGGCTACCAAAGTTGTGCGCAACTGGTGGTGTGCTGAACCCTGGCTTGGCCTTTTTGTGGGAGAAGATCCATGGCTTCTCCGCCTTGAGGTCAAACCGGAACCGCGCCCTCACTTCCTTGGCCACGTTCTCATCGAGGACGAGGTAGACGGACACGTGGCCCGCGCTCTCCTGCGTGTTCCCGTTGGGGTAGTAATTGATTCTCCAGCGATGGCCTCCGACGGTGAAAGGGAAGGAACTGAAGCCCTCGCCGCTGGGGAGGCCCTTGAGGGTTGAGTAGCCGTTGATCTTGAGGTCGTGGTACCCGCTCGACGTGTCGGCGACGATTGAGGTGGCGGTGGCGGTGGGCAACATGGCGAGCGCCGGGAGCCTGTGCTTGGGGGAATGGGGATCTCTGGCGAGGGCATGAGGCGTGATCGCTAGTTGGCTACTGCCCTTGTAGGGTTTTAGAACAGAGTGGGGATTGACGAGGACGAGCAGGAGATCGACTGATCGACGAGGCCAGGTGGGGAAAACCGGAAACGACACGAAGCCGAGGACATCTCCTATTCCTGGGCCCTGGAGTATTGTTTGGGCCTATTGGGTACAGTACACTAACAACTTGGTTGAAAAGTAAAATTCAGCTCGAAACAATGTCAAAAAGAAAAAAATTGTTGTGTTCTCATAGAAATTATATTGTTATATTATTCCCTAATATAAATGCTTAGTTTTAAACAAAAGGCTTAGTCCGGGCTAGGAAATCACCAGCCCAACGGGGTTCCATTTTTAGTCCTGTTACTCCTGTAGTACACATGAATTCCACAAAGAGGGTTTTGCCGTCACGTTCACGCGTCTTGTTTACTATCCACGTCCTCTCGCTTTCCTTCTTTTCCCTCTCTCCCTTACCTCTTTGAAAGTTGTCGCCTGTACTCTGGCTCCTCCGTGTAGGGTGTTTTCCCTCTGTGGAGTATGGTTTTATGCCGCTTTCCGATGCCTGCCCTCGTCGCTAACGAGTTGTGGCAGAGGTGCGGTGAAGCTCTTCCCTTGCTGTCTCCCAGGGTGGAAGATGCAGGGAGCGAGTGGGTCTGGGGGTACCCCTCTTAATAAGATCGTTCTTGTGATGTGGAGGGGTAATATGAAGCTATTCTTTCCCCTTCCTTGTTGTCATGGTGATGGGGGGGGGGGGGGTCGGGGAAGAGGAGTCTGCATCAAAAGGTGGCTGATCTCGGTGCTCTAAGGGTTGTGCAGTCTGGCGTTGTGCATGTTGTGGCTGCATTCGGGCAGTGGCCACAACGAGGTGAACCTTCCTCTAGGCGTTCTTCCTCGGTGGACGACGTGGTGGGGAGGTATATCTTCAGGCGAATTCTTGAATAAGCCTAGGTGTAGCCTAAATCTGCAGGATCCGGTCGCTATCGTCCGATGTGTGGCCATCATGGAGACGGTGTTGTCGGCGCTAGGGTTTGGCTTAGCCTTTGATCTATGCTACATGGCGACGATTATGTAGGTTTTACAAGGAGATCACTGATACGTCTCAAACATATCTATAATTTTTGATTGATTCATGCTATTATTGTATCATTGTTATATACTTTTGTTATGTTTTATATCAATTAACGACATTTTCATTGGATTAACCTATTAATCCCATGCCAAGTGCCAACTGTTGTTTTCTGCTTGTCTTTGCATCAGAGTTCACACTCAGGAAAATATCTGGAAAATACTATGCAACATACTTATACGAGACAGAGACAAAGAGCCAAAATGGGGCACCAGGGGAGGCACCACGTGGTGGTGCGGTGGGCCAACGCAGCCAGCGCCCTGGCTGCGCCATGTGGCCGCGCCGGCGCCTCCCTTGGCCCCTCGCGTCGCCCCTTCGCATATATATTCTCCCTAGAAATCTAAGCCCGAATAGGGAGATAGTTTGGAATATACAATATAGAACCGCCTCCGTCGCAATTACGGATATGGAGCCCTGTTCCGGTACTCTGCCGGAGGGAGAATTCATCACCAAGGGCATCTACACCACCACTGCCGCCTCCATGATGATGCGTGAGTATTTCATCCTTGGACTACGGGTTCATCGCAGTAGCTAGATGATTATCTGTCCTCCATGTTTCTCAATAGAAAGGTCTTGTGAGCTGCCAAACATGATCGAGATCCATATGATGTAATTGTCTTTACTATTGTGTTTGTTGAGATATGATGAATTGTGACATTATGATCAGATCGTACATGTTATATAAATGATGTTATTTGCTATATTAAATTGCTTATTTACTGTTCCTACATGCTCTCTGATTGATGTGTATAATCTGACCAAGTTTACATGTAAATCTCAAAGAGGGAGTATATGTTGGGTTCAACCATGCTTTCTCAGTGCTCGAGTGACAGAAACGTGCAAGTAGGGGCACTATGTTGTTGCTACTAATTAAGGATAAAACAATGGTCGCTATATCTCCGTTTTATTGATCAGTAATTTTCGTGATTGTTTACATCATGTACTAAAATTATGACAATACAATGTTGTTTACAACTTAATAACTAGAGACGCAAGTATAGAAGTGGTCTCGAATTGGAGTATTAGTTATAGACGTTGTCTGGGTGACAGTCTATATATGTTTGACGTGATGCCTATATGAATAATGGCATGAACATGTTGCTTCTATCATAACGTTATGGACAAAGTGGTTCTGTGTTTTGTGCGCAGGTGCTATGAATTTGCTGATGACTTAATATTCCTACTGGTTTGATAAATCTTGGTTGTCAATCGAGGGAAATTCATTGCTACTATATAGATCAATCCTTCCACTTGGGGATTCCCAACAAAAGCCATCAAGGAATTTTCTGGCTCCGTTGCTGAGGAATATAAAGCTTTAGCAGAGGGACCTACACACTCTCAATATACTCCCTTGTTATTATTCTTGCTTAGTTACTTTTTATCTTGCTTTTATTTGCTTGTTTGCTTCCTTAGAAACTAAAAAACAACAAAAAAACCATGTTTATCACAACACCTTTTACCTTTTTATTTTCCCTTATTATCATGATTGTCAATGGATACATTTTTTGAAACTCGATCTGATTGGGGAGGCATTGTTGCAAACATTTTGGTTATTCCACATATTTGAAAGTGAATTTTCACAAGTCAATTATGGTGCCCTTGAACATTGATGAGGATAGGGTTGACGTTTTCATCAGAACAATGAATTGCCAGCAAGGTGCTTTTCCTTTCACTTATTTGGGACTGCCTCTAGGAACTACCAAGCCTACATTGGAATATTTCATGCCAATGGTGTAAAGGGTTGAGAGAAGGCTATGTGGAATAGCTAATTTTCTGAATTATGGTGGCAACTTGGAGTTGGTCAAATCTGTTATCTCCTCTATGCCTATTTTCTTTATGTGCAGCCTGGATGTACCTGTCACAATTAAGGAGCTACAGAATAATTATAAGAGGCACTGCCTCAGGAGGAAACCAGACTTGGAAGATAAAAGGCCTGCTCTTATTAAGTGGACAACAGTTTGTAGATCTAAGAATCAAGGGGGGCTAGGAGTGCTGAATATATATTAAAGTTTAGAATAAAACTTGTTACTAAAAAATCTTCACAAATTTATGATAAGCTGGATATTCCTTGGGTTAATTTGGTGTGGGATTCATATTGTTCCGATAATCAGTTACCCGGTGCATGATTGCAAGGTTCCTTTTGGTGGAAATCTCATATAACATTTGGAGTGGGACAACCAGATATTTGGAGTTATATTTGGGGAAAGGAGAAGTTTTCATCCAAGAAACCATATAACATTTTGATTGGATTGCAACTGCTTCACCACAGTCCACAGTTCAAATGGATATGGAAGAGCTCCTGTCAAACTAAACACAAGATTTTCTTTTGGCTGCTTCTTCATGATAGATTCAATACCAGTAATTTACTGGCCAGAAAACATTTTCATCGCCAGCCTTATAACTGTGCCACTCTACAGTGTGACCCGGAGGAAACTCTGGGTCATCTTCTGTGGACATGCCCCATGGCTGCTGAATGCTGGGACTTAGTGTGCCCACAAAGAAATAGAAATTTGTCATTACAAGAAGTTTTCTATGACATGAAAGAAATATTAGAACTACCTTTTTTCATGGACATCATAATTCTAGCATCTTGGAGCATATGGATGATTCGAAACATCAAAATCTTCAGAGATGAAATGCCCTCTTTGGATAGATGGAAGGCAATTTATAAGTAAGAGAGGAATTGGCTGAAATACATAATTCAAGCCAAACACAATGATCAGTTTAGTCTCTGGATCCAGTCACAACCTTATAATCTTTTTATCCTTTTTAAACCTTTTCTGGACATACATACCACTTTAAACTTTGTAACATATTAATATAAAAAATGCAGTGGGAAACTCTTTCACAGTTTGCCCCTAAAAAAATACTGTAAGGAACACCGCTTGTCTAAAAAATAAACACATTTATGGAAACTAATAGATCAATTAAAATTTTATGTTAGGGATTTGTGTTCTATATATGATGAAAATTGGTCTAGGAGGTATGGTAAACACATGCCTTTCCACTGTGAGTATAATGATAATAAAACCTTAGCTTCTTATGCTAGGGGAGATTATGATTTCTATGATGTAGACCACATTGAAGAATATGTAGCTTTTAAAGGTGCTTATCAAAAGTTGAAGAATATTTGCCTACTGGGCTAGTTGGGATCTTGGGGAGGAAACCCACGAGAAAGTCTGAATACAAAATGTTTATGTTAGGGCACCCACAGTTCTCCATTATGTATTGTACTCCATCTAAGACCTGCCACCTAAGACTAAATTGAAATGAAAGCTTAATTAATAAGGAGCTCGGTAATATTCCATTCCTTGAAAGCCAGTGGATACTAGAGCCAGTGAAACGGTTGCTACTAAAGCGTAAACAACTCGTTTTTCCTTCCCCGCGAGCTTTATCGCTGATACGTCCCAAACGTATCTATAATTTTTGATGTTCCATGCATATTTTATGTCAATTGGCACATGTTTTATATACACTTTATATCATATTATGACATTTATTGGATTAACCTACTAATAGTTGCCAAAGTGCAAATCTTCTTGTTTTCCTATTTGTTGTGTAGGAATTATCAAAAATACAAAAGAAAACCTTGTTGGAGTCAAATTGGGACTTTCCTGAAATATGTCTAAGAACTTTTTACGGAGATTGTCAGTTTGACCCTCGAAGATGGCGTCCAATGGAAATCAAATTAGAAAGAAAGTTGTCACAATTTTCCATACGAAGATTTTAAGCCCGAGATCAGCCCAATCGGAGTTCGGACGCGGCCTATAGGCCCGTTTTGGTGGAACCCTAAAAGGGGGTGACGGAAATCCGAGAGTCTATATAAGGAAGGAAACCCTAGGTCGTGGGAAGAGCCCCATACCACGAATTTTCCTCCTCCTAGGCAGCCGTCTGGGGTTGGGGAACCTCCTCCATACCACCACCATCTCCAAGGAAGAAGAGGGTCCAAGGGCCGCCGCCGCTCCTCGCCGCCGCCGCCGCGCCGTGGCTGCTGCGGGGCTCCGTCTCCACTCCGGGCTGCACCTCTTCATCAACCTCTCCATCAAGCTCCTCAGCACCATGACCATGTGTGAGTAGTTTCCCTCGGGGCTGAGGGCTCGTACCGGTAGCTATGTGGTTCATCTCTCTCTCCCATGGTGTGATCTTTATGTGATCATGAGCTTTGTAATCTAGTTGGATCTATGGATGTTACTCTTCGTTATCTTATGAATATGCTACTCAAGTGGTTTTATTAATGTAATCTTCGGAGTCACCTTTGTCCCATGGTGCGAAGTTGACTGTGCGCGTGCCGTGTGTGACTCTTTGGATTAAAGATTATGGGAATACTTGTCATGAGTTGTTCTTTTGTTGGTTGTCACTATAAAATTGTGGTGTTTGTTTAGTACTATTTTGGGGCGCTCATAGTGACATTGGGGTTCCCTAGATGTGGAAGACAGACTTTAAGGTGTGCTTTTGCAGCCCTACACGATGGTCTTGGTGTTCTATGATATTGTGGTGTTTGTTCACTCAGACTTTAAGGTGTGCTCTTGTAGCCCTACGCAGTAGATTGGTATTTCTATCCAACGGGAGAATAGTTCAGAGTAGCATAGTGAAGAGGAAATATCTATGTATTCAATTATATTATAATTGTTGAGAGTGTCCACTAGTGAACGTACGATCCCTAGGCCTTATTTCCAAGCATTGAAACACCGTTTGCTCTCATTTTGGCTCAAGTTTGCTTGCTGCCATTTTTATTTCAGATTGCAATTACCACTTATAATCATCCATATTACTTGTATTTCACTATCTCTTCGCCGAACTAGTGCACCTATACATCTGACAAGTGTATTAGGTGTGTTGGGGACACAAGAGACTTCTTCTATCTTAATTGCAGGGTTGCTTGAGAGGGATATCTTTGACCTATACCTCCCTGAGTTCGATAAACCTTGGGTTATTCACTCAAGGGAAACTTGCTGCTGTTCTACAAACCTCTGCACTTGGAGGCTCAACACTATCTACAAGAATAGAAGCGTGCGTAGACATCAAGCTATTTTCTGGCGCCGTTGCCGGGGAGGTAAGTGCTGGAAGGTATCTCCTTTAGATCCTGCAGTTATATCTTTTTGTTTCTTGTTTTTATTTTACTAGTTAGGCTTAATGGAAAACAACAACAAAATTAGAGATCTTTATGAACTTTATATTGAATTAGGACATGATGCTTTTGAAGAGAAAATTAAAAAAGCAATGGGAGTTTGTTTGCATAATAGTGATAGTAATGCTATTAGCATGAATTCTTTGAACACCATTATTCCTAATGCTATGGAAAAGTCTAATCTTGGGGAAGCTAGTTTATATAGAAAATGATATTTTTAGTTCCCCAGCTTTGAAGGAGAAAATTTGCTTTGATAATGCTTTGTCTCCCATATGTGATAATTCTAAAGATGCTTGTAATGTTCTAAATCCACCTACTGAAAGTATTCCTTTTGAAATACCTATGGAAATTGTTGAAATGGTTATGAATGAACGTTATGCAGGGGATGGAACAGTCCATCCACATGATCACTTGTTGAAACTTACAGAACTTTGTGAGTTGTTTAAGGTTGCAGGTTTATCAAGAGAAGATGTCATGAGGAAATTATTTCCATTTTCACTTAAGGACAAAGCAAAGAAGTGGTATAGGATGCTGGATGATCATCCTTCGAATTGGAAACAACTTGAATCTCTCTTTTACTCTAAATTTTATCCTCTTCATGAAGTGCATCTAGCTAGGAGTTACATTTTCAATTTTTATCCTCATGATAGAGAAAGCATTGCTCAAGCTTGGGGAAGACTGAAAACATTAATACTCAAATGTCCTAACCATGAGCTCCCTGAGGAAATAATTGTTACTAATTTTTATGCAAAGCTTTCAGGTCATTACAAGGATTATCTAGATGCTTCTTCAGGTGGTTCTTTCACAAGTAAGAAGGTTGAAGCTAAATGGGATCTTCTTGAAACAATTCAACGCAATACTGAAGATTGGGAGAACGACAAAGGTAAAGAATCAGGTATAAACTATGAGTATGGTTGCATTAAGTCTTTCGCTGAAACTGCTAGTTTTCATGGGCTTAGTGCTAAATTTGGTCTTGATTCTCAAATTATTGTTGATTGCTGTAAAACCTTTGCTTTTCATATTAATATTCCTAAAGAGAATTGGGACATGTATCATGAACCTTTTAAAGACACTTGCTTGGAAACCGAAATTGTTACTAATGATTGCAATAAACATGCTCAAACTTCTGAAAATACTATTTCTTATAAGCATGTTAATTTTTGTGGAGCACTTAGACCTTGTGAAAAGAATAAAATCGAAGAGGAATATTGTATTCATCATAGGAATGAAAAAACTACAACATGGTACAGAGCTCTAAGTGATCTTGCTGAAAAAGTTTGTGCCCTCTATCCTTTTATTTGTGAACTTTGCTATAAAGAGGGTCATTTCGAATTTCAATGCTCAGGTTCTAATAAGGATATTGCGGGAGACTTTTGTGATAACATGATCACTCCTAATCAGCATGATGAACTTACATTATTTTTGGGGTGTGAAGAGTTATCAAGAAAAACTTCTTCGTTAGATATGAGTACTTTTGATATGAATAGCGTGTTGCATGGATGTTATCTCTATTGTGTTAATAATTGCCATGCCAACACTTGCATACAAAATATTATAAAAGATGGAATGGCTTTACCAAAATATGAAAGGACTAATGTTTGTTTTACTCTTATTAATGAAAAGGAGGAATCCTCCCGAGTTTCTTCTATCGTTTCTAACAATAAAACAGGGTATGTGGAGAAGCCTCTTTTCAAGCCTCTCCCTCCTAAGGAGGGAGAGAAGAAGAGAAGAGGAGGAGTAAAAGGAGAGAGGAAACGGTATCTTCCCTAAGCATGTTGCTCCTATTATAGTTGCTGCTGATGAGTCTGAATTCGATGATGATCCTATGCCTGTTACTTATAGTAGTGATCATGATTGGGAAAAGCACACTACCTTTGATATTGAAAATCTTTTTGGTACCAATTCTGAAAAAGATGATGTTATTAATTGCTATACTATTAGTACTCCTTCCAATGATGATATGGAAAGCTCTAAGCTTGGGGATGAGGTGTTTGAAAATCCTTTTGCTACTGATGATTATATATTTGAAACCTCTCCTTCTAGTAAAAATGATGATGATATGTTTACAAATGAACACACTTTGGAAGATCACTATTCCATTGCTTATGATGATACTATGCCTCCAGTCTTTGATAATTATAAAGAATACTATGACATAGGCTATAATTACATTCATCCTCATGAAACTTGTCATAATTATAGAGGGATTGACCAAGACCATTCCTCTAATATACAACTTGTCTATCATGTTCGAGTTCTTTATGATGATCCTACTCCCATTGTTATTAATAAGAAGAACTTTGCTTATGTGGAAAATATTGATACTCTTATGCATATGGATCATGGTAAGAATGTTTCATGTGATAGTTATATTGTTGAATTTATTCATGATGCTACTGAAAGTTATTATGAGAGAGGAAAACAGGGTTCTAAACATTTCAACATATATCAAATAAGTACAAGAATTCAAGCTTGGGGATGCCAAGCCACCTCACTCCAACCATCTTGATAACAAGTAAGTAAGCCTAGCTACATGGCTATAAAGAAAGCGCTTTACGGGAGGCAACCCGGTTGTTTTTTATTTGTGTCCTCTTGCTGTAACAAGAGACTTAGTTTTTAGTTTAGTTTCTGGAATTTTTAATAAAGTACCAAGTTTTACCTATTTTGGTTTAAAAAAAGTTGCTTATAGCGTTCGGAGATTTTATTCCTACACGAATCTGTGCACCGTATGATTTTTAATTCTTATTCTGTAACTCCAAATGAGCTCATATTTGAACTGTAGGGGCAACTTTTCATCCTCTGTATGCATGAATGTTTTCGGAATTTTCCGACAAAGTTAAGTAGGGTGATGGCTACGTGTTGGTGAACCCCAAGAGGAAGGTTATGATGTAGACAGTAGTAAGTTTTCCCTTGAATAATCTACCCAAGGTTTAATCGGACCAGTAGGACTTGACGATCAATTGGAAGGTTGTTGATGTTGACTCCCCCTGGCGCTAGGGAGCTTGCACCAACGTGGAATCTGCACAGACACAAACCAGAACTTTGCCCAACACGAAACAGAGAGGTTGTCAATCTCTCCGGTCTTGCAGAAACAAAGAGTTAAACGTATGGTGTGGAAAACAGCAGGAAACACAGCAAGTAACAGGAAACAGATGATTGCAGCAGGTTGTGTAAACAGTATGAGGAAATTGGACCAGGGTCCACAGTTCACTAGTGGTGTCTCTCTCAGAACAGATAACTAGCATGTTGGGTAAACAAATTACAGCTGGGCAATTGACAAATAGAGAGGGCATAACAATGCAATACATGCCAAGATGTCTACTATGAAATCTAGTTGGGCATTACAACAAAGTACATAGACCGTTATTCCAACCGCATCTATGCCTAAATAATCCACCTTCAAGGCAGCATCCGCATCCTGTTCAGTATTAAGTTGCTAACAACAGATTATTGCATGAAGTAAAGTGTGTAATGTAATCAATACAAGTGCCCTTGGACACTGCACCAATGTTTTATCCCTAGTAGCAACAGCACATCTACCATCTTAGACCTTTCTGTCACTGATCCAGATATCTAGAGACTGAACCCACTATCGAGCATAAATACCCCCTCTTGGAGTCACAAGCATCTACTTGGCCAAAGCATCTACTAGCAACGGAGAGCATGCAAGATCAAGAGCACATAGATAAACAACTTGAATAAACATGGTATCAATATTCATCGGATCCCAGCAAACACAACATCTAGCATTACAATAAGATGATCTTGATCATGTTAGGCAGCTCACAAGATCTAAACATGGAGGCACAAGGTAGAGAGACAACCATCTAGCTACTGCTATGGACCCGTAGTCCAGGGGTGGACTACTCACGCATCACTCCGGAGGCAGGCATGGTGATGTAGAGCCCTCCGGTGATGATCTCCCCTCCGGCAGGGTGCCGGGAAGAGCTTCAGAACTCCTCCGATCTGAGATTGACGATGACGGCCGCGACGGAACTTTTCGTGGAATATGATCGACCGTAATAGGGTTTTCGCGTCGCGGAGAATATATAGGCGAAGAGGCGGCGTCGGTGGCCGAGGGGGGCCACCACGCCATAGGGGGGCGCGGGCCCACCCTGGGCCGCGCCCTAGTGTGGCGTGGCCCCCTGGTGGGTCTGCTCCGACTCCCCTTTGGACTCCGTGATCTCCTCGTGATATTATTGACGATGTCTTTTGTTTCGTCCAATTCCGAGAATATTTCCTTAATAGATTTTCTGAAACCAAAAACAGCAGAAAACAGGGAACTGGCACTGTGGCATCTTGTTAATAGGTTAGTCCCAGAAAATGCATAAAAATGATATAAAGTGTAGCCAAAACATGTAGCAATTGATATAATAACAGCATGGAACATCAAAAATTATAGATACGTTTGAGACGTATCAAGCATCCCCAAGCTTAGTTCCTGCTCGTCCTCGAGTAGGTAAACGATAAAAACAGATAATTTTTGAAGTGACATGCTACCAACACAATCTTTGATCAAATAACAATGTAATGCACATGATCTGAATGAAGTGATCCAAGCCAATGGTCTATAGTTTGCAAGCAAGTAAATAAAGAGTAAACATAAGTGATCACACAAGTGCAAACTTTCATGAATAATACTATAAAACATTTAGAGATATAATAGTCTAACATAATAGTTAGCTCACAGCAGCAATAATTCTCAACATGAAAGTGTTTGTATCAACACAAAGGAAGATAATAGCTTCAGCTTTTGCTTCAACTTTCAACATGTATATCATATAGATAATGTCAATGCAAAGAATATGATCAACCAAACACAAAGTTATGTAAAAACTGTTATACTGGAGTTGACAATGATGTTTGCTTAAGTAGACAGAAAGAAGTGGGAAAACTGACTCAACATAAAAGTAAAAGAATGGCCCTTCGCAGAGGGAAGCAGGGATTAACATCATGTGCTAGAGCTGTAGTTCCCGAAGGCATATAGAGAGCATAAAATATTGTTTTGTAAGGTAATGGTGTATACAGGTGTCAACAAATCAAATAGCAGGTACTTGTCATCTTCCATGGCTAACTAACTTTTAGAGCGGTTCCGAGAGTTTTTAGGACTGCACTTGTAACAAGCACTTATTGGTGACACTCCTCCCAACCATTTACTTTCCACAAACCATGGCTAACCGAATCCTCGGGTGCCCACCAACATTCACCATGGAGGAGTGTCTATTTATTTATTTATAGGGTGGACTAACCAGCTCTTTAATGCAAAATAAAAGGTGGAGAAGCAGATGAAGCTGCCAATCCTTGTAAATTAATTAGCATGGAAGATGACAAATCTCACTACTACGTCCTTATGAGCTTTTCAAGTAGTGACACAAAAAGGAAATGTAACAGTTTTGAGTAGTTAGTAGATAGCACATGAAGAAATTTACTTGGAATGGTGAAAACACCACATAATAGGTAGGTATGGTGGACACAGGTGGCATGGATTTGGCTCAAGGTTTTGGATGTACAAGAAGCATTCCCTCTTAGTACAGAGTTTAGGCTAGCAAGGTTATTATAAGCAAACATCATTATCAACTGGAATAGCAAGAGTGTACATAAAACACAAGGTTTGACGAACCATAGACTCCCACTGTCTTCCTTGTTAACACATAGCCTTCATCCAAAAATTATCTAGACTACTATGGACTTCCTATCATGCAACAGATTATTATAGCAGAAAATCCTTATAGTAGTTCTTCATTAATAGCCATTACTTACATGATGCACAAGCTTAAACATTAATTACTTGACAGCTCAAAACAATTGGCAAGCATCAAATTACTCAAGACAACGATCTAAAAAGATTCATGTAAGCATTTTATACCACTACCACATGCATAGCATTTTTCTGGTCCAACCAAACACCAATCAACTTATTTGACAACTCTCCAAACAGATATAAGTGAAGCAAGAGAGTACTTTCTTCAAAAGAAACTGAAAGCTCTAACAAGAGATACATGAAAAACTGAGAGCTAAAAGCAATCACAGCAGCTAGACAGGAATACTCAACAAGTATAAGTGAAGCACAAGAGTATTCTAATGAAAAAGTGGAGCGTGTCTCTCTCCCAAACATGAATGCTAGGATCCAACAAGTATAGCACAGCAAACAAAACAAAACAAACTGAAAACAAAAACACACTGACGCTCCAAGGAAGAGTACACTAGTATGAAGCAATAAAAATATAGCACCATTAGAGATGACCTGATAATTTGTAGATGAAGAAGGGGATGCCTTGGGCATCCCCAAGCTTAGATGCTTGAGTCTTCTTGAAATATGCTGGGGAGGTAAGCCTCCCCAAGCTTAAGCTCTTCACTCTTCTTGATCATGTAATATCATTCTCCTCTATCAACACTTGAAAACTTCCTTCACACCAAAACTTAACAGCTTTTCTCATTAGCAGGTTAGTGCACTAAAAGATAATACTTCAAAGTTCTAGCAAAGACAAAACTCACAAGCCAACTATTTTAAACATTAGCCACTGTTACTAGGCTCAAGTGGGCACTTTTACACGAAAAGAAACCACTTAAAAACTTGTAAAAGAGAGAATGCAAAATAAAAGACAGAATCTGTCAAACCAGAACAGTCTGTAATGACGAATTTTTTCGAGGCACTTACGATGCTCAGATGAAAACTTTTGAAATAATGAAAGTTGCGTAACATCATCAGGAACATGCACAAAAAGTTTCAGCATTTTTCGATTTTTTCTGATTTTCTACTGAATTAAACGGTGACGAACAGCAATCTGTCCCAATGCAGTCCCGAAAATAAAACCAACTTTGCATTAGTAACTCTCCTTGGCACAACAAAACAGCAAATAAAAGATACAAAGGAGTTGCTACAGAGGTAAACAAGCATCCTTGACTCAAGAAAACAAAAATAACAGCAAATAAAAACATGGGTTATCTCCCAGAAGTGCTTTTCTTTAATGCCTTTGAGCTAGGCATGAAGAGATGCATCAAGTATTGTCAAGACCAGAAAATCCAAAACCATAATTTGTCTTGACACTAGTATCATGTGAGTATTTCATCTTCTTCCTAGGGAAGTGTTCCATACCTTTCTTGAGTGGGAATTGAAATTTTATATTCCCCTCTCTCATATCAATAACAGCACCAACAGTTCTCAGAAAAGGTCTTCCCAAAACAATAGGACAAGAAGGATTGCATTCAATATCCAAAACCACAAAATCAACAGGGACAAGATTGTTGTTAACCATTATCAAAACATCATCAACTTTTCCTAAAGGTTTCTTCATAGAAGAATCAGCAAAGTGAACATCCAAATGACATTTTTCCAAAGGTGCAAGCTTGAGAATATCATATAAATTTTTAGGCATAACCGAAATACAAGAACCAAGGTCACACAAAGCATTGCATTCAAACTCACTCAGTTTCATTTTAATAACAGGTTCCCAATTATCATCTAACTTCCTAGGGATAGAAGCTTCAAGTTTTAATTTTCTTCCCTAGCATGCATGAGAGCTTTGATAATATGTTCAGTAAAAGCCATATTTATTTTACTAGCATTAGGACTCTTAGCTAGCTTTTGCAAGAACATGATGACTTCAGTTATGTTACAATTTTCGAAATTGAAGTTGTTGTCATCAAAAACAATGGAGCAATTATCACCAACACCTCTAAAAATTTCAGCACTTTTACTAGGAACAAAAGTAGTGCTATCAGGCAATTTAAACTTTTTTGTAGAGGTAGTAGAGACATTTCCAACACTTATTATCTTTTCACTAACAGTAGGGGGCGCATTAGCACTAGAGGCTACATTTGTTTCATTAGTAAAAATAGTGCAAACTCTAACAACACTATTTTGTTCAGCAATTTCAGCTTCTCTTTCTTCTCTCTCCCATCTTTCATGAAGTTCAGCAAGCATCCTAATGTTGTTATCAATTTTAATTTGGATAGCATTGAGTGTTTTACTCTCTCTAATATCACTAGGAATAGCTTTTATTTTCAGCATTTCAACATCATGAGCAAGACTATCAACTTTAGCAGCAGGGCAACTCGAAATTAAAAACTAGATGCAGGAATTTAATTTTTTTGGGTTTTTGATTTTTAACAGCAAGCAAAACAAAACTAAAACAAGACAAAAACAAAGTAAAGAGATTGGAACTGAGAGACTCCCCTTTCCAATAGCCTCCAAGTCCCCGGCAACGGCGCCAGAAAACAGCTTGATGGCTACGTGTTGGTGAACCCCAAGAGGAAGGTTATGATGTAGACAGCAGAAGTTTTCCCTTGAATAATCTACCCAAGGTTATCAATCCCAGTAGGACTTGACGATCAATTGGAAGGTTGTTGATGTTGACTCCCCCTGGCGCTAGGGAGCTTGCACCAACGTGGAATCTGCACAGACACAAACCAGAACTTTGCCCAACACGAAACAGAGAGGTTGTCAATCTCTCCGGTCTTGCAGAAACAAAGAGTTAAACGTATGGTGTGGAAAACAGCAGGAAACACAGCAAGTAACAGGAAACAGATGATTGCAGCAGGTTGTGTAAACAGTATGAGGAAATTGGACCAGGGTCCACAGTTCACTAGTGGTGTCTCTCTCAGAACAGATAACTAGCATGTTGGGTAAACAAATTACAGCTGGGCAATTGACAAATAGAGAGGGCATAACAATGCAATACATGCCAAGATGTCTACTATGAAATCTAGTTGGGCATTACAACAAAGTACATAGACCGTTATTCCAACCGCATCTATGCCTAAATAATCCACCTTCAAGGCAGCATCCGCATCCTGTTCAGTATTAAGTTGCTAACAACAGATTATTGCATGAAGTAAAGTGTGTAATGTAATCAATACAAGTGCCCTTGGACACTGCACCAATGTTTTATCCCTAGTAGCAACAGCACATCTACCATCTTAGACCTTTCTGTCACTGATCCAGATATCTAGAGACTGAACCCACTATCGAGCATAAATACCCCCTCTTGGAGTCACAAGCATCTACTTGGCCAAAGCATCTACTAGCAACGGAGAGCATGCAAGATCAAGAGCACATAGATAAACAACTTGAATAAACATGGTATCAATATTCATCGGATCCCAGCAAACACAACATCTAGCATTACAATAAGATGATCTTGATCATGTTAGGCAGCTCACAAGATCTAAACATGGAGGCACAAGGTAGAGAGACAACCATCTAGCTACTGCTATGGACCCGTAGTCCAGGGGTGGACTACTCACGCATCACTCCGGAGGCAGGCATGGTGATGTAGAGCCCTCCGGTGATGATCTCCCCTCCGGCAGGGTGCCGGGAAGAGCTTCAGAACTCCTCCGATCTGAGATTGACGATGACGGCCGCGACGGAACTTTTCGTGGAATATGATCGACCGTAATAGGGTTTTCGCGTCGCGGAGAATATATAGGCGAAGAGGCGGCGTCGGTGGCCGAGGGGGGCCACCACGCCATAGGGGGGCGCGGGCCCACCCTGGGCCGCGCCCTAGTGTGGCGTGGCCCCCTGGTGGGTCTGCTCCGACTCCCCTTTGGACTCCGTGATCTCCTCGTGATATTATTGACGATGTCTTTTGTTTCGTCCAATTCCGAGAATATTTCCTTAATAGATTTTCTGAAACCAAAAACAGCAGAAAACAGGGAACTGGCACTGTGGCATCTTGTTAATAGGTTAGTCCCAGAAAATGCATAAAAATGATATAAAGTGTAACCAAAACATGTAGCAATTGATATAATAACAGCATGGAACATCAAAAATTATAGATACGTTTGAGACGTATCAAGCATCCCCAAGCTTAGTTCCTGCTCGTCCTCGAGTAGGTAAACGATAAAAACAGATAATTTTTGAAGTGACATGCTACCAACACAATCTTTGATCAAATAACAATGTAATGCACATGATCTGAATGAAGTGATCCAAGCCAATGGTCTATAGTTTGCAAGCAAGTAAATAAAGAGTAAACATAAGTGATCACACAAGTGCAAACTTTCATGAATAATACTATAAAACATTTAGAGATATAATAGTCTAACATAATAGTTAGCTCACAGCAGCAATAATTCTCAACATGAAAGTGTTTGTATCAACACAAAGGAAGATAATAGCTTCAGCTTTTGCTTCAACTTTCAACATGTATATCATATAGATAATGTCAATGCAAAGAATATGATCAACCAAACACAAAGTTATGTAAAAACTGTTATACTGGAGTTGACAATGATGTTTGCTTAAGTAGACAGAAAGAAGTGGGAAAACTGACTCAACATAAAAGTAAAAGAATGGCCCTTCGCAGAGGGAAGCAGGGATTAACATCATGTGCTAGAGCTGTAGTTCCCGAAGGCATATAGAGAGCATAAAATATTGTTTTGTAAGGTAATGGTGTATACAGGTGTCAACAAATCAAATAGCAGGTACTTGTCATCTTCCATGGCTAACTAACTTTTAGAGCGGTTCCGAGAGTTTTTAGGACTGCACTTGTAACAAGCACTTATTGGTGACACTCCTCCCAACCATTTACTTTCCACAAACCATGGCTAACCGAATCCTCGGGTGCCCACCAACATTCACCATGGAGGAGTGTCTATTTATTTATTTATAGGGTGGACTAACCAGCTCTTTAATGCAAAATAAAAGGTGGAGAAGCAGATGAAGCTGCCAATCCTTGTAAATTAATTAGCATGGAAGATGACAAATCTCACTACTACGTCCTTATGAGCTTTTCAAGTAGTGACACAAAAAGGAAATGTAACAGTTTTGAGTAGTTAGTAGATAGCACATGAAGAAATTTACTTGGAATGGTGAAAACACCACATAATAGGTAGGTATGGTGGACACAGGTGGCATGGATTTGGCTCAAGGTTTTGGATGTACAAGAAGCATTCCCTCTTAGTACAGAGTTTAGGCTAGCAAGGTTATTATAAGCAAACATCATTATCAACTGGAATAGCAAGAGTGTACATAAAACACAAGGTTTGACGAACCATAGACTCCCACTGTCTTCCTTGTTAACACATAGCCTTCATCCAAAAATTATCTAGACTACTATGGACTTCCAATTATGCAACAGATTATTATAGCAGAAAATCCTTATAGTAGTTCTTCATTAATAGCCATTACTTACATGATGCACAAGCTTAAACATTAATTACTTGACAGCTCAAAACAATTGGCAAGCATCAAATTACTCAAGACAACGATCTAAAAAGATTCATGTAAGCATTTTATACCACTACCACATGCATAGCATTTTTCTGGTCCAACCAAACACCAATCAACTTATTTGACAACTCTCCAAACAGATATAAGTGAAGCAAGAGAGTACTTTCTTCAAAAGAAACTGAAAGCTCTAACAAGAGATACATGAAAAACTGAGAGCTAACAGCAATAACAGCAACTAGACAGGAATACTCAACAAGTATAAGTGAAGCACAAGAGTATTCTAATGAAAAAGTGGAGCGTGTCTCTCTCCCAAACATGAATACTAGGATCCAACAAGTATAGCACAGCAAACAAAACAAAACAAACTGAAAACAAAAACACACTGACGCTCCAAGGAAGAGTACACTAGTATGAAGCAATAAAAATATAGCACCATTAGAGATGACCTGATAATTTGTAGATGAAGAAGGGGATGCCTTGGGCATCCCCAAGCTTAGATGCTTGAGTCTTCTTGAAATATGCTGGGGAGGTAAGCCTCCCCAAGCTTAAGCTCTTCACTCTTCTTGATCATGTAATATCATTCTCCTCTATCAACACTTGAAAACTTCCTTCACACCAAAACTTAACAGCTTTTCTCATTAGCAGGTTAGTGCACTAAAAGATAATACTTCAAAGTTCTAGCAAAGACAAAACTCACAAGCCAACTATTTTAAACATTAGCCACTGTTACTAGGCTCAAGTGGGCACTTTTACACGAAAAGAAACCACTTAAAAACTTGTAAAAGAGAGAATGCAAAATAAAAGACAGAATCTGTCAAACCAGAACAGTCTGTAATGACGAATTTTTTCGAGGCACTTACGATGCTCAGATGAAAACTTTTGAAATAATGAAAGTTGCGTAACATCATCAGGAACATGCACAAAAAGTTTCAGCATTTTTCGATTTTTTCTGATTTTCTACTGAATTAAACGGTGACGAACAGCAATCTGTCCCAATGCAGTCCCGAAAATAAATACCAACTTTGCATTAGTAACTCTCCTTGGCACAACAAAACAGCAAATAAAAGATACAAAGGAGTTGCTACAGAGGTAAACAAGCATCCTTGACTCAAGAAAACAAAAATAACAGCAAATAAAAACATGGGTTATCTCCCAGAAGTGCTTTTCTTTAATGCCTTTGAGCTAGGCATGAAGAGATGCATCAAGTATTGTCAAGACCAGAAAATCCAAAACCATAATTTGTCTTGACACTAGTATCATGTGAGTATTTCATCTTCTTCCTAGGGAAGTGTTCCATACCTTTCTTGAGTGGGAATTGAAATTTTATATTCCCCTCTCTCATATCAATAACAGCACCAACAGTTCTCAGAAAAGGTCTTCCCAAAACAATAGGACAAGAAGGATTGCATTCAATATCCAAAACCACAAAATCAACAGGGACAAGATTGTTGTTAACCATTATCAAAACATCATCAACTTTTCCTAAAGGTTTCTTCATAGAAGAATCAGCAAAGTGAACATCCAAATGACATTTTTCCAAAGGTGCAAGCTTGAGAATATCATATAAATTTTTAGGCATAACCGAAATACAAGAACCAAGGTCACACAAAGCATTGCATTCAAACTCACTCAGTTTCATTTTAATAACAGGTTCCCAATTATCATCTAACTTCCTAGGGATAGAAGCTTCAAGTTTTAATTTCTCTTCCCTAGCATGCATGAGAGCTTTGATAATATGTTCAGTAAAAGCCATATTTATTTTACTAGCATTAGGACTCTTAGCTAGCTTTTGCAAGAACATGATGACTTCAGTTATGTTACAATTTTCGAAATTGAAGTTGTTGTCATCAAAAACAATGGAGCAATTATCACCAACACCTCTAAAAATTTCAGCACTTTTACTAGGAACAAAAGTAGTGCTATCAGGCAATTTAAACTTTTTTGTAGAGGTAGTAGAGACATTTCCAACACTTATTATCTTTTCACTAACAGTAGGGGGCGCATTAGCATGTGAGGCATCATTTGTTTCATTAGTAAAAATAGTGCAAACTCTAACAACACTATTTTGTTCAGCAATTTCAGCTTCTCTTTCTTCTCTCTCCCATCTTTCATGAAGTTCAGCAAGCATCCTAATGTTATTATCAATTTTAATTTGGATAGCATTGAGTGTTTTACTCTCTCTAATATCACTAGGAATAGCTTTTATTTTCAGCATTTCAACATCATGAGCAAGACTATCAACTTTAGCAGCAGGGCAACTCGAAATTAAAAACTAGATGCAGGAATTTAATTTTTTTGGGTTTTTGATTTTTAACAGCAAGCAAAACAAAACTAAAACAAGACAAAAACAAAGTAAAGAGATTGGAACTGAGAGACTCCCCTTTCCAATAGCCTCCAAGTCCCCGGCAACGGCGCCAGAAAACAGCTTGATGGCTACGTGTTGGTGAACCCCAAGAGGAAGGTTATGATGTAGACAGCAGAAGTTTTCCCTTGAATAATCTACCCAAGGTTTAATCCCAGTAGGACTTGACGATCAATTGGAAGGTTGTTGATGTTGACTCCCCCTGGCGCTAGGGAGCTTGCACCAACGTGGAATCTGCACAGACACAAACCAGAACTTTGCCCAACACGAAACAGAGAGGTTGTCAATCTCTCCGGTCTTGCAGAAACAAAGAGTTAAACGTATGGTGTGGAAAACAGCAGGAAACACAGCAAGTAACAGGAAACAGATGATTGCAGCAGGTTGTGTAAACAGTATGAGGAAATTGGACCAGGGTCCACAGTTCACTAGTGGTGTCTCTCTCAGAACAGATAACTAGCATGTTGGGTAAACAAATTACAGCTGGGCAATTGACAAATAGAGAGGGCATAACAATGCAATACATGCCAAGATGTCTACTATGAAATCTAGTTGGGCATTACAACAAAGTACATAGACCGTTATTCCAACCGCATCTATGCCTAAATAATCCACCTTCAAGGCAGCATCCGCATCCATTCAGTATTAAGTTGCTAACAACAGATTATTGCATGAAGTAAAGTGTGTAATGTAATCAATACAAGTGCCCTTGGACACTGCACCAATGTTTTATCCCTAGTAGCAACAGCACATCTACCATCTTAGACCTTTCTGTCACTGATCCAGATATCTAGAGACTGAACCCACTATCGAGCATAAATACCCCCTCTTGGAGTCACAAGCATCTACTTGGCCAAAGCATCTACTAGCAACGGAGAGCATGCAAGATCAAGAGCACATAGATAAACAACTTGAATAAACATGGTATCAATATTCATCGGATCCCAGCAAACACAACATCTAGCATTACAATAAGATGATCTTGATCATGTTAGGCAGCTCACAAGATCTAAACATGGAGGCACAAGGTAGAGAGACAACCATCTAGCTACTGCTATGGACCCGTAGTCCAGGGGTGGACTACTCACGCATCACTCCGGAGGCAGGCATGGTGATGTAGAGCCCTCCGGTGATGATCTCCCCTCCGGCAGGGTGCCGGGAAGAGCTTCAGAACTCCTCCGATCTGAGATTGACGATGACGGCCGCGACGGAACTTTTCGTGGAATATGATCGACCGTAATAGGGTTTTCGCGTCGCGGAGAATATATAGGCGAAGAGGCGGCGTCGGTGGCCGAGGGGGCCACCACGCCATAGGGGGCGCGGGCCCACCCTGGGCCGCGCCCTAGTGTGGCGTGGCCCCCTGGTGGGTCTGCTCCGACTCCCCTTTGGACTCCGTGATCTCCTCGTGATATTATTGACGATGTCTTTTGTTTCGTCCAATTCCGAGAATATTTCCTTAATAGATTTTCTGAAACCAAAAACAGCAGAAAACAGGGAACTGGCACTGTGGCATCTTGTTAATAGGTTAGTCCCAGAAAATGCATAAAAATGATATAAAGTGTAGCCAAAACATGTAGCAATTGATATAATAACAGCATGGAACATCAAAAATTATAGATACGTTTGAGACGTATCATAGGGTAGAAAAATACGTTTAGGTGCTGCTGTTTTTCTGGACAGATTATGTCCCATTTTCTTTGATGCATGCTTAGAACATTTAATTTGAATCTTTTTGATCCAATTGAGTTTATGAGTAGGCATACAACATTATACATGTTCTGGACATTCATATGAATTTTTGTCTAAGGATTGTATGCAGCAAGAAATCTATTTGTTTATCACTACTAATACACCCCACAGAAAAGAAATGGGAGAAACGGTGTTTTGAAGTTTTTTCACAGGGGTTAGAGGAGATGCACCAAGAGCTATCCAAGGATGGTGAAGACCATAAGCTTGGGGACGTGAAGACAACCCCACTGGACCTACACACTCTCGGTTTGCACACGTCTAACATCTGTTTTTCGATCGAAACACTTTATCGCATAAACTTGGAGCGTCTTATTGTTTGTTTAGGTTAGATTTTTATTTTGTGAGACCACCACACTATCATTTATATATGAGAGAGCTACTGGAAATTTGGGTTGAATTATGTTGGATGCTATTATAAGATTGGGAAAAGGGATGTTGGAGTTAATTTTAAAAGACACATATAATTGCATGATTCATGAGCTTGTTAATGAGTAATAATTTGCAAATATTTTATCAAGAGCTATCTTTTATTCATGTTTTGATGCTAAATGTTATTCTACCTTGTTTTAACATGGATTAGTTAGTTCTATGGACACTCATGCATGCATTTAGACGGTCAACTTTCTCCCTCTTGCTAGCCCAAAAATTCCAACAAGCAAAAACTTGTTTCCAACACCTTCAACCAAAGTTTTTCCAGTGAGTCCACCATATCTACCTATTAGCTTTATGCTATTCCGAGTATGTTTATCATGATATTTGTGTTATCTATACCTCTGAATGAAAATGCTTATGTTGTTAATTGTTGTGGGAAAAGTTGGTTATATAGCTCTCTCGAACTTGATGCACACTTTATTTTCATTGCATAAATAAAATATGACCCATTGTGATTAAAATTATGAAGTTGTGGACTTGACAAATGTCTTTGGTTGAGAGTTAGCTCATATGTGCTGTCACATGGCAAGCTTTCAACATTGCACATCATCTCATTTAGTTGATATCATGTACTTTTGTTTATGGATGCTTACCATGGGTGAAATAAAGGAGGAAATGAAGTGAGTTTAAATGAGTTTGTATAAATGGTTAGAGAGACGCCTGGGCCGCTAATCTAAGCCATGCATCATTCATGGTGGAAATTTACTTACATGCTATGGTGAACCTTCTGTGATACACCTTACAATAAAAAGCTATCTAATGGTAAATAAAAAGGGTGTTGAGATTGTTCATTGTGTTTGTTTGTCTTGTCATTTTCCATATCTTGGGACAAGAGGTACCCCAGTTGACGCTCTTAATGATACTATTATTACTTAAAATGATATTTAACTTGAACTTGCTTTGTTTTCCAAGTTGAGTAACACATGGAGTAGGTACTTGTATTCAAGGGGCTTGAGACTTTCAACCTGTACTTTGTCAAGCACACTACTCGAATTGCTTTCACTTTAAACTTAATCATTCAAGATGCTATGATAGGGGAATGAGAGCTTGACACCAAGGATTACCATATTACAATCATTGACTTAAGTAGAGAAGTTCAGAAGTTAGATGAAATTTATTCATGCTTTACCTCTACTCATATATATATCTTTCCAAAGTGTCCACCTTTATATTCAGATTTTCATCAAATACTTTTTGACCATTATAGGATGTTCTTACTTATTATTATGCATACATGTGGTCCATAGTACTTTTTCTCTTATGTTACACTTTGTGAATTATCATTGAACATCCTTGCATTGAATACATGATATCACTTCATAAACTATCTTATACATTACTACTCCTTTGAAGAATGAATCATTTGACTCTATGTAGCAATAACTTCATCACTTCATTCATAACATGTGCCTTACAATATTATATGATCAAGATTATGATGGTAGCATGTCACTTCAAAAATTATTTTGTTTTATCGTTTACCTACTCGAGGACGAGTAGGAACTAAGCTTGGGGATGCTTGATACGTCCCAAACGTATGTATAATTTTTGATGTTCCATGCATGTTTTATGTCAATTGGCACATGTTTTATATACACTTTATATCATATTATGACATTTATTGGATTAACCTACTAATAGTTGCCAAAGTGCAAAATCTTCTTGTTTTCCTATTTGTTGTGTAGAAATTATCAAAAATACAAAAGGAAACCTTGTTGGAGTCAAATTGGGAACTTTCCTGAAATCTGTCTGAGAACTTTTTACGGAGATTGTCAGTTTGACCCTCGAAGATGGCGTCCAATGGAAATCAAATTAAAAGAAAGTTGTCACAATTTTCCATACGAAAATTTTAAGCCCGAGATCAGCCCAATCGGAGTTCGGACGCGGCCTGTAGGCCCGTTTTGGTGGAACCCTAAAAGGGGGTGACGGAAATCCAAGAGTCTATATAAGGAAAGAAACCCTAGGTCGTGGGAAGAGCCCCATACCACGAATTTTCCTCCTCCCAGGCAGCCGTCTGGGGGTGGGAAACCTCCTCCATACCACCACCATCTCCAAGGAAGAAGAGGGGCCAAGGGCCGCCGCCGCTCCTCGCCGCCGCGGGCTGCCGCCGCGCCGTGGCTGCTGCGGGGCTCCGTCTCCACTTCGGGCTGCACCTCTTCATCAACCTCTCCATCAAGCTCCTCAGCACCATGACCATGTGTGAGTAGTTTCCCTCGGGCTGAGGGCTCGTACCGGTAGCTATGTGGTTCATCTCTCTCTCCCATGGTGTGATCTTTATGTGATCATGAGCTTTGTAATCTAGTTGGATCCATGGATGTTACTCTTCGTTATCTTATGAATATGCTATTCAAGTGGGTTTATTAATGTAATCTCCGGAGTCACCTTTGTCCCATGGTGCGAAGTTGACAGTGCGCGTGCCGTGTGTGACTCTTTGGATTAAAGATTATGGGAATACTTGCCATGAGTTGTTCTTTTGTTGGTTGTCACTATAAAATTGTGGTGTTTGTTTAGTACTATTTTGGGGCGCTCATAGTGACATTGGGGTTCCCTAGATGTGGAAGACATACTTTAAGGTGTGCTTTTGCAGCCCTACACGATGGTCTTGGTGTTCTATGATATTGTGGTGTTTGTTCACTCAGACTTTAAGGTGTGCTCTTGTAGCCCTACGCAGTAGATTGGTATTTCTATCCAACGGGAGAATAGTTCAGAGTAGCATAGTGAAGAGGAAATATCTATGTATTCAATTATATTATAATTGTTGAGAGTGTCCACTAGTGAACGTACGATCCCTAGGCCTTATTTCCAAGCATTGAAACACCGTTTGCTCTCATTTTGGCTCAAGTTTGCTTGCTGCCATTTTTATTTCAGATTGCAATTAGCACTTATAATCATCCATATTATTTGTATTTCACTATCTCTTCGCCGAACTAGTGCACCTGTACATCTGACAAGTCTATTAGGTGTGTTGGGGACACAAGAGACTTCTTGTATCTTAATTGCAGAGTTGCTTGAGAGGGATATCTTTGACCTATACCTCCCTGAGTTCGATAAACCTTGGGTTATTCACTCAAGGGAAACTTGCTGCTGTTCTACAAACCTCTGCACTTGGAGGCCCAACACTGTCTACAAGAATAGAAGCGTGCGTAGACATCAATCGCGAAGAGGGCAGATGAATGAATTAGTTCCAGGGTATGCCTTCCGAGATATGCCGGGCAAGGAAGGCCGCGGGAAGAGTTTCAGGACTAGGCCAGAATCATATCTAAATTACAATACGACTCTTGTTGTTGTTAGTGAGGCCAGTTAATACTTTTTGCAATCTCGTGCAACCTCTCAGTCTCAATCTCCCCACTAGCACCTCGCCCCATATTTCCGCCAGGCACCACGGCCCCCTTCCTGTCGTAGCCCGCCATCACCCTGCATCATCATTGGCCACCCCAAAACCCGGAGTCAGCAAACCACAATTCTTTTTTTAGAAAGATAGAGGTCGCCCCCCCCCCACCATTCCATTGCATGAAGCCAAAACAGAGTGACGGGGTTCAGCACAAAAACATACAAGCAGTAGAAACTGTCCTAACAACCGACTACCACACATCTCAACAACACACAAATTTTCAGAAACATCTAACTCGACGCAGCTTTACTCTTTGAACCTACGATGGACAGGAAAGAATATGGCGGTGCATTTGATGGGACAAATTAATTGGTTTGCAGTAGTTGTCGTTGGAGTTCTTGAGGTGTCCACGTACTACCCACCCGACGGCATCAGGACCATGCTATCCTTAGGAGCTCGTCCCGCTTGCATAAGACCACCCAACGATGAATGTGAAAGGCTAACCTGGACCAGACATTCATGATACTTCTCCATACTTGACCCTAAAAACACATATCATTGTAAATCCATAGGCACCACAAGGTGGAAGATGGTATCATATTAATATGACCATTTTTGTTTGGAGCAATCCAAAATATAGCACATCGGCCAACAGATCTAAAGTTAGCGCCAATCTCCACATTGAAAATTACACAGATTGCTTTTCAGACAACCGAAGCAACCACACGAGAGCATAATAGATGATGTGAAGTTCCAGAAATCCATCTTGGGTCAGAGGAGTATATGCTCCAATTGTTTAAAAACATATTTCAAAATGTCAAAGGAAAAAAAATCCAGGTATACATACTCACATTTTATGCTCGCTCACAAAATTTCACGGAAAAGAACATTTTTCGTGGCTTGTATTAAAAAGACAAGAAAATGTTGTGCGAAATCATATAAGTCAAAAATACCGCCTTCATGAAGTTTGGTCTGTACTGGCAGGCTGAGAGCATCTCCAACCGGAGCCCCCAAATTCGGCCCCCAAATGTCCGCAGACACGTCCGGGCGTGTCCGCGGACAGTGACCGGACGACCCCCAAAGTTGGGCTCCTACAACCACATACCCCAAAAACTTCTCCCCAAACTCATGCAAGCCATGCAACATCGATCCGATACATATCGGATCCAAATTACAAAACATAGTGGTCCAAATTCAAATGAAATTAACAAAGTTTAACAAGTTGTTCGATACAAGAATGAGAAGTGACTTCTTCTTCAAGGGGCGGTTCCACCGGAGCCATCTAGGCCGAGGTCACGGTCGGAGATCCTCTTCTTCATCATGAGGACCCACTTTGCGCTAGGCTCATCCAAGAGGCTAGCGTCTTGGAACATGATCCTTTGTTCCTCCATGATTCTTGCAAGATTGGCTTTCTCTTGCTCGACCGCGAAGGCATCCGACATCTTTTTTGCTCCAATTGGACCTTCATCCAAGCCTCCTCCTTCACCAATTCCTACCTCGCCCTCTCAATGTCCATCCTCTCCTTGAGCCGGAGGCGATCAAACTCCATTCTTTCCCTTTGCAAAGCCAAGAATACGTCATACCTCTCGGCCTTCTTCTCCTCTCTATCTTTCTCCAACTTCTTCATGGTTTCATCCTTGTTTGAGAAGATGCCCGTCCATGTGGCGGACATCTTTGTGGCGGCGCCTTCACGAGCCACCCGATCCTTCTCCCACCTCCTCCCCATCATCATCCTCTTCCGGCCGCTTCCGGCTTCGGATGGCGCATCTTCTTCATCAAGTCCACTTGGGAGAGAAGAGCTTGATCCATCATTGGTCTTTCATTTTTTAGCCGGATTCTTGTGATCATCATATTGGGAGACCCACTTGGGCTTCCCGGTAAATTCTAGCCAACAATGTGCCATGGTGAAGGGTTTGCCCTCCGTTTGATGGTACAAAGTGGAGGCCAAACCACTCTACGAAGCAAACAAGTAGAAGCAATTGCACCAATGAAATGTGATAAAATCAAGATTTTTCAATGAAACAAGTTGAATCAATTGCTTACATGGGAAGTCACGTTGACACCACTTTGATTCCTATTCACCACTTGTGCATGGAAACCACAATACTTGTTCACGCTTTCTTGGATCAAAGCCCACCTATGTTGGAGAGAGCCGGCGTTGCGATCGACACAATTGGGTGGGGTTGCACATAGCACATTTGATGATGGAAGTGGGCATGTATCTTCTCCCACAACCGGGTGCCCTTTTGCTCGGTTCCACATATAGTATCCATGCTTGTGGCTAACCAAGCTCGGCAAAGCAAAACATCCTCGAAAGTTGTATACGATTGGCCTCTTGGTGTGTACACCTTCTTCGCCTTCACCTTCTTTGTCGTCGCAACGTCCGCCGGCTCGTCCTCACCCAAAGTTTAAAAGGGGGGAAGTGTGGATGCCGATGGCTCCTGTGATGGCGGATTGACCCCATTTCGGATCAATTCCATCATAGTTTATCCTAAGCATACTAACAATTGCACGACGGACCTAAAATTGACTCGGAACTATGCAATTCGGATAGAGTTTCATACCCAAAGTCTAGTTGACTTCTATCGAACAGGTTGTGGGCGTGGTGGCTGTCGGTGAGGCCGGAAGAAGCACGCGTCCGCTGGAGCGGCGGAGAGTCCTCCACCACCTCCTCGTCTGTGTCGGCGGCACCTGCGACGGGTACTCATCCGCGAGGAGGCACGACTCCTCCCGGTTCGTGGTCGAGGATGTCGACCTTCTTGCCGCCACGCCGGGAGGCTGAGGCGGCTTCAGCGCAGGGCGCCTCGCCATGGGTGCGGGCGTGCTCATACCCACGGGCACCGGCTCCTCCTCCTGCGTCTCCGCGTTGGCAATCCTCTCGGCCTCCGCCGCCACGCCGCCTTCTCCTTGTTCGCTTGCTCACGTTCGCGTTGCTTGCGGCGCCGCGTCCTCCGCGCCACGGTCTCCGGCTTCAGCGCCGAGTCCGGCCTCTGCTCAACGGATTAGAGGATGCGCCCTTCTCCGCGAAATCCATGGCTTCTTCCGTCTCCATCCGGATTTGCAAAGGTGGACGAGGCGGGAGGAATGAAATTAAACCGGCGGGAGTGGATGCGGAGGAGGGGATAAATGAAAGTCGTCGGCGCCCAAATTTGGGTTCAAATTTGGTGGAGCCGCCTTGCCAGAGCCGACGTGGCGGACGCGTCCGGGCCGCACCAAACTTTCCCCACATATGGGCTGGCTTTGGGGGGAGCCGGACCGCCCGGACGTTTGTGGAATCTATGGAGGCCTCGATTGGGTTGCCGTTTTCAGCCCAAACCATGTCCGTGCTGTCCGCCCGGACGTTTAGGGCACCTCCAACGGGCTGGTGTAAATGGACCAGCCAAGTCCCTTTTTGTCCGAACGGACATTGTCGCTGCTCCAACGGGCTGGTGCATAGGGACACGTGATTTCGCCCCCCATACCTGGCCCAACTTTGGTCCAACTTTGGGGGCGGAACGGACAGCCACCGGTCCGCCCTTTGTCCTCCCGTGTCCGCACCGGGTCCACTGGCCAGACACACAAACCCCCTTCCACCCCCACCCACCTCCCCGTCCCCATTGCCTCCCGCCGCCGCCGCCCTAGACCTAGCTGTCGCCGGCCGATCTATCCTACGCCGCGGCCGCACCTCGCCCTCTTCTCCCGCACCGGCCGCCCTCGTCCTCTTCTCCAGCCCCTTCATAGCCCCGAAGGTGTTCGACGGATTGACCGAACAAGGTATGGACAATTTCTGTCCCTTCTTTGCATTTGGCCGGTGCAAATGGTGGTAGCATGTTTTTATTGTTCCTTTCATGTAGATGGATAGCGATGATGAGTTCTTCTACCACACCTTCACACTGCCCGTCTTCTGAAGATGAACGAGAGCAGGGGCTTTCCTGGAATGCTTGGATGCATAGATTGTATGCATTGGGAGTGGAAGAACTGTCCTCTTGCTTGGCAGGGACAATACCAGGGCCATGTTGGCGAGTGCACGGTCATACTTGAGGCAGTGGCTTCCTAGGATCTTTGAATTTGGCACACATTCTTTGGTATGGCCGGCTCCCACAATGATATCAATGTACTACAGCGGTCAACGGTATTCGACAGAGTTGCCGAGGGCGATGCTCCAATTATCAACTATGAGGTGAATGGCCATGAATACAACAAGGGGTATTACCTAGCTGATGGCATCTACCCTTCATGGCCAGTTTTTGTGAAGACCATCCGGAGACCCGACCAAGAGAAGACTCGCAGGTTTGCTCAACACCAAGAAACCTGTCGGAAGGATGTGGAGCGAGCATTTGGTGTGCTCCAATCTCGTTTTGCCATTGTTCGGCATCCTGCTAGAACATGGAGCAAGGAGATGATGTGGGAGGTCATGACAGCTTGTGTGATCATGCACAACATGATCGTTGAGGATGAGCGGGATGACGCGAAGCTATTCGATCAAGGATGGAATTTCAGGGACAGTTGGTTGAGCCGATCCCTGGGCCGTCGTGTTCCAGCAGTATCTCCACCTGCTTGATGAGATGCAATACAAGCTTACGCACATCCAGGTCCAGAATGATTTGGTGGAGCATGTGTGGACTCATTTTGGAAACCAGTAGTCGTGTCCTCCTTAATTTTATTTCATTGAACAAACTATTTATTTCAGTCTGTGCACTTTATTGTAATAAACCCTGTTATTTATTATTTGTGGACTATTATTTTCTATTCATAATTTGTGGACTACTTTAGCTATTTGGTGAAAAACATAGCCAAAATTCGGACCATGGGCAAACATGCGCTAGCCGTTTGGGGCACCTCCACCCCAAACGGACAAAGGCCCAAAATGTGTCCGCGGTCCGCCCCAAACGGACCAACTCGGACACATTTTGGTGTCCGTTTGCGCTAGCCCGTTGGAGGTGCCCTTAGGAGGGTTTGGGACCGTGGTTGGAGATGCTCTGATGTTCTTGCGGTAGACCTGTTGAGTCACATGAGCACCCTAGCATGTTAGGAGCAGGAGGCTAGGATAAGTGGCAGTTTGAAACTTTGAATCAGAAAACCTCCTCGTTGACAGAGATGGGAAGCTCAGCAGCTGGGAGCTTGGGACTTGACTCGGCGATGCGCCTGGAGTGTTGCCTAGTTGGAACACATGAACTTTAGTTTTTGTCCCAATCACTACTAGTTTCTTCCCTGTGTACGTGACTGATTGCAACTTTTTCATTCTCAAATCCATGTACGTGTATTAAAAGGTTTCTGAAGGATAGTATGACAGATGAATTATATGCAAAATTTATGTCTACGTGACCTCATTTTCAGCTAGTATCTGGCTGCAGTTTCGCTTGTGCAAAATGACTTATTGTTTGTATTTGCCACAAGTCGCTACAAGGTTAATGAGCAGAGCAGCTCGATCACGACTCGATCTTCCTTCGAATATAAAAAATGCAATCAATGTACATCTTCCTCCTTTCCCACTGGTCCAGGGTCAACGACTATCTCCATCTCCATCGTGGAGGCCATGTTGCTTCTTCGTCCTCCTTCCTATGCATCCGGCGACGCGGCTGCGGGGAACTCCTACTAGCTGGCAAACAAGGCGGCGGCGCCAGTTTTATCAATGGCGCTCCTCATCTCCTCCTATGCAGCAGCTTGCTCCTCGTCGTCGGCCACGGCGGGTCAAAGTGGAAGGCGGCGGCACGCACGGTGCCGGTGGAGTACCTGTACCCGCCTTACAGCCTCATCTACTTCGAGTCCACCGACACCAACGGCGTCTTCCTCCGCTCCCCCAACGCCGCCTTCTCCGCCGCCCTCTACAACCCCGACGGCACCGACACTTCCGACGAGCGGCACTCCCGCTTCGCCTTCTCCGTCCTCCACGAAGCCTCCCGCACCCCTGTCTGGACCGCCACCGCCAGATCCACCACCGTCCTCTCTCTCACCGCCTCCGGCCTCACAATCTCCGACCCGGTTGACCAATCAGGCCCACCGGAATGGTCCACTCCCGCCGACCTCGCCGCACCCGTCGCCGCGCTCCGCCTCCTCGACACCGGCCAGCTCGCCCTCCTCGACGCCACCAACGCCACGCTCTGGTCCTCCTTCGACGCCCCACCGACACCCTGCTCCAGGGCCAGACGCTCCCCGTCGGCGTGCCTCTCACCGCCGCCACCTCCGACAGCAACCTCTCCCCCGGAGCCTACCGCCTCGTCCTCACCACCAACGACGCGCTCCTCCAGTGGCAAACCTCTGAGTCCGGTGGTGGTTTCGTCACGTACTGGGCGCTCTCTTCCGACGCCGCCTCCGTGCAGCAATCCAACCAATCCGTCCACTCCATGAAGGTCAACGCCTCCGGTATCTACCTCCTCGCCGACAACGCCATCGACACGGTCTTCACGCTCCTCTTCACCGACCCCTCCATCTCGAACAAGATCCTCAAGGTGGATCCGTCCGGTCGCCTCCGCGCGCTGAGCATGTCCTACTCACCCACGGCGGCTCGCGCCACGCTCCCCGCCGTCTGGGATGCCCCGGCGAGCGACTGCGACCTCCCGCTGCAGTGCGGCTCCCTCGGCCTCTGCACGCTCGAAAACAACACTTCCTCCTGCATGTGCCCCGACGCCTTCAGCACACACAACCCGGGCGGATGCTCGCCGGCCGATGGCTCCGCGCTCCCCATCCCAGCACAGACCTGCCACGCCAGCAACGCATCGTCGTCTTCGGCAGCAACAGAAGCGGCTTACGGCTACATGAGTTTAGGCCACGGAGTGGGCTACTTCGGCAGCAATTTTGCGGCTCCGGTGACGGCCGACGACGCGCTCCCGGCGTGCCGCGACCTCTGTTCGGCCAACTGCTCCTGTCTCGGCTTCCTCTACAAAAACTCCTCCAAGTCGTGTTACCTCCTGCACGACCAGATCGGCTCCGTCTTCCGCGCCAACACAGACGGCGACGCAGCCGGCTTCGTCAAGACGCTCCCGCCGCCGTCGTCATCGCGTGGTGGCGGCGGCTCGTCGGCGCTGAGCTCCATAACCATCGTGTTCGGCATCGTGCTGCCGACCATGGCGGCCGTGTTCATCACCTTCCTGCTCTATGTGCTGGCCGTGCGGTGGCTCAAGAACCGCCCCGACGATGGCAAGAAAAAAAGAAAAAGAAGAAGCACAGCGGCCATGGCAGCAGCTGGTTCATGCTGCAGATGATGTCGTTGTCGTCGTCTAGGGCGTCGTCCAATTCCCCTTCGGAGAAGGAGGACGACAACGAGGACCATGACGACGACGATGAGGTGCTCATTCCCGGGCTGCCTACCCGGTTCACTTTCGCTGACCTGGAGACAGCAACCCGCGGGTTCAGGTCGCAGATCGGCTCTGGCGGGTTCGGGTCCGTGTACCGCGGCGAGCTCCCCGACGGGACGACGGTGGCCGTGAAGCGGATGAACAACCTAGGCACGCAGGGGCGGCGCGAGTTTTTGACAGAGATCGCCGTGATCGGCAACGTCCACCACGTGAACCTAGTGAAGCTGCGAGGCTTCTGCGCTGATCAGTCCCGGCAGCTGATGCTCGTGTACGAGTTCATGTCCCGCGGCTCCCTCGACCAGTCCCTTTTCCTCTCCCGCTTCAGCGGTGGCGGTTCCGGCGCCTCCGCCGGTAAGAATATGTTGTTGGAGTGGCCAGAGCGAGTGGGGGTGTGCGTGGGAGCGGCTCGAGGGCTGGCGTACCTGCACGCCGGCTGTGACCGGAAGATCCTGCACTGCGACGTGAAGCCGGAGAACATCCTGCTGGACGAGCGCGGCGGCGTGAAGATCGCCGACTTCGGGCTGGCGAAGCTGCTGAGCCCGGAGCAGTCTGGGCTGTTCACGACAATGCGTGGCACCAGGGGTTACCTGGCGCCGGAGTGGCTTACCAACGCGCCAGTCTCGGACAAGGCCGACGTCTACAGCTTCGGCATGGTCCTGCTCGAGATCCTTCGCGGAACCAAGAACTCCAGGCTGCTGCAGCACGAGGAGGCCACCGCCACTGGCAACGTTGTCTCTGTCTCAGGCAGTGTCTCATCGGACAGCCGCGGCAGCAGCTACTTCCCGGCGATGGCGTTGGAGGTGCACGAGGAAGGGGGTCGGCGGTACGCGGAGCTGGTGGACCCGAGGCTGGAGGGGAGGGCGGACATGGCGGAGGTGGCGAGGGTGGTGCGGGTGGCGCTCTGCTGCCTCCACGAGGACGCGTCGTTACGGCCGGCCATGACGGCCGTGGCCGCCATGCTCGACGGCAGCATGGAGGTGTGCGAGCCCAGGACGGAGCAGCTGACCTACCTCAGGATGTACGGCGGAGGCATGGGTGGCAAGTCAAAGGGATCCGACATCACCAGCGGCGACGGCGCCAGGAGCAGCTTGTCACCGCCATCATGCGTGTCGGCGCAGCAGCTCTCGGCTCCCAGGTAGATGACAGACACGCTGCTAAGCCTGTCAGTGTAATGAGGGATGCAAATTTTGGGAGTAGATCAAAAAGCATGTCTCGTTTTGTCGAAAAATTTGTGAATATAGCATACAGATACAAATCTCCGTTCCATCTCCTGTGCGTGTTCTTTTCAGTACTTCTTTTGCCGGAAAATTGAACTGCTATTACAAAATTCTTCAATCTGCCTATATTGGTTGGCCTTTGAAAATAGGAAGGCCGAATGGTACAACTACATAAGTCGTGCTAATTCATTTACTATGAAATTTTTCCACTTGGTACATTCGAAGGGTGGACGCATCACACAAGCAACCCGGCATGCCACGGCATTGGCAACACACTCCGTAAAACATATCAGAAGTCAACCACCGGGCATTGGCAACCAAAATTTGGCGTCAGCACTAAGCCAAACTGGAGGTGGATTCTAATCAATTAAGAAGGTCAACACTGCCGAATAAACGCAAGCATTTCAGCCCTGAGTTGATAGTATATACTACTACCTCTGTTCCACAATATTACCCTTTTTAGCAAGCAAGAGGGAGTATAAGATAGATGAAGTACTACACCACAGTTATCATCTTGGATGATTTCTGCAAGAGAACTGCAGAAGATGTAGCCAGAGTCATAATCGACTAAGGTCGCATTCCAAGTTGCACATCATCCACTGATAAGATTCTTCTGCTTCAAACTGCTACAAATACCTATACACAAACCCATCTTACATTAGTTAATTCAGCGGTATTAACTTCACTCTAACGGAACTTGTGGCTCAATATTTTTAGCCAGATCATTTCAGCACTACTAGGTAAAATAGAATTAGAAAGTGATAAAAGAGCGTGAAGAGGAACATCAATATGATAACAACCTGAAACACAAAATCATCGTGGATAACGTCAGAATCAAATATAGTATGTCAGTTATATAATAAAACTTCCACCCTACAAAGTGTTGATCAAACTCTGCTCCTCTCTTAACCTCAAATAAAGTCTGAAGCACTGTCGTTGTTTACTGTAGCACATTAGGCTGTTTTTGGCAACGGCTGAATAGTTTTCAGTTAGGTGTCTCGGACATAGGATTCTGTTAGTTTTTCAGTTAGCGTTTTGTTAGCTAGCTGGGACGCGGTCTGTGCGCCCAGCTCCGTAGTTGTAGGATCGCAGTAGCGCACGATCTGGTCATGGGATGGCATGATCCAGTCGATGGTCGTGGCCTCGATCGTAGACTGAATAAATAGAAGAGAAAACAGAAAAGCAGTAGCTGTTGAACGCTGCACAAAAACCCTCGAGTCTCCTGTTCTTTCTTGTTTCAGTTCAGCAAACACACGAGAGAAAGAGAGATCGAAACAACATTTGGTATCAGAGCCATGGTTGGCACAGCGGCGGCGACATCCAAGACCCCACCTCGGCAGAGCAGCGTGAGCATCGTCGGGGACGCAGCCTGTCACGGCGTGGCAGGGGCGGCGAGACGCGCGAGATCGTGGTCGCGAGGTGGTGAGGGAGACCGGCGGTGGAGGTGGGGGATCGATGCATCTCCCGATGCTCACTCGACGAATTACACGAGTGGGCGATACTGATGCGTGTTCAGCTGCAGGGAGCTTGTCTCTGGGAGGCGATCGTCCCCGGCACCGACGACGAGCACCAGGAGCGGCTGGCGCTGGGCGCCATCCTACGCGCGATCCCGCCTGAGATGGTGCCGGTGCTCGCCGGCAAGGACAACGCGCAGGCGGCCTGGAACGCGATCAAGGTGATGCGCGTTGGTGTCGATCGCGTCCGCGAGGCACGCCGTCAGAAGCTGCGATGGGACTTCGAGAACCTGGCGCTCAAGGACAACGAGGGCAACGAGGACTTCTCCTTGCGCCTCACCGGGATCATCACCGAGCTGCAATCCCTGGGAGACACGGTGACTGAGCTCGCCGGGGTACAGAAGTTCCTCCGTGTCGTCCCGCCGCGGTACGCGCAGATGGCTTGCTCGATCGAAACTCTGTTAGATCTGAGCGAGCTGTCAATCGAGGAGCTCAGTGGACGTTTGTCCGCATCGGACGGACGCGGCGGCGAGACGGTGGCGGAGACCGGCGGCAAACTGCTGCTGACGAAGGAAGAGTGGGCAGCTCGGCAGCGCCAGCGTCACAAGTCTCGTCGTAATCAGGCGGCGGCGACAAGAGCGGCAAGCCCAAAGCACCGTCTGGCGACAGACCGGCGCACACGGGGAAGGGCGAGCGCAAGCCGAGAAACTGTCGTTACTGCGGCAAGCCCGGGCACTGGGCGAAGGAATGCCACAAGGCCCAGCGAGATCGCGAGAAGCGCGGCGAGGTTGCCAATCTCGCCAGTGTCGAGGAAAAAGCGGAGGAGGAAGAAGAGCGCCTAGGACTGTACATGGCGAAGATCTCCACTCTGACGCCGGACGGCGACACCGATGCGGCGCAGGAGGTGAACCTCAACGCGGAGAAGGTAATACATGTGCCCTCACCTGACGGTGTTTGGTACTTGGACTCAGGAGCTAGCAGCCACATGACTGGATGCCGTGAGACGTTCACGGTGCTCGATGAATCGGTGCGCGGCACCGTGCGCTTCGGCGACGGCTCCGTCAGGATCGAAGGACGCGACACCGTCGTGTTCGAGTGTCTCACGGCGATCAGCGCGTCCTCGGCGACGTCTACTTCATCCCGAGCCTCAAGAGCAACATCATCTCGCTTGGGCAGCTCGACGAGACGGGGTGCAAGATCACCATTGAAGATGGCGTCATGCGCATCCTCGACAAGGCACGCAAGATCATGGCGCGGGTAGGCAGGACAGGCAACAGGCTGTACACGGTGCGCCTGCAAATTGCCTTCCATGTCAGCCTGCTCGCGCAGAAGGACGACGACGCCTGGCTGTGGCATGGACGCTACGGCCACCTGCACTTCCGCGCGCTCAACAACCTCTCCAGCAAAGCAATGGTGCGAGGGATCCCGGAGATCAAGCATGTCCATGAGTTCTGCGACGGCTGCGCAATCGGCAAGCAACATCGCACGCCGTTCCCGCGCGCAACGGTGTTCCGTGCAGAACGTGCACTGGAGCTGGTACACACGGACTTGTGCGGTCCAGTCACGCCGCCCACTGCCGGCGGTAAGAAATACTTCCTTCTGATCGTCGATGATTACTCGAGATATATGTGGCTCGAGTTGATCAGGACGAAGGACGAGGCGCTGCGCTTCTTCAAGAAGGTCAAGGTACTGGCGGAGAACGAGCAAAACTGCAAGCTGCTCGCGTTCAGATCGGACCGTGGCGGCGAGTTCGACTCTGCAGAATTCTCTGAATTCTGCGAGGTGAACGGCGTCAGACACTACATCACCGCGCCATACACTCTGCAGCAGAATGGCGTGGTCGAGCGCCGCAACCAGACGGTGGTCGAGATGGCACGCTGCCTTCTCAAGGCCATGGCGGTGTCGGGTCCGTACTGGGGGAGGCGGTGAAGACCGCTGTGTACCTGTTGAACAAGGCGCTGACGCGGAGCCTCAACGGTGTGACACCGTACGAGGCGTGGCATGGCAACAAGCCGAGCGTGCACCACCTCCGCACCTTCGGCTGTGTCGCCCATGTCAAGAAGCTCGGGCCAGGACTTCACAAGCTCGCAGATTGCTCCGTGCCGGGCATCTTTGTCGGCTACGAGGAAGGAGCGAAGGCGTACATGGTGTACGGCCCTATGGGCAAGCGTCTGTACATGACGCGCGACGCCGTGTTCGAGGAACGCCGTGCATGGAACTGGACAGCACGGCTCACGGAAGATGGAGACACGGCGCCACCGAGCTTCACCGTGGTGTACACCACGAGTGAGGACACTGCCGTGATGGATGCAGGCAGTGAAGGACGCGGCGAGACAAATCCTTGCACCTCCAGTCGCGACGCCAGCGATAACACCTGCGACGTCAAGTCCAGCGAGCGAGCACAACACCGAGGTGTTTGATGAACCTCCAGATGCAGCACGGCCACGACGTCCAGTACCACAGCCCACGCATCAGATGACGACGCGAGCACAGCACGGCATCTTTCGCCCGCACCCACGGTATGCACAGCTCGCCGTGTCTGAGGTCGACGGAGGCGAGTGTCTGCATCACATCACTGCAGAGGAACCATCCAGCATTGAGGAAGCAATCTCAGTACCTGCCTGGAAGGACGCGATGGAAGCAGAACTCAAGTCCACCCACGACAACAACACCTGGTCACCGTCGGCGCTCCCGCATGGACATCGCGCAATTGGCTTGAAATGGGTCTTCAAAGTGAAGAAGGATCCTGCTGGAAACGTGATCAAGCACAAAGCTAGGCTGGTGGCGAAGGGATATGCACAGAAACAAGGTGTTGATTTCGATGAAGTGTTTGCTCCTGTCGCTCGCATGGAAACAGTGTGTCTGTTGCTTGCTCTCGCCGCGCACAGGAGTGGGAGGTGCACCACATGGATGTAAAGTCTGCATTCCTGAATGGTGATCTGTCAGAGGAGGTGTATGTGCAACAACCTCCAGGATTTGAAGTGGACAAGGACTCAAGCAAAGTTCTGAAGCTGAAAAAGGCGCTGTATGGACTTCGTCAGGGAACGCCAAGTTGGGTGCCACGCTCGTCGCGCTTGGCTTCACTCGGTGTCCACAGGAACATGGAGTGTACCGTCGAGGTGATTAGAGCTCATTCCTTCTGATTGGTGTGTATGTCGACGATTTAGTCATCACAGGCACAAGCACAGTGGAGATCGCCAAGTTCAAGTTGCAGATGCAGCAGGAATTCGAGATGAGCGACTTGGGCCTGCTTAGCTATTATCTCGGGATCGAGGTACAGCAGCGTGAGGGGGAGATCACGCTGTGTCAAGCTGCATATGCTGCGAAGATCGTGGAACAGACAGGTCTGAGCGTCTGCAACCTGTGCCATACACCAATGGAGCACCGACTGCAACTTGCAAAGCTCGGGGGAGATGCCCCAATTGAGGATGCCACTGCTTACAGAAGCTTGGTTGGCAGTCTCCATTATCTGGTTAACACTCGACCAGACATAGCTCATGCCGTTGGCGTCGTGAGCCGGCACATGGAGGCACCGGGCAAGACACACTGGGCAGCAGTGAGACAGATCCTCAGGTACATTAGTGGCACACTAGACTACGGAGTCAGATACAAGGCAGGAGCCTCTGGAACCCTGCATGGTTTCAGTGACAGTGATCATGCAGGGATATCAATGACAGAAGAAGCACTTCCGGCATTGTATACTTCATCGGTGACAGTCCCGTATCCTGGTCGTCGCAGAAGCAGGGAGTGGTGGCCATCTCATCATGCGAGGCGGAGTATGTTGCAGCAGGTACTGCGACAAGTCAGGGAGTATGGCTGAACAGGCTCATTGGCGAGCTCATCTGCCATTGCTTTGTGCAAGAACCCAGTGCATCATGGACGCAGCAAGCATATTGACACCAAATTCCACTACACTCGTGAGAGGATTGAAGCAGGGGAGATGGATGTCGATCATGTCCGCACCGAAGAACAGCCCGCTGACATACTGACGAAGGCTCTTGGACGAACCTAGTTTGTGGAGTTGCGTCAGAAGATTGGCGTGCAGAAGATCATCAAGGTGCAGGTTTGAGGGGGAGAAATGTTGATCAAACTCTGCTCCTCTCTGAACCTCAAATAAAGTCTGAAGCACTGGCGTTGTTTACTGTAGCACATCAGGCTGTTTTCGGCAACGGCTGAATAGTTTTCAGTTAGGTGTCTCAGACATAGGATTCTGTTAGTTTTTCAGTTAGCGTTTTGTTAGCTAGCTGGGACGCGGTCTGTGCGCCCAGCTCCGTAGTTGTAGGATCGCAGTAGCGCACGATCTAGTCATGGGATGGCATGATCCAGTCGATGGTCGTGGCCTCGATCGTAGACTGAATAAATAGAAGAGAAAACAGAAAAGCAGTAGCTGTTGAACGATGACAAAAATCCTCGAGTCTCCTGTTCTTTCTTGTTTCAGTTCAGCAAACACACGAGAGAAAGAGAGATCGAAACAACACAAAGTTGTTGAAACTTAAAACAGGGGACTCCGAAACCATATTCACACCACCTAATACAGGATCATAAACTTGAATACATGAAACTAATAGCTTCAATGTTCACTCTTTACACACCAGATGCTCCAAAATAAGTTTTTAGTGTGTTTGTTGTCTACTTCATATTCAAGGCAGCTTATGCTTAAAAATCAGTACCATTGGATAATGTACATGTACAAGAACAGGACAACAATAAACTTTTCTTGTATCCATATGCATTATGATTTTATATCTATAGGCATCAACAACCACAAAATTCATGATTCGAAAAATAATATTGCTGGTCTGTATTGATATATAAATCATAGTTCTACGATGTGACATCAGGTAGTACAGAAATCAATTGTCTCATACTGTATTACAAGTTTATCTCGTACATAGTCCGATATAACCCTACAGTATTGGACACAAGTAGAGGATATCACAATCAGAACATCGGAGAGAATCATAGAAATAAAACAGCATCGCGCAGCTAACAACAGAAACTTCATACAAATGGGTAGCAAAATAAATGTATTCAATCTCCTGTAAGCTACTGTTTTCTGACGCCTACTAATGCTCCTTTCAGCAACTGAAGAATAAGCAGACCATCTTCTAAAACCACATACATAACACGTGGAAATTAGGACCAAACAACTGAAAATGAGAAAAAAATGGCTACTACACAATTGAAGGCATGAAATCAGCCATTTACTTTCTATCACATGCAGATATTTCAAAGCTGTCCCCCACTCAAACACTTGTAGGACAACTCCTCAACAAAAGATAAAAATAGAATATTACTACTCATATTATAAGGTATGATAGTTGTTCAAGATTTACGATCAATAGCAAGATCAGAAGCGATACAAATTGTCTCAGAGACAATTACCGACTGGACAGATAGAACTGTATTTACTCCCCTAAAAGTGCCAATTAAATTGCTCATTTGCATGGTTTTCAATTCAAGTCTACTTTGCAGTTTGTTTGCTGCCAGTTTCCACCTTGTAATTACAGTGTCATTGATATCATGGATGAACAATAGTACACTACCATGGTACTCCCATAGAGACCACACTTCAATGATAACATAATAGCATAAAAGACAACACGGCTATAACAAAATGTCAAGTTGATAGTGAACACGTCAGAAGTACAATAAGGTTAATCCAGCAACTGGGTATGAAAAAAAAAACAGGAATTGGGAGTCCAGAGTTGTTAAGATGAGCAAGCAACCTTCAGTATAAAAACTTGTGAAAGGACGAACGGTGGTACACGGATCGTCTCTAAATAGTTCCCGAGACTGCATTGAACCAAGTTGAACCATAAACACTGATGAGTGCATCCACCAAAAGATTGCATTAGCATCCTCATCATAGTGCATTATAGATGTAAGCGCCCTGTCAATCTTAAATCCCAACCCGAGTATCTTCTGCAGTTCAACAGTCTTCCGCAACACCCAAGTGGCAACACCATAAGAATCTACCTTCCTCTCCCAAATTTGTAAGTAGAGTTGGACCGGGTAGTGGTTGGGGCCGCACGACAAAGCCGCAAAGCCAAGACCACCATCCTCTGCCTGGATGATCACATCACTGTAATCAACACGAAGAGGCCTCTTGAGGACAGCTAGCTTCTGTGTATCCAGATCAAACTCAAGTATGCCATTGAAATTCAGCCAGTGAAGGGTGTTACTAACAAGTGTGCTGGACTCAGAAATATAAATATCACCATGCGGAAGCGTTGTCGAGACGAGATCACACCAGGTGTCAGTCTCTGAGGAGTAAACACTTGTGAAAGCGATGGCTTCGTCATCTTCATGATGCGCGTACATGCCGAGCACGGCGACTTTGAAAGGGCTAGAGTGGCATGCGCCATGCGTGTGGCCCTGGTCATCGTCGGCGCAGAGCACCGCCCCACGGTGGAAGACCACAGTACCGGGACCGTGGAATCGCGGCGTATCCGCCACATCGCGGTAGTCATCAGTGATGGGGTTCCACACGACGACGTGATGCCGACTCCAGTTGTCGAAGAGCATTCGTCCGTAACGGCAGTCGAGGCACGACCAGTCCTCGTGGTCGTGGACTTGGAGTTGTGGGGAGAAGCGCTCGGGAGGGATGCAGTAGGGCGGGTCCAGAGTGGATCTGAAGGAGACGTAGCTTCTGCTACATGAGAAGACGCCGAGGAGGGGAGGCTTCCGGTGGTGGAGGCGAAAGCGACGGAGGAACTTGGGGTCGGTGACGAGGCGTCCCCAGCGCTTGGAGATGAGGGACACGTGCATGAGGTAGGGCGGCTGCGGGGGGAGGCGGAGCAGGATCTCGTGGAGGAGGTCGTCGTCTTCCAGTGGATGCGCCGGTCCCGGCGACGGCGACGAGGGCCGGCGGCGGCGGGTCATGTCGCCCACACCCTCGGTCGCTATTGGTTTGCAGGATTGGGGAGTGGAGAGAGGATTTGGGGTTTCTGTCTTTCCGCCAGTATTCGAGCCTTCGCACAAATTCCGACAGTAAAACAACAAAACCGCCGGAGAGGAGGAAGACCAAAAGCCAAAAGCAGTATTGGAATCAACCCATATGAATTTTTCCTATGAAATCCATTTGGTTTAAAGGAATGAATCCTACAAAATTCCTATGGATTACTTTACTACACTACAATCTCATAGGAATTCTAGCAAGCGGTTGGAGCTAATGGAAAAATTCCTATGAGTTTATGACAACCATGGCTTGTATTCAACTCCATAGAAAATTCCTGTGCTTTTCTTGTGCTGCAACCAAACAACTAGTGTAACTGATTTCTGCGTTTTCAGTTTCTGTAGGATTCCACATGTCATGACATTCTATTCCTACGTTTTTCCTATTCCTATGTTATTCAATTCATGTGAACCAAAGAGGCCCTCAAATGTTTCCAGCTCATCTGAAGTCAAGGATTCTTTTTCAGCCATTGGACATGGAATGGCATGCCTTGCCCAACTCACTCTCTGAGTTTCCGATTGGCTCAATTGGATATGAGTATCAAATTCAGCTTATGTCAGAGTACATACAAGATGCCGCCAATTCATTTCTTGTCAGCACAACCATGAGCTTTTTCATGTTGTTCTACTCCAACTTGGGGATCGTTCGAATAAGTCGGTGTTAGGCTCATGTAGGCAGATGACTTAACTAAATTTGGAAAAGGAATACCCAGCCAAAGGTGAATCTTTTTGTGTGGCGGTTGTCTCGTCATAGTCCACCGAGGCATCGAACTGGACACTCGTTGTACTCTATGACATCATTCCTTAAAAGACGAGTGCCATTTGTTCCTCGGGTGCTAGAAACTGAAGCAAGGTTGGCGTGCAATCCAGTTGGAGGATGTGCGATTCAAGTGTCATTTCTTGCTATGCTCGTCTCCAGCTAATTTGTTCCACCAGGTCCCCTCTCTATAGTCTGAACAATCATTTGCTGGCTGTTGCTCTTCCACGAACGCAACAAGGCAAATCGTGATTAGAGGAGCCTGACTGCGGAGGAGTTCCAATTCACGGTTCAGCACAATGTGGAAGAGTAATTTTCATAGCAAAGCGGAAGATGGCCACTGAGCAGCTCATGGGCATTGGGCAAGCAAAATTTGTGATGCACAACCTAATACAACAAACTCCAACATGAACAAGAACAATTAAGGCTCAAACCAATATTTTGCTTCAACCTAGAGCAGATTCCATTCAATTAAAAAGCTAATGCTCAACACTGACGAACCGATCCAACCATTTCAGAGTTCAGTACATATTAGATAGCTAAAAATAAAGCGAGAGTGGGAAAAGAAGATAATTTCTACAATTAATGTCTTTAGTTCACGACTGCAATAGATGGTCATGTCATACTCCAAGGGCCAGCATTCCATGTTGAAGTATGTATACCAGCAAAGCTACTTCTGCTTCAGACTACTCTAAGATACCTGTGGACAAACCCCATCTCATTAGCTAAATCAGCTGTATTAGCTATACACTAATTAAACTTTTGAATATTTTTAGCCAGATCATTGCAGCACTACTTGAAATCCTAAAATCATCCTAAAACGATGTCAACTTTCTTAGATGGTGCGCTCTGCGTTGGTGAGAGCCAAAAGCATGCATGCTTTTGGCGGGACGGAGCTGACAGGCCCTCCCAGTTGTCCCTTGGTGACGTCCTCTTGGCATGATCTTGTCTGCTCCGGCCTTGGCGTCCAAGTCTACTGTTGATCTCATCCCTTTGCTTGAGGAGGTGGGCATCTCTCCTCGGATGACGTGGCAAAACCAAAGGTGGCAACTGGACCACGGTGCGTCGTGGAACTAGTCAAACCATTCCCTGGAGAGTGTGTTCTAGGGTCAAAGTCGCGGGTCCCCAGGAACTGCCCCGAGTGGGTTCCCGGGAAGGTTTTCTTCAGTACCAGCTTGCCGAAGGAGTTCTTGGCGGGCAACACCTTGGTCAGGTTGTCGTTGCCGGGGCATGCTGTCTCGCATTCCGGGTTGTCGTGGTTGAGTCTTGTCCATCTTCACGGTGGGTCCACAGGTGGTGGTCCCGCTTTGGTAGGAGTCGTGGAGACCCCTGGTTCCACGATTGCGACACTGAAGTCGAGCCTCGCGGAGCCCATCAGGTTGACGACCTAGACCTGGTCTATCGTCATGACGATCAATCGATCGATCCTCTTCTCAGGCAATCGCGGTGTCCATTGGCTCGGTGTCGCATCCCGCCCCACCTCTAGTTACTCCCCTGTAGGTTTCTGTTTTTGTGGACTAGATTTCTGGCGAGGTGCGGGAGAGATGATGTAGAGAGTAGCGGAACGAGCACGTGCGCACAATGCATATATGACGACCCTCACGGCATTCGAGTGTGAGCTCAATTACAATAGATTTTCTATTTTTCCTGTAAAAATACTATGGCATTAGAGAAACCACAGTTTACAAAACTGTGCTACTTCATCTGCATCAAAATATAAGATGTTTTAGATATTTCAATACGGATAACATACGGATGTATGTAGACTTATTCTAGTGTCTAGATTCACTCATTCTGCTCCGTATATAGTCCGTACTAGAATATCTAAACATTTTCTATTTTGATACGGAGGGAGTAGTATTTAACGTTGTCAAACGCTCTTTTTTTTACCATGATATTTATAAAATCATAGTATTCTCGAAATATTTTGAAAAACTCTTTTGCCAAACGCACCCTCAAATCCTTTCTAGTTCCATATAGAGTTTAAAGAACATATAAAATCCTCATGACTCTGACCTAATTTAGGTGCAACTTATGATCAACTTTGTCCGAGGTACTATACTTGGAGACGACACATATATTCACCTTAACCAAGCACGTTGTAGATAATCTCCATTTTAGGGAGGATTTCTGAAGCCCGATCCTGGACGACCTTCCATGCATCGTTGACATGATGCTCCACTAGTGGAAACCCCCCCCCCCCCCCCCCCCTTTAGTCCCGGTTCTAGAGGGTCTTTAATCCCGGTAGGGCCAACCGGGACTAATAAATCGGGACTAAAGGCTCACCCCATTTAGTCCCGGTTGGTGGCCAACCGGGACTAAAGGGTCCTCCACGTGGGCACGGCGGAGCTCGCGGGCTGGAGGACACCAACCGGGATTAAAGGCCATTTTTTTCGAAATAAATTTTTTTCAATTTTTTTCTATATTTCAAATCTTTGAATTATTTATCGCCCTAATCTCACACTGCTCCACCCCTAGCACGCTCGTGGTCAAAGTGCATACTCGTGGTCAAACTTCCCGATCGGTCACCCATCCTCACACTGCTCCACCCCCAGCACGCTTAAATTTTGAGTTCCTTTCCAATTAGCTTCCAAGATTGAACTAATAACATCTTGATAATACTATAGTATCAATGTTATTATCCTCTAGACTATGATGTCACATGAAATTATTTTTGAATTCCAAACCTATATTAACATAAATATTAATGATTAAGTAATAATAATTATTAGTTCAAATAACAAAAAAAATGAATTTTACATTATTATTGTCATTTTCAATTTAATATAGAAAAATTCATATCTTTAAATCCGTAAATCAAAATTCGACAAATTATATGTATAAATCGATCAGAAAAATGATAGGAATCCAAATATTGCATCCATATCATCTTTTGCATAATGCGCTATGTCTTTTAAATAATGTACTGCTAAGTGTGCTTATTTTTTTTGATTTTGTAGAAAAAATATTCTTTTTGAAATAACTTTTTTTCTTTTTGGAATTTTGAGAGTCTGAGAAAAGTTCACCGGGTAAACCCAGGTGAAATCGAGCTCCAATTTTTCTCTATTTTTTTTATATATATTAAACGCATTTTTTCGATGTCGTATGCAAAAGTTATGGCCGTTTTAAATTTTTTTTCTGTTTTTTTGCAAAAAAGGTCAAAATCCATATTTCAAAATTTCTATACAAACTAGACACTAAAACCTAACTACATACCAAAGGATTTATTTTTTTGAAGATTTTATCATTTTCTTTTATTTTCTACAAAACTAAAAAAAGCGATCCATAGGGGGTAGGCATGAGAGGAAAAAAAATCTTTAGTCCCGGTTGTTGTCTCCAACCGGAACTAAAGGTTTTGTTTGAACCGGGACTGATGTCGTTTGTCGTCCTGGCAGTTCAAACCGGGACTAATGGTCCCATTAGTCACGGTTCGAAACATATCCGAGACTAAAGTCTAAACGGCCAAAGTGGAAGGCTTTTTTCTACTAGTGCTCCTCCGTGAGAGTGCTCCCGATGGCACACCTGAGCATGTACATGCCACCAACGTTTGCGGAGCTCATGTACGGGCCCGAGCTGACCGCGTTCACCTCCTCAAGAAGGACCCTGTTGAGCTCGTTGGCCGTCTTCTCGCCGCCCAACACCTTCGGAGACCTGAGCCGGAAACACACCAGCGCGAATTGCCTGTCCGTCACCACCTCGAACCTCGCATCGGCTTTCACCATGTTCTCAAACACCGCGGCCATGCGCACGTGGGAGCGAATGTGGTCGCGCAGGCCGTCGATGACGTAGCAGCGGAGCACGAGCCACATCTTGAGCGCGCGGAACCGGCGAGTCAGCGTCATGGTCCAGTCCTTGTAATCCACCACGTTGTTCCCCTGGGTGGCAGCGTCTTTGAGGATGAACTCTGGCTCCGTGCCGAGCGCCGCAACGAGCGCGCTCGACTTCTTCACCCACATCGCGCAGCAATCGGCGACAGAAGCCACTTGTGGGCGTTCATGCTGAACGAGTCCACCGACTCCGCGCCATCGATCAAGTGGTGGAACTCCTCGCAGGCAAGCGCGGAGCCGGCGTAGGCCGCGTCCACGTGCACCCAGGCGCCGTGCGATGCCGCGACGGCGCAGAGCTCACCGATAGGGTCAACGGCAGTCGTCTGAGTGGTCCCAATAGTCGTGCACAGGAACAGCGGGACCAACCTGGCGTCCACGTCAGCCTGCATGGCTGCTTGCACGGCCGTCGGCGAGAGCGCAAACATGTTTTCATGGCACGTTTGTATCTCGCGGCAGTGGTCCGGCTGGATGCCGGCAATTCATGCAGCCTTGCTGAAGGCAAAGTGGGTCTGGTCGGAGCAGTAGACGACGAGGTCGCCGATCCTCTTGCTGCCAATCTCAGCCAGCTTCTGGTCCCTCGCGGCGACGAGTGCGCAGAGCATAGCCTCGCACGTTGTGCCCAGAAAGGTGCCCCCGCCGCCTCCGGCGAACAAGAGACTCTCTGGCAAGTGCAGCGCTTTGCCCAGCCAGTCCACGACCACCATCTCAAACTCGGTGGAGGAAGGCGAGGCGGCCCAAGTAAACGGGACGACGTTGATGCCGGCAATGAGTGCCTCCCGAGGGCGGCCGTGGAGCTGCTCGACGCCGGGAAGTGCGCGAAGTGTCGAGGGCTCTGCCAGTGCGTCATTGTAAGAAAATTAGGGTTAGGAGCTATTAGGCCTACCCTCTATTCCTCTGCCTTATCGGTGGTGCCGCTCACAATGCATATTGAGGCTAGAGGGTGGGACCTTTATATAGACTCCAAATTCCAGATAACTCAATCTGTTTCCAGATAGAACTCATGACTTGTTAAACCAACCACTATCATTAACAGTCATTTACCGAGTCTATTACTGTTAAACAATTAGGTCCCAGCACGCATGTGTGAGTCATGTGCCGAGTTTGAATACACAATCAAACTCGCAAGCTTTAACAATCCATAGAGCCAATCCTACGGACAACCTGGCATTCCACTCTATACTGTTCCCGGGTATAATTCCAGCATATTCATATATACTGTGTTCCAGTATAGACGTACCGGCTTCCTTAAGTATATTTCCTTAAGTATAATTCCACATCAATAATTCCCTGTTATTTCCGTGATACTTCCACATTGAAGTTTAATTCCGGACGATGTAGTAGATATATAAAATGTTGCAAGACACGATTTCCTACATCTCCCACTTGACTGAAAACATTTTATTTCAGCTAAGTGAATTCCCATGCTATCACATGGTTAGGCGTTAATTCCTTCCTTTAGTGCATTCAAGTTGTATATAAACCTTTGTAACTTTTGGAGTCAAATTATCACAAAGTAACAGGTTATGATGCACCTTTCCACGACCTTTAAGTTCATACAGAAAATTACTTAGCCATAGACCTTCCTTCAATGCTTAATGCATCAAAGTATTCATATTTCATAAATAACAAGTACTAAATCATGTTTCCTTTGTACACCATAAAGACCTACAAAAGCAAATATTAACACATAACATAAAATAGATTACCTTTTACCAAGATGACAAATAGTGTCAATATCCACGTAGTTGAAGGTTGAGATCATCAATGAATAATGAGTAATCCATATTTCCTTGACATTGCGCGACAAGTCCATTATGTGATTCCAGAAATTTCAATAAGATTCATATTCCGTTTGCTAATAATTCCAGCAAATCGTTTCCGTGCTAATCAAAATAGCAACAATTACAATGGCATGGCAAAGTTCAGGTCGCACGAATAATGTCCCACAATAACTGAGGATGACAATTATTCTTCCTTTTTCCTCACGAGTTTAAATATAATTCCTCGCAGAGTATCATTCGCTTAATCAAAAGGTACATGACAGGTTTGCACTTTTCCATAGAAAAAAGTATCAAAACATTCTCTATGTAATTCCACTCCCAAAAGATTGGAAGCTTCAACATACCTTTCATATGAAAGTTAGAACCGAACCAAGTTTTCACTTCCATCAATGTGATATTTTAAAACCAATAAGAACATAGTTAGCACATATACAAAATAATTCACACTAACCTTTGTATATGAATATCTTCCATTAGTAATAAAACCGTATGACCTGATATTCCATTGATGTGAAGCTTGTTCCAAAAAAATATATGAATTGATCAATTCAATTAGCAAACACTGTCATTGTTCCCACCTCCTCTAAATTCCAGAGTTTCCACAAAGTATAACACTTCCTTTGTGTAAATAATTAAACAACAACACCTCCTCTAAATTTCAGAGCTTCCACAAAGTATAACACTTCCTTTGTGTAAATAATCAAACAACAAACTTAGAATTGTAACTTCCACTAAGAATGTTGCATTAAACTTCCTTGTAAATAAATCCAATAACAACCTATAGGCATGCGGTTGTTTGGTAAAATAACAAGTTCCCAAAATTTTATTATTCCTCATTGAGTTTATTCCTTCCCGCAATATTTCCACCCATAGTTAACATTAGCAACAAGTTGAGTATTTTTCTTTCCTCTAAAATATAGAGTAACTTCCTCAAATAACACACAATAGTAGCCAAGATATGATGGCCCAATTTAATTCCTCCCACTTTTCCTAAGCATGTTAATGTTGGGAGTTTAACTTGTGTCTTCCTTTGAGTTTAACACATATAAAATTTCGGTGTGACTATTAGAACACACCCTTCATGAGAAAATATCATATTCCTACTTTTCACCAATTTTCCCTTTTCCAGATCAAAAACAAAATACCATTTGATCCACTAGAATATAAACATTAAAAATAAAATCTTGGTGTGCTATGTAGTAAATAATTATTCCAATTCCATACTACCAAAATATAAATAGAATACTTCCTTCCAGTTCACAAAATATAAACAGTGACTGTGATAAATAATAACTTACTCAACAAATAGTAGTATGTAATGATTTCATAATCCAGTGAATAACCAAGAGTTGTATTCCTCCATTCAACCATGGAGTATATGACATCAGACAGCGGTGAATAATTCCATGCTCATCACATTAGTTTCAATTAATATTCCTGAAGTGTACTTCCCCCACCAATCAGTTTTAAACCTTGTAATCCTTTGATGAACTGATTTTCCACTTCAGTATGAGATGTTAATACAACAAAAACCTTCCGACTTGTATTATCAAAGATATTAACAACCATATCAAGTGAATCATGAAACAAAAAAAAATCCACCTCAAGTAGGAGTGTCCAAAAATACCGTAAATATGTGTTGATAAAGCATCATAATCCTCCCACTAAAGCTTAGAATTCCAGAGTCAATAATCTACTAATTTTGTTCCTTGATATGTGACCAAGATGTAAATGAGATAAAATAACTGAACCTCTAATGGGAGTGTAAAACCAAATGTCACATTGAAGAGAAATCCATAACTGTAGTCCTCCCACTTAAAGTTTATAATTCCAGAATTAACAATCGTAATTCTGTTTATAGATTGAGACCAAGTCATAAATTCCATCAACAATAAAATTCCGAGCATGTGTTCCTATTACAAGTATTCCTCCCTATGGGAGTTATCTTCACAACCAACTTCCAACGGATTATCAATATAACATGGGACCATTGTGTTAAATTACATAATGCACTAACTTTTCCGTTGTTCCTATTACAAGTATTCCTCCCTATGGGAGTTATCTTCACAACCAACTTCCAACGGATTATCAATATAACATGGGACCATTGTGTTAAATTACATAATGCACTAACTTTTCCGTTGAGCAAAATTCCACTCTTCCTTTTCCCAATAGAATATATATAAACAACAAATTTCGATAATGAACTATAAATTCCTTCCCTTTGTAGGTGCATGTACAAACAATAACAATTTTCCTCCATAAAAGGAGTTTGAAAACATAATTTCCAATTCCAAAGTTACACACATATATTTTCCCTTTGAAATTGTTCACATGCAAATAAATTTGCTATTGTTCCATCAATTATGATGTAGAGACAAAGTCCATAATCCAACTATATGGAAAAGTAGTGACAAACAAAATATTTCGTGCGAGAAATAACATTGAACATACCGTTGAGTAAATATCGATTTCCTCTTTCATTGGAGTATCCATATTCCTCCAAAATAATAAGTAATGTCACTTCCATTATAAACATGCTTCATGCATGTCGCTTCATCATCGTGACGCCAGAGAATTCCGATGAATTATTAAAATACTCCGATCGATTCCGAAGTAATCCAATGAGTCCAATATATTCCGGTGATAATGTAAATCCCGTAGCAATTAAAAAAAATCATAGTGACAGAAAATAATAATTAATCCATCTGACGAAGAGCTTAACAAATTTCCTCGGAGTGAATTCCAACTTCCTCTAGAGGCGAGTGGTGTCCAATAAAAGAAGTCCACAAAAAACAAACTTTTTCCAGGTTACGTAAAATATTCCACGTAATCTGTGCACTCTCATATTCAACAACAAAATAATCAATCATTGATCAATTTAAATATGTGAACTAGTTTACTTTCCTCAATCCAAAATTTCATAGTTTTCCTTTCCCTGTGACTTTTCCGGTTTAGACATTTCAATGACATAATCAATATTTCCTTTCCAAACCGTGTAGTTTGATCTACCAGTCTACAGGTTCAAGTAACTCAGAGTAAACAATATTTTGACGCGAAATAAAAGTGTTACCGATGAACGGAACTTTGCAGCGATTCCATGGTTACTCCCGTTTGCTTTGCTTCCTCGATCAATATTGGGGTATAACTAGTGCAACGAATTTCTTTCCTCTCCTTGCGATTTCCTTCCTCGATCGGATCGGATCGAGTGGTCTGACCAGTAATAAAAACGAACCTCACAAGGAGCAGTATTGATCCGATTCTGTGGATTGGCCTTCATGCTTGATCACGTGAAGCCTAGCAGTTGCTGGCTATTTCCTTTCTCGGCCAGTGCACAATCGAAAATCGGCTGCGGCCTCCTTCTTCGATATGAGTGGCTGCAACCCTTCCCATGCACACAGATCAACAAATACAGTGTTTACTGGTTTCTAGATTTCACGGGGTTCCATCGATCTGGTGCATGTAACAAATATAGGATCCGTGTAATAAACTTGATCTGCACCTGCCTTCCTCGATCAGCGTGCGTGTTAATAAAAATATATAGAGGTGGTTTCCCGTGAAGAATATGAAACTGATCTGGTTCCCTGTCCCCTTGTTGGATTAGTCCTTCCGCTTCGTCTCCTTCCAATCGGCAGGCAGCATCGCAAGGCGACCGATCGATTTTCCGGTGGCTAGCATGAGGAGGTAGAGCGCGGTGCAGGCATAGAATCCTGGAACCTCCACGACATATCGATCTACGAAAAAGACGACGACGGCAGAGTTGGCAGCGGAGTACGGATCGGTCTGACGACCGTGACGGCACAGCAATTTGACGATGACGGCAGAGTTGACAGCGGAATATGGATCGGTGAAGAACACGACGGCGCACCGAGCCGAAACAGCAGATTAGCATCTCGCCGGCGACGATCACCATCGGCTCTGATACCAATGTAAGAAAATTAGGGTTAGGAGCTATTAGGCCTACCCTCTATTCCTCTGCCTTATCGGTGGTGCCGCTCACAATGCATATTGAGGCTAGAGGGTGGGACTTTTATATAGACTCCAAATTCCAGATAACTCAATCTGTTTCCAGATAGAACTCGTGACTTGTTAAACCAACCACTATCATTAACAGTCATTTACCGAGTCTATTACTGTTAAACAATTAGGTCCCAGCACGCATGTGTGAGTCATGCGCCGAGTTTGAATACACAATCAAACTCGCAGGCTTTAACAATCCATAGAGCCAATCCTACGGACAACCTGGCATTCCACTCTATACTGTTCCCGGGTATAATTCCAGCATATTCATATATACTGTGTTCCAGTATAGACGTACCGGCTTCCTTAATTATATTTCCTTAAGTACAATTCCACATCAATAATTCCCTGTTATTTCCGTGATACTTCCACATTGAAGTTTAATTCCGGACGATGTAGTAGATATATAAAATGTTGCAAGACACGATTTCCTACAGTCATGCCCGGGAGGATGAGGTCGCGGAGGTCCCGCAGCGCCGAGCTAAATGCGTCAGGCTCCGGACGGATGGCGCGTCCGTGGGGAGCTGGTTGCGCAGGAAGCCGGGCTTGACGCTGGGTTGCACGGGATAGTCGCCCATGCGGACATAGTAGTCAGCGATGAAGTCGATAACCTGATGACCTTGGCGCCGAAACTCCTCAGGGTCCAGCGCTTTGGGGGGGGGGGGGGGGGGGGGGGGGGGGGGGGGGGGGGGGGGGGGGGGGGGGGGGGGGGGGGGG